>OY728133.1:497821685-498391685 GCA_963277665.1 Viscum album
AACCTATTAACCTTTTATTTTTTTGTGTCATACTGGGTATTTTTATACTCTCCCTTGTATGGTCCTCAGTATCCATAATTGGTATGTATATGTAGATAACATATAAGTCAGTGATGTATTTTGAGGGTGTGGAGCTAACATGTACACCGAATCTGGTGGAGCTAGGGTATGTGCTCACCTAATGAGGTTCATTGTAGATGATGCTTCGATTAGAGTATGTTTTAGACATAATAGTCTCCCTTACCTATCATACATAGACATTTTGTATCATCGGTTCGTCTAGCCTTGTATTCTTTCCCATGTACTATCCTTTGTTTTGTATATCATTTTATGGTTTGTAGGTATTATCATGTATATTTTACTTTTTTACTGGTAATTTATATCCTACAAGGTTTTGGTCCTTATTATTGGATTGGTGGTATTGTTATCTCCAATATGATGTTTTGGCTAAGGCATCTCATATTGTTTTTATGCCAGCTTATCACTAGTCGCCAGCCCCTAGCCTATTGGAGGTAGGCATGCTTGGCTCATCGCAATCCCAGTGGGGCCTCAATGGGTTAGTTCATGACATGGTAGTTCTTAACTAGGAAACCACACCCCATCAGACTTTGAATAGTTACTTAAGGATGTCTGACTGAAGACTATAAACATAACACTTCATGAGAGGTAACTTGTGGTTCAATAATATTGAGTTTTTTTGTCTCTATTTAAAATAAAATACCCCCACACCTGTGTTCTTATTGAACCTCAATTTTTTTTCAAATATGGAAGACCCATAATCAGCTTTTCCTTTAGTTGAAAGTTAACCTGATGGTCCACTAGAACATTAGAGAACCAACTCTATCTTCAATGGCATAGAGATTCACTACCACATCCCCTAACCTTTTCTCTTAGTTTCATTTCTATTCATTTTTAATGAATATATTTAATGATTAATCTATTTCACTCTTATAGGAAATTAAACTAGATAAATTAATTGGTTCTTGAAGTGTTAAAGGAGAGAGACTAATTGGGATGTGCACTAAAGTAATAACAACTATCAAGGGTATATTTCTTTTCTATTATATTATAAATGTTTAATTATTATACGTATTTAATACTTCTGTGATAGTTTAATGGTTTTGAATCTAAGAAGATTTCTTAATATTTTTTTCAAAATATGTTCATGGATAAAGGCATAATGTGGGAAAGGTGGGGTTTTATGACACTAAATTTTTATTTTATAAAATCATATAATAGTATGGAGAGAATTTTCGTGAAGATATTGATTATGTAAATGGGATTTCATGAAAAAATTATTAATCTACCATGTTAAGTCCTCTAGGGTTCTTTGAAAAATATATTAATCATCGACATATTTATTTTTAATCTACAAGGAGGCCTTATACACTCTTTTTTATAGTACCCATTGTGTGTATTATCTTTTTGGGCTGAAAATTACAATATCAGGTTATCATTAATCTTATATTTTCTTTGTAGATGATGCCATTATTTTTTTAAAATCATTTATTAATGATTATATGAATATAATGAATGTTTTAACAGTTTTTAATGAGATTATTTTTGTAAATATACACTAAATTATAAACCTTAACATGTTTAAAGTAACTAAATCATGGTTTTTGTTCTATTGTGCATCTTGATACTATGATGTGGTGTTCATGATAGATGATATTGGGTATGAATCAACCAACTCTATTATAATAGTTATCATTTTGTTCTGGATTATGACGCATCATGTGTTAATATATAAATAGTTCATATATTGTTAAAGGAGTTTGAAAATTACATTATATAAATGAGGATCCATTTTAATTGTTACTATGGGAGTTAAATAGTCATTTTTTTTTCATAATATACAAAACTGAGGAACTTCAACATACTCCTTTATTCAATGAAGGTATTTTATAAAATGGATTTTATGGAGCTCACTTTTGTAGAGTGGATATTAATCTTTAAATTTGAATCTATCTCTCATGATCTTCTCTTCATTTATATTTGTAAAGTATAATTAAACACACCTTTGAAGGATAAGGATATTACCAAATCATTTAGTAATTCAAGTGGAAGTGGAAACATTTGGGGTTAGTAATCCATTGATTATTATTAAAGAGTCTTAATTAAAATCACTATTGTTCATGATTGATAGCCCTATGGGTGTCATTAATTCCTGATTGGTTACAAATTTTTGAAATTTGTAACATGAAATAAACAAAGAGCCAAACTATAGAGTAGTATAGGAATTGAAAGTCCGAGGTCAAACCCACTAAGATAGAGTTGGAGAAAATATTAATAAAATAAAACAACCCTAAACTAATTATGACTTGAAGTAATTAAATCTAAACTATTGAGAATTTGAATAGTGAATAATGTGGGAGAAGAAAATATAAAATATTTGATATACATGAATGAATCTATGTTCATGGATTAACAAGGTATGAAATAGTTAATTAAAAATCATGCAGTTTTTAAAATCAGGTTCAAGTGAGTTCAATGGTCATGATAAACATACTCCATCCTAAGTTCTCATTTTCTCATGGCTTGGTAATTTAGATTAAAAATTATGGGTAACTTGAAACTTAATTTAAACATAGGGAAGAGATAAACCCATTGGACATAGAGAAAATCTAAACCCTATACCTCACATTAAACAATGGTATCCATTCTACTCAGGAAATGGTCATGCTCAAATAAATAATGAAATTTAAACCTAATTCCTAACCCCACTCACAATGGCCATGAAAGAAGAATTAAGAAAGAGATCATGATGACTAATGAACATGGAATCCCAATATAAATTTCAATTAAAAATGAAATACCTCATACATTAAACCCCCATTCATCAGGTGCACCTCAACATAAATAAATAACCTGCTCATGCTAACCATGAGTGGGTTTAGAAAAAATAATAAATAAAATTACTAAATAAAATGGTGAAGCATGGATCCACAATGGAGCACATCCTAGGCAGTGACTCATCATTTAGCTTCATCCAGAAGCTTTCAGTGTTATGCTTCTGATGTTGATCAAGAGTTGATGAGAAATTGAAGGCAGAAGTGAGTTTATCCCAGAATGATCTTCGTGATGCTTGTGGGTTTAGAGTATTAGTGCTCGATGGTACTCCTTTGATTTAGCAAGTAAGCTCTATCGCACTTTGTATGCCACCCTTCCATTTTGAGTGAATGTGTTTCTCTTAGTGTTTCACTCTTCTCTTTTTATATTTGAGGTCCAACAATAGGAATGATTAGATCATGTGCATGATTTATCGTACCTCGTACTGTCCATGGTATTGTCTCCTGAAACATTTACAATTTGCATTAATTAATGTCAGAAGCATTTAATTTATCAAATATGACCGTTAGAATAATATTTAGAAATTGACAGAGTATGGAAGGATAAGCATCAGTAGACAGGTAACGATAGCCTTTATATTAGTTGGCTTCAACAGTAGGTGCACATCGGAAATCTCCAACTATAACCTTTCATCGGTATCCTTCAGCGGTAACCTTTAACAGTAGGCTTACATCAGTGACCATGTAACGGTAACCTTATTGCGGTAAACTTGTAACAGTGACCCTTGTATCAGTGACCTCTGTATTGGTGACCTCTGTATCGGTGACCCTTGTATCGGTGACCTTGTATCGGTGACCTTATAACGGTGACCCTTGTATCGGTGACCTCTGTATCGGTGACCTTGTAATGGCGACCCTTGTATCAGTGACCTCTATATCGGTGACCTTGTAATGGTGACCTCTGTATTTAGATAAATTCTGCACTCTATCTTTAACCAATCAAGCAGTGAGATTGAGAGTATATGAAAATTACTCTATAGAAACAGGAAACATTAATGAAACATAATTAGCATAGAATGAAAACATGGTTCTCACTTAAATGAAAACAAGATTTGTGATTATCAAAACATGATTTGGGATTATTAAAATATGATTTGGTATTATTAAAATATGATTTGGGATTATTAAAACAAGTGAGTACAACACATATCATAAGAAACGTTCTTGCATCTTTGAACTCATTCATAATATCCTTCTTCATATCTCGAGGTAAGGAAATCAAATAAAGGGTGAGCTTATGTAACATCCTGCTCCATCTCATTAGATTCAGAGGGTGGAGGAATGTTATTTGGCCTTAAGTGACATTACCAAGATGCCAAAGGCTGGTAAGAAATACTGAGGGCTTCGAGAATAAATTGGGGAACGATTTTACCTTGAGAAAAAATCAACCAACCAAATGATCCACTATCAACAAACTACATGATGCATGTCAAAAAACAACCAACTCATACATTACCCAAAAGGGGAACCAAACTATTCCATAACGAACCCACATGAAAAATATAACCAATCCAAAATCAAAGTACCAATGCAGAAGACTAAAGAAGAGACCCAAAATAAACCCAAACACACTCCACAGCTCCACACCAACCTCCATGCTCCAAGCACCACCACATCTCTCAAGCATCACCACGAACCACTGTCAATGAGATGCTTTACCTTTATATGTGTCCCAGAATGCGACATCTACAAAAGCACCAAAGTACCAAAGTAGGAGGTGAGTACTAATACTCAATAGTTTTTTCCCAAATGACTTCCTTATACACACCACTAGGATAAAACTGTTAGCAAATTTATGTAAAACATATTATATAAAACATTCAATAGCTCAACAACTTACAACATGCCAAACATACCCTTACCAATCCATGACAAACAAAGGAAATCCACAACCATTCCATAAGCCAGATCCCCATCACGCATTAGCATAACAATTCCATCTTTGCAAATAAACACATAAAAAATCAACCATTATGGTTGGACTTCCACCGATCCCATTCACCCCATTCTCAACTAGCGGTACTTCCCGACCACTACCCATAATGGTGGTTCTTCTGACCACTATCCATCACCTTTTATAGTGAGAATTCCCACCCAGTTACCTAATAGTGGTTCTTCTAACCACTATCCATCACATTTTATAGTGAGACTTCCCGCCCACTTCCACACAACCAACACAAGCCATAACACTCAATCAATCAACATGAACAAAGCACTAAGGCTACACAATAAGCACACAACCATTTCCAACACATACCAATTCACTTTAATAAATCACCCATTTATTGAAATAACCCTTTAACTAACTTTCCATACCCAACCACATTTCCATAAACATAATCTTTATTGAAAACCATATTTTAAAAACCATTTTTATAATTATCCACTAACGATTTTAAATCAACATTTTAAAATTACACAACAAATCCCCTTTGTGCAACAATGACTCATTTTCCCCAAAATCCCCAAAATCATCACCAAATGGATTTCCAATAAGATTCGAACAACATTATTACAATTAATTTCAAGCAAAGAAATTTAATTGTGACCAAAACTACTAGTTCTAACCAAGTGGAGTTGAGAGATAAGCCACCTACCTTTAGGGTTCTAGCGAAAATGACCCACGAACAACCGCCCCACAAATCCAGTGAATGCACCACTGAAACCACTCTATATCTCCTTCCCTATCATCCATAAGCCTTAAAATAAACACCCAAGGCAACCAAAACCCTAGATATACACACAATGGGTGTAGATATAGAAAACCGAGAGAGAGAGAGAGATGTAGATCTTGAGGAAACCACAAAGAACCATGAGAGGAGACTTACCTGAGAAGAACCGCCTTCAATACACCAAGAAACCCCTTTGATTTTCTTCCAAAATGTGTGGGAGAGCACCTCCAACCTTTGAAAACCCAAAATCCTAAGTGAGGCTCGAGTGGGAGAAGATTTGGAGTGAAATAGGTTAATCATGAGGGATCCTGTATTTAAAAACCCTATTTTTAAGTGGCTGCATGGTTTGGCAAACCATGTGCTAAACATGCGCACTCCACTATCTCAAGATAAGGGGTCCACATGGTTTTCTCACATGGTTTGGCAAAACGTTAATAGGCCGTGCGAAGCCTACTGCCTCCCCCTTCATGGTTTCCTGGAGAATCCACATGGTTTCCCCTAACCATGCTCAAACCGTGCACCCTTACAAAAGCCTCTAAACTTTTTCAAAACCCTTCCAAACTCTTACACCCTCTTCCCAACTCATCTTATGCACTTTGAACACATAAAAAGGAATAAATAAGGGCTAAATACCTCAAACTAGGGGTTCTAAATTCTCCCCAACATTGGACTTTCTGTCCCCAGAAAGTAGGGAACTATCTCTTTCCCGAAAGAGCACGGGCCATTGCACGACCATGTCTTTCTCCCACTCCCAATTCTCCTCCTGAATCTGACCATACAGCCACAAAACATGAACTAAACAGATTCTTTTACCACGTAATACTTTCTCTTGCCTATCCACAATATTCACCGGCATGTGCACCAAAGAAGCATCCGGTTCTAGATCTCTATTATCCCAACAAATCACATGGTCATGATCTGGATGATACTTTTTCAACTGCGACACATGAAAAATATTGTGCACCACACTAAACTATAGTGGAAAATCCAAACGATAATCCACCTCTCTAATTCGTTCAAGTATCTCAAAAGTCCCAATATACCTCAAAGATAACTTAACCTGCTTCCCAAACCGATGATGACCCAACCTATGAGAAATTCTCAAAAACACATGATCACCCACCTCGAATGAAAATGGTCGTCGACGATGGTCCACATAAGACTTCTAATGACTCTGATCCATCTCCATCCATTTCCTAATCAACTTGATTTTCTCTATAGTCTCTTGGAAAAGGATTGGTCTGATCATCGAAGTTTCATCTGTTTCCACCCAACATAGTGGAGAATGACATAGATGCCCATATAATGCTTAAAATGGATCCATATGTATTAAAGAATGATAACTGTTATTATAGGAGAACTACACCAATGGTATGTGATCCTCCCATGAACCACCAAAGTCTATCACACAATCCCTTAAGATATCCTCTGAAGTTTGTATCGTCCTCTCGGATTAGCCATCCGTCTGCAGATGATACGCTGTGCTCATAGTCAAATGTGTCCCAAGGGATTTCTGAAAGGATTTCCAAAAATAAGATGTGAACCTCAGATATCTATCTAATACAATCGAAACTGGAAAACTTTGTCTCTTTACCACCTCCCGAATATAGATTTTGGACAGATCCTCCACCATATGGGATTCATGAATTGGAATAAAATGGGATGAATTTGTTAGTCGATCCACAATCACCCATATGGAATCATGATTCATGACCATTCATGGGAGACCAGTCACAAAATCCATTGCTATTTGCTCCCATTTTCACACTGGGATAGGTAAAGACTAGAACATGCCTACTGGTCACTGATGCTCTACCTTGACTTGCTGACAAGTTAAGCATATCAAGAAAAACTCAGCCACATCCCTTTTCATACCAGCCCACCAAAAATGCACTTTAAATGCTTTGTACATATTTTGAATTCTAGGATAGACATCCCTCTTAGAATGATGATAATCCCTGAGAATTTCCTCTCGACAAGCCACTAGTACCACCATTCGATTCCAAAAACACAAGACAAAATTCCCATTCAGTTCCAAATTCTCAATGGTATCCCCACTATTGAGTTTCGACCTCATCACCATACACTCGAAACCAGATGCCTGTGCCTCTTTAACCGAACCATCCAAGTCAGGAACCAACGAAACAAGAAAAAATAATGCTCGGTCACCCCAGTCCTCACATTCCAATCGCATGTCATCTATGACCGAACTGCCACTGATCTGATACATGTTTCACCACTTGAGTACATGATTTTATACTTAATGCATCTGCCACCGAATTTCCATTACCCGGTGTGTACATTAAGTCAAAATCAAACATCTGGAAATATTTCATCCATCTCCTTTGACTCAAGTTCAAATATCCCTATGAGAAAATATGTGATCAGTAAACACTGTAAATTTCTCACCAAAGAGATAATAACGCCACATTTTTAAATCATGATCCACTACTACCAACTACAAATCATGTGTTGGGTAGTTCTTATCATGAAACCACAATTGTTGTGATCCATATTCAGCCACATGACCCCCCTGCATGAGGACACATCCCAACCCTGATCCCGATGCATCACAATACACCACGTACCCTTTACCTGGTTCTAGAAAAACCAAGATTGGTACTGATGTAAGGCGACCCTTTAGCTCTTCAAAGAATTTATAACACTACTCATCCATTGAAATGGGATATTATTCCTTTTCAAAGCTTTCATCGGTGAAGCCAATCGTGATAAATCACAAACAAAAAATCGATAATACCCAGCTAGACCAAGGAAGCTCTGTATCTCGAAAAATTTCTTTGGCGGTTTCCATGAGATAATCGCCTCAATCTTTTCTAGATCAACAGAAACACCCCTCTCAGAAATAACATGGCCAAGGAAATGAACCTCCTATATCCAAAAGTCACACTTTGAAAATTTGGCATATAATCGATGATCCCTCAAGATCACCAACGTTATCGCCAAGTGTTGCTCATGCTCTACCCTTGTCCTCGAATACACTAGTATATTGTACACAAATACTACCACAAAAGAATCCAAATATCTCTAAAATATCTGATTCATCAATTCCATGAACTCTACTGGTGCATTAATTAGACCAAAGTGCATAACCACATACTCGTAATGGCTATATCTACTTCTGAAATCTATTTTCGAAATATCCTCCTTCCTCACCCGCAATTAGTGATATCCCGACCTCATGTCAATCTTGGAGAACCAATGAGCTCCCCTAGAATGGAAAAACAAATCATCAATGCATGGAAGTGGATATCAGTTCTTTATCATAACATGATTAAGTATAATATAATCTACATATAGTTGTAAGGTTCCATACTCATTTTTAACAAACAAAACTGGCGCTGCCCATGGAGATGTGCTAGGCCATATGAACCCTTTGTTCTCTAACTCTTCCAACTGCACCCTTAATTCCCAAAATTCTGTTGGTGTCATTCGGTAAGACGGAAGTGAGAAAGGACTAGTCCTCGAAAGGAGATTAATCATAAAATCCACTTCTCTCAGAGGTGGAAACCATGAGAATTATTCAGGAAATACATCCATAAACTGATCCACAACTAGTGGAAGAACACTCTGATCAACACCTTACACCGATGCCAACGACAAGGTATCTAAATAATACAAGATCATGCCAACAGTTTGTGCCAACAAATTTGTTACACCCAGCTTTTCATTCTTCTCCCCACTAAAGATATGTTTTACGCCATCCTCTATTGTAGAACTAACTGTTCACACATAGCAATCAATGTGGGCCTTAAAAATCTACAAACAATACATTCCCAGGATTATATCATAAGTATCCATCTCAAGAACTGATAAATCCCACATCAATTCAATGCCATCCATAACTAAGAAACATGCTCTACATAGGAAGGATCGACAGTCTCTTTGAACCAAAGGAGTTTGAAGTTTCAAACAGAAGGCATCATTTCCACATATAAACCAAACAAATCAATGATGTGAGAAGCAATAAAAGAACTTGAATCATCTGTATCAAATAAGTCTTGCATCAATGTGGAAATTAAAATAAATATACCTCGCACTCTGGATGGTCCCGACTGATCATGCACCACAACTTTCTCAACTCCAAGAAGATGCGTGCTTTCCATGCTCTGCTCTTTATTATCCTACTGACACTTCCCTTTATGAGGAGTGTCATGAACACCTGACCTCAGAGCATTATGGATATACCAATGAAGATGCCCCATATGCTTGTATTTATGATATTCTCGAGGTTGTTACTTACAATCCCTCTTGATGTGGCTCATAGAGCCACACTGGAAACATCTTGGCTTACACTTGGGTCTCGGAGGAAGTTTTAACAAACTTGTGGTGTGATTATGACGTGCTCCATTTCAATGAGAAAGGGTTTTGTCCTGCTCTTTCTCTCAATATTAGGGTTCACACCTTCAATCATGAGGATAATCGTACTTCCATTACTTGGATTTCCAACCGTGATAGATATCGTAACAAGTGTATCTGGTTGCAGTCCTGACTGCACTATTTGAAAAGCCTGAATAATGCTTTGGGCCAACTGCTGGTTCACCTGGGGCTCAGGTGCAACCACATTTCTAGTAGCTTCCTCTGATTGGTCTCTACGATGCCTACCCAGTTTCATCTCTATCAACATAAGAATCACCATAAGTCTCACTCCCTAGAAATTGAAGGCTTACAATCTCAATGTCAATTACATATCAACTATCACAACCAAGCTTTCCACAATTTCACATTTCCCACATTCCACCATTTTTGAAAAATCCCCCATGTTTTGAAAATAAACCCATTTTTAAAATAACAATAATTTCCATGGACAAACCCTTCTATTTTGAAACCCAATTCCGAATTTTCCAAACTCCACACATTCATACCATACCATAAATTGTTATACTCTAATGAAATATGCATTCTAGTGGGAACTCATTTCTACCATGCATTCCATGCTCATCTCATTGGATACACCCACAACAATGAGATTTCCAATGCTTATAAGTGTCTCCAAACACTTATGTACCCAACTCCCTGGTAACTTGAAGTTTAGCATAAAAGGGTTTTCTATGTCCTTTTATACTCTACATTCCAAGTTTTGACAATCCTATATCTTGCTACTATCCCGAATCAAGGAATAGACAAAGAATGAATGTCAACACCAAGACTAATGATAGATCAATAAGGATCGAACAACTTCTCTCACTTGAAATCCATGGATCGAACAAACTGATACCACTTGTAACATCTCACCCCATCTCATTGGCTTGAGAGGGCGAAGGAATGTTACTTGGCCTTAAGAGACATTCCCAAGGTGCCAAAGTTTGGAAATAAATGTCACGGGATTTGAGAATAAATTGGGGAATGATTTTCCCTTGAGACAAAACCAACCATCCAAATGATACACTATCAACAAACTACATAATACATTTCAAAAAAACAACCAACTCATACATTATCCAAAAGGGGAACCAAACTATTCATTAACAAACCCATATGACAAATACAACCAATCCAAAATCATAGTACCAATGCGGAAGACTAAACAAGAGACCCAAAATAAACCCAGACACACTCCAAAACTCCACACCAAGATCCATGCTCCAAGAACCACCACATCTCCCAAGCATCACCATGAACCACTAGAAATGAGATGCTTTACCTTTACCTATGTTCCGGAATACGACATCTACAAAAGCACGAAAGTGACAAAGTAGGGGGTGAGTAATAATACTCATTAGGTTTTCTCCAAATGACTTCCCTACACACACCACTAGGATAAAACTATTAGCACATTTATGTAAAACAAATTATATAAAACATTAAATAGTGAAACAACTTGAAATATGCCAAACATACCCTTAGTAAGTCATGAAAAACAAAGGAAATACATAACCATTCCATAAGACATATCCCCATCATGCATTAGCACAACAATTCCATCTTTTCAAATCAACCATTACGGTGGGAAATCTGCCCATCCCGTTCACCCCATTCTCAACTCGCGGTACTTTCCGACCACAACCCATAATGGTGGTTCTTCCGACCACTATCCATCACCTTTTATGGTGAGACTTCCCACCCACTTCCTTAATAGTAGTTATTCCAACCACTATCTATCACCTTTTATAGTGAGACTTCCCACCCACTTCCACACAACCAACACAAGCCATAACACTCAATCAACCAATAAGCACAAACCACCAAGGACACATAATAAGCACACAACCATTTCCAACAAAAGCCAATTCACTTCAATAAATCACCCATTTATTGGAAAAAACCTTTAACTAACTTTCCATGCCCAACCACATTTCCATAAACAACATATTTATTGAAAACCATCTTTCACAAAACATTTTTATAATCAACCACTAATGATTTTAAAATCAACATTTTAAAATTACAAAACAAATCCTCTTTTTGAAACAATAACTCATTTTCCCCAAAATTCTCCAAATTATCACTAAATGGATTTCCAACAAGATTCTCACATAATTATCACAATTAATTTCAAGCAAAACAATTTAATTGTAACCAAAACTACTAGTTCTAACTAATTAGATTCAAGAGAGAAGCCACCTACCTTGAGGGTTCTGGAAAAAACAACCCACGAAAAACTTCCCCACAAATCCGGTGAATTCACCATCGAAACCACTCTAGATATCCTTCCCTATCATCCATAAGCCTTAAAATCAACACCCAAGGCAACCAAAACCCTATATATACACACAACGGGTGTATATCTAGAAAACCGAGAGAGGGGGGCATGTAGATCTAGAGGAAACCACAAAGAACCATGAGAGGAGACTTACCCAAGAAGAATTGCCTTTAATACACCAAGAAACCCCTTTTATTTTCTTCCAAAACATGTGGGAGAGAACCTCCAGCCTTTGAGAACCTAAAATCCTGAGTGAGGCTAGAGTGGGAGAAGATTTGGAGTGAAATAGGTTAAGCCCAAGGGTGGCTTAATTTAAAAACCCTATTTTTAAGTGGTCGCGTGGTTAGCCAACACGGTTTGGAAAACTGTGCGCTAACCGTCTACACACCAATATCTCGAGAGAAGGGATCCGCATGGTTGCCTCGCATGGATTTTTAAACTGTGTGAAGGCTACTATCTCCCCTGGAACAGTTTCTTGGAGAACCTGCATGGTTTCCCCTAACCATGCGCACTTAGAAAAGCATCTGAACATTTTCAAAACCCTTCCAAACTCTTCCACCATCTTCCCAACTCATATCAAGCACTTCGAACACATAAAAAGGCATAAAAAAGGCTACATGCCTCAAACCATGGGTTCTGAAACTTAGATTCTCATTAAGGGTTATGTACAGTGGAAACCATCATGAGTAAATAAGGTATAATAAATATTACAGAGTGGATAATCAAAACACATGTCATTCAATCAATAACTTGAGTTCAATGAACATTAATATATAACATCAACATATAAAATACATGGAGAATGAAAACTAAATTCTTAATAAAGGAAATTCACAATTCTATACATTCATTATGAAGGTCTCTCAATGAAGATATCATTAATCTTACCATCAAGGGCACTCAACCATGACATAATTCTTAATAAATGGGTAGGTGTAAACCTGATACCCATATAATATGGCTTGTTGTTGTTTTGTCTCATGAGACCTATCGATGCATAAAGGGGCTATCTAGAACCCAACTCCACCCATAACATTCACATCCTATACATTCCTCATATATTGGATGATCAATATAATTCATTCTCAAAATTACTTATAAATTGACATATATCCATATTGAATTAGGAATATGGAATATTTCCCCAGACAATGAAATAAGAAAACATGATCACATTCTATATAGAGAAATAAGGTGGATGGTATCTTTAGATTATCACTGTTAAAGCCTAATAATCATCAAAGGATGTCTACATAGATAAAAATACCATTAAAATTATATTTGAGGATTTATTTGAAAACATGATAGAAATATCCTTTTCTTTTCATAACATTCTAAATAAAAATTTGAAAAATATTGAGAAAATAATATTCTTCAAAAATAACCATAGAAAATTATAAATTAAGATTTAAATAAAATTACAATCATGATATTGGTAAAATTAATTTATATTGTATACGTTAAAAGAGAAATTTTTTTGTACTTTTATAAAATTCAAGAAAAAGACTTTTTAGGAAAAAAATTAAAAATATTCATTTTTTAAAATTTGAAATAAAATAAAATATGGTTGAATATGTATTTAAATAATATTTATATCATATACTATAACATTATTGAAAACATTTTAAATAAAAAGTATAGGGATGCAAAACAAATCAACAAAAAAGGAAATAAGGTTGAGTTTTCTTAAAAAACAATTTCTCAGTCATTTTAAGTACCAAAGAGAGAAAAATGGTATTATTTCATACAAATTTCAGGAATAAATATTTTATAATAATATATATAGGGTTCAAATAATAAGTATCACATAATTTCCTTAGTGTAAATTTAACATAAATAATCTTGAAATGAAATGAGATTGTAGCATAAATCTCTTACCGCTTCCACAACCTTTAAATCATAAACAATTTGATGAAATAACATGAATTTTAACTTTAAATACCAATATGTAAAAAAATCATGATATAAAATGTCAAAGGGGTATTATATATACCTCATAAAATAATATTGGTGTATAACATAACATATGTCCTAAAGAAGACAATTTGAGACAATAAACCCTTACCTCTAGTTTGACTTTCCTCGTAAGTGATTTCAACCTCATTTATAATAAACTTAGATGTATAATAATTATATATTATAACCATATAAATAATTATAATATCATACATAATATACTGATAAAATTTCAACACTCGTTCATTAATAATCTTTCATCATCATCGTCATTTTGGGTGTTAATTACTTCATTTTTTATAAATGTTTCAATTTGGCAGTTATGGTCCTTGCATATTGATCATGGTTAAATTATATAAAGAGTTTTAATAGTGATATAAATATAATATATATTCATTATATACATATTTATAATCATCCATAAAAGTCATATATGAAAAATGAATCACATCGCTTTGTGGAGGTGGCAGTCCACACGTACACACGGGTGGTGTTATCATTTTTTAGCGGGTTATATTTAAAGAATCATAATTATGTCATAAATATAATATATAAAAATTATATATATCATAATAACCATACTTGAATAGTGGTGATGAAAAATGAAATAGATCACTTCATGAGGTGATAGTCTGCACGTACGCACGAACGATGCTTTCATTTCTCATTTGATGGAGAAGGAGATGAATAAAGGTTATTCCATTGAAATAATTAAATATAATTATATATGATATATTGATGTTATTATATCATCATGTTTAGCATATAATTTAATGATTTATAAGAATAAATAAAATGAAAACTCTCGGTTAAGAGTTATATCTCTTTTGTGGACAACCTCATTTGTCATACACCTTAAGCCTTCTAAGGTTGGTATTTTGATCAAACTAGGACCACTGGATAATGGGGAGGGATGGTAGTAAAGGATTTTTTTATGGATTTTCTAAGATATAGGTCTCATTAATTGTGAGTAATATAAGATATTTGGTGTCCTTTTATAAGGGAGGAAGATGATGCATTTAGAAATTTTCAAAATATTAAAATATATTATTCTACTCAATCCATGTGGCTTAAAATTAGACTATTTTTTAAGGGAGTAACATTAGGATCAAAATATAGAGAAAAAAATAAGAGTTAGAAAAAAAATTAAGTAATTTTAACCCTTATATTTTTAGTTTAACCCCCCCCCCCCCCCCCGCATTAATCCATTTTAACTTTTACCATGGTACTCCATTCTTACTTTGGTTACTATTCATAATGAAAAAAATGAAAATTTCCACATTAAAAAAATTGGAAATGATAAATAAAATTATGGATTCAATTTTATAAAATTAAATTATTATAAGTGGTATATTTAAATTTAAAAACAATCCTCCAAAACGTGATGAATGTTTATTTTAGAAAAATGCACTTTTAAACCTGGAAATGAATTTATACCAAAATCAAGTATAATGTTGACTCCTATATACTTAAATTTATTGTTTAAAATTAAAGTAGTATTATTTTAATTTATTATCAAATTTATAACATAATTAAACTTTTAAATAAGTTTATTTAATTAAAATAAATTATAGTTTTACAAAAATCGGTATTTCTCACTATTCACTGAAAAATAAATCTTTTAGAAAAATCCCAAAAATTCACTATAAGATAATATTTAAATGATAATTTCAAAAATTATATTAATTGTTTAAAATAAAATTTCTAAAAAAATTAGAAATTAATTATAATTTATGCATGAATAATGCAATAAAAACTATTTTTGAAGAAAACATATTTTTGAAGCACCAAATGATTTTACTAAAAATTGAGTAAATATTTATTATATATTAATAAATAAATTTTAATTATATAAAACCTTTATATATTTTTTCATAATTTTTTATTCCTATTCATACATCCAATTTTATGGGTAGGCTGTAGTAATCACATTTAAATAATATTTTTATAGTATATCACAGTTTACTTAAAGCTAGGTGTTGTGTTTGAAGAAATCTATCTAGAATAGTATTATTTTAAAATTAATTTTCAAGGTGTTACATTCCCATAAATAAATTACATCCATATAATTTTTATCTCAGTAATCAGTGGTTCAATTTTTGAAAATACCTTTATTGAAAACTCAAATCATAAAAAGGGATAATAAAACTTCCTTTGAAAAAAGGAAGTGAGAAACATAAAGGTTACCTAAAATAACACATAATCAGGTTCCCAAATAAAGATAAAATTAGTGAGAAGTAAAAATATGGAAATTTAGGAGAAAAATAATATCCGATGAATAATATTGAGTGATATAGAACTTGATCATGTGAAAGTTAATGACCACAAAACCATAAATCAATTAAGGATAAAAAGACCACCAATTCATCAAAAATGATCATAAGAAGAAAAAAATCATTTTCTAGATTATATTCCTAGATTTGAGTAATTTTTTTACCATATAACACAATAAAATATATTTAATTGATTTTATCAAATCCATAAACATAATTTTATTCTTTGGTTTCTTGTTTCGATTAATTTCTACCTCTTTTCATCCCATATTCCAAAAATGAATGAACAATGTAAATTTTTCATGCCTAAATAACTAAAATAAACTTATAATAAATCATAATATCTAGAAAAGTATTATAAGATATTCTTACTACCTCTATTGAGTTACTAAAACCAGAAATGGTTAGTACATTCTAAGATAACTAATATGAAAAAAAATTATCATTTGAAAGATTATTCTAAAAGATTTAAATAATAATACCAAAATATCTGTTTAATTATATCTACAAATATATAAATTCTAAAACTCCTCAAATCATGATTAACAGGTATTCAAAAACTAAAAAAATAGAAAAAAGTTCACAAAACTTCCAAAATCAACTTAACTTTAATCCCTAGACAACATAAAGTAGCTCTTAATGTCACATACCAAACATGTTAATACGTTGATTAAAACATGATAATAACCAAAATCATCATAAAATATCAATGAAAACATTAATACTTCCAAAAATTAATTTTATACTTATTCCTAAAATAAAATCAGAGACTATGGAATATATTCCATAAATCCAAAAATGAAATAAACTTCATCAATGATAACATAAATCACTTTTTCATGAAATCACTAATCATATTAAGGTCTCCAATACCACCCAATTCGATTTATCAATATCAAACATATCTTTATCCTAAATAAATGTTATTATCTCAAAATTAGGCACATATTAAGGGTTATATATCCCTTAATCATGTGATTTCCAAAAATATCATCTTACTACTAAATCACTTTTCTAGGTTATCAATACCATTCAGCATATGATTTCAAATCCTTAATTTAAAACTAATTTTAAAAAATATTTAGATGTTTTATGATTCTTATAACTAGAATATCATTGATAAAACACTTCTATGACATAATTTCTCAAATCTCAATACAAAACCACTTCAATAATTCCACTTTAATGATTAGCACAACATAGGACATTACTCGGTCTAGGTTGTATTTCTTGGATTAGGGCATTGACTTGGATAATTCCTGATCTCCCCACACATAATAAATTGAAGTATAAATGGTACCATAGGATATAATTTATTTCCCTCCATTGAACTATTAATTTTTCCTGACATTAACATGCTCTATGTACTTATTTTCCTCACCTAAAATTGCTTCCCATTCATTTAAGAAATTTACCCATGTGTTTCTTCTATAATTCTCAACATGTAGGAATATGAATCTTATTTCCTCTATGGTCTTCATGAAACTCCATTTTTTTATTATTTGGTTCATTCATAAACTCATATATGTTCAGGTTATTAATCATATATCGAGATATCTAGTCATGAAAAGTTTCGAGCTTTCTCCTTCCATCTCTCATTTAATTTGGTCACCCATGAGGACAATCATTGAACATTCCATCACACTCAGTGTTAACATAATTTCTCTTTGTTCCAGACATTAACTAATACCAAAATCATAGTGTGAGAAATAATAATCATAGTGAGTAATCATATAATCATTAAAAAGCATTCATATGATATCTAAATCATGAAGCCTCTTTTCAATCTATGACACCTTAGCTTTAACCTAGGTCATTCAAGGTTATCATCTATTATAATCCTTCATAACAGTTTATAAATAAAATTTGAATAAACCCAAGAATATTCCCATTGTGTTTTTATCTAGGTGTGCATTCTTAGGCCTGCTCATCATGCACTGGTGATGATCGATTTAATTCCCAATCCGCCCCTTTGAAATTTATTACCCCTAAGTGCATCTATGACATAGATGCATCCACTTTACAGTATCCAAATAGTGATGTATTTTGTAAGAAACCACATATTATCTACCTTACCATTACTTCATGATAGTATCATATACTTAGACTTATCCATGGATTCAATCATTGGATTATGTTCTATAATATATGTTTTCCTAAATATATTTCTAAAGGCTTATAATAAACCTTCTTTAATACCAACTATAGCACCCCTACTCTAGTAACCTAGAGCTGATGATTACTTTATTACATTGGTATAAGATATAAGGGATATCACCATGTAGTATCGATCAGTTTAGCAGTCTTGGAAAACTAGATGCATACATGATTTTTATGTTAAATTGGAAATATAAAAACACAGCATAAGAAACATTATTTCATCCTTGAACTCATTCATAATATCCTTCTTCATATCCTAGGGAAATGGAAAATATAATGGGTGAGATTAGATGCTCAGTAAGGGTTACATACAACATAATCTATCATGAGTAAATATGGTATAATCAATATGGAAGAGTGGATAATAAAAGCACATGTAATTCAATCAACAAATTGAGTTTAAGGAATATTTGTGGATAATATCAACAAATAAAACACATCGATAATGAAAAATGAATTCTTAATAAATAAAATGCATAATTATAGACATTCATTATCAAGGTCTCTCAACCAATATATCATGAATCTTAATTTCAAGGCCACTCAACCAATACATCCTTCTTAATAAATGGGTAGGTGTAAACTAGATACCATTAAAATATGGAGGGACTATGTTTTGTCTCGTGAGACCTATCATTCATCGAGGATCTATTTATAACCAAACCCCACCCATTACTTTTATGTCCTATTCATTCCACATATATTTAATGATCAATACAATTTATTCTCAAAAATCCTTATAAATCAATATTTATCCATATTGAATCAAGAATATGAAATATTTCCCCAGTAAATGAAATAAAATAACGTGATCATAAGCTATATAGGTAAATAATTTGGATGGTATCTTTATATTATATCCCCAATAGTTTGTAAGAATCATAAAAGGATGTCAACATAGATGAAAATACCTTTAAAATAATATTTGAGGATTTCTTTGAAAAATTGAGAAAATTGTCATATTCTTTTGATAACATTATAAATATAAATTTGAAAAATATTAAGAAAATACCCATATTTGAAAATAACCATGAAAAATTTTATAGGAAGTTTAAAATAAAACTATGTTCATGATAATAGGAAAATTCATTCATGTTGTATACATTAAAAGAGAAATTCTTTTTTTTACTTTTATAAAAAGCCAATAAAAAGACTTATTCAGAAAAAATTTAAAAATATTCCTTTTAAAAACCTTGAAAAAAATAAAATATGACTGAAAATGAATTTAAAAAATCTTTGGATCATATAAAATAACATTATTAATAACAATTTTAATAACATAGACATAGAAGAAAAGTTTTTTTAACCAGAGTAAATAATGTCATTTTTTCGCCGCTTCAGTGATGACGTAGTGGTGCAAGGTCGAGGACCATAGTCATGGTGTTTGATGAGATATGAGGTTCAATTCCGGGTAGCCTGCTCTTGGGTGAATTTCTGCCTCCCATGCTCTGCTCGCCTTACCGGGTCACTCGGTGTCTCATCGGGTGGGTAGAAGGGCACAACCCACCTAGGTGATGGATTTCTATGTCGAACCATCACTGATTGGGCTGTTACCCCCTGGGATGCTCTTCTATCTCATCTAGAAATGGATCCTTCTTGGTTTTGGCTTCTTTGGATGACCTCTTCATGAGGAGATGGGTTTCTGGGTGTGGAGGGTCCGAAAAAGGCCAATCCCAGAGATTCCCTTTAAAAAGAGGAGTAAATAATGTCATTTTTTATTAAAAACATTTTTAGGAACCAAGAGAGGGAAATAATACTATTAGTTGAAAATTTGAGTAATAAACATAAGAGAATAAAATATGTGGGGTTCATATGATAAGGATCATATAATTTACCTCAGTGGATATTTAACATAAACAATCCTAAAAAGAAATAAGATTGTAACATAAATCCCTTTCCTATTTGATAGATTTTAAATCATAAGCCATTGGATAAAATATATTGAATTATAACTTAAAATATAAAGAATGATTCATTATATAAAATTTCAATGTGTTAGTATATACACCTTGTAACACCCCAAGATTTCATAGTGTGTTATTTCTTCAAAATAATTCAATAACTTGCACTACACGCAACACTGAGTTCAATTGCACCATGACTTACCAAAAAAAACCATTAAAAGAGGTCATGAATATTATTAACAAAATTTTAAACTTTATATAATCCTTATAATTTTAGAATCCATATTATGAGTTTCTTAGTCATAATGCAAGAACAGATTCATTTTCAGTATTGCACTTTTATCAACTTTTGATAGTGAAACCTTTTTAAATACAATATTTTAAACTTTTTGACTAAATGGAGACATCAAAAAATTTAAAATGAAACATCCCAAGCTTCTATGGTACGCTTTCCTTTGAATAAAACAGTAGCGTGTGTTGTACGCAACTTCGAGTTCTAACACACCGTAACCAATCAAACTAGCTGTTATGAATAGTAATACCTACTTTTTGAAGTTATATATATTTTATATTTTAAAATGGACTTCATTTTTGGATTCGGAATATCAAATTTAGCCTAAGGTGAAATTTTGGTACTTTTCGGATAACTTTCATATTTTGATGAATAGTGAAAATTACTAAATTTTAATTAAAAACAACTTTTTTAATCAAAATAATTAATAGTGATAAATTATGAATTTGAGTGGTTTTAAAGTATATTTAGAATATATTTTTACTATTTAATATAATGTTGGTCATTGGACATAATTTTACAATTAAACCGAACATAAACAAGTGTCAATCTTTTGATAGTTATTATCTCTTAAAAACACGCTTTTTGTTTTGACAGCGGGAATTAATTTTAAATTAATTTCTGCCACTTCTGTGTTTTGAATTTAGGAAAATGGATTCCATATTTGGAATCAGGATGTTCAAATTGTGTAAATAGGTAACTTTTATTTTTAGACATTTTGAATAATTACTGCGGTAAATATTTTATTTACCATGGTTAAGGGTAAATCCGGTAAATAAGGGTTAAAAAATAATATTATAATAATACTAAATTACCCTAAAACGTGTCTTAACCCTATTGGTTGATACATGGTCGACCATGGGCATCTTTGTGTCAATTTTGGGACCCCATGGATCCACTTGTAAGTGATAATGACACTTTATTTTAATTAAGTTAAAATGAATACAAAAATGACACAAGCATATATCTTTTAGAAAACCAATTGTTACATAGGGTTATATATGTTGGATTTTAGATTATAAATATTCATTAGAAATCTAAAAAGATTTCCTACATAATGATATTTTATTTATAATTTTTAGACATTAAATAATTTATTTTATTTATGACACAATGATGATGCAGTAATTACTATAATAGTGAAAAATTAAAATAATTGATATTATAAATACCCAAAAAAATATAATATGAAACTTTTAATGAATTAAACTAATTTTCTAGGATAATATGATATATTAGGATTGATTTAATTGACTTTGTTTGAAGTAATCAATCTGTTATGAGTTTCACAAAAATCAACTATTGAATAGTGTCAAAATTGACATAAAATAGTTTTTTAAAAAAATATTATATTATTAATTGATATTAAATTCCTACAAATCTAAGGTTCGGCCAAGAGACTTATATCATGATAGGTTCATCATTAATGTACCACTTGGGGGTCGCTTGGATGTATATAGTAAGTTTATTAACCATATAATATAAAAATACAAAGAGACATTGTAAAAGTGAAACTAATTAACTTAGAGTTAATACTTAAATATAAGGTTAATATAAGTACCCAAAACTGTCTAAATTCTATTGGTTGAGTGGTTTTCGACCTATCCCCACCTTAACCTTTGAATAATAAGCTTTGGAGCCATTAGAAACCGAATATGAATTTATTATAAATTAATATTTCTAGCTTTTCCAAAGGTGCCCCTCACCCCTCTTATAAAAGGGCACTCCTCCTTCTCATTTCTTCACACCTTCAAAGCCTTTTGGTTCGGCCAAACTCTGCCCAAATACTCTCCCAACATCCCTCACTAAAACCTAGAGGCCTTAGTTTGATCATAAAGCCAACCTAAGGATCCCTTTTGATCAAATCAAAAGGAAGAACCCGAAGAAGAGGTAATGATTTCACCACCCTTCTCCAAGTTCATTTCTTCTTCCACTTCTTCTTCCTTTATTCTTACCATTCTAAAATAATAACTCCAGTATCTCACATATACTGTGATGTTATTATAAATATGGTACAATCATATTCAGTATTCTATCCACCCTTTGAATAACATGTCACCATACGTGCGTACGTACGGCTTACCGTCTCCACGTCGTGGTGTAATTGTTATTCAATATAATATTATTTGGATGGGTATAATAATGATGTGTAACTCATGTAAATAATAAATATAACATGTTAATGATTCTGTATATATGATATACCATCCATTTATATATTATTTTAATATCAAAAGAATGATATTGTCGCTCGTGCGTACGTACGGACTACCGTCTCCACGAACGCGATGAGATTCATTCTCCATCGTATCCATTCAAGTATAATTATCATTTGATGATTTAAAAATGATGTTTAAGGACTGGATATCATTCTGGATATGAATAAGATACAACAACCATGGCTTATGTAACAAAACATATAAAAGAAAATGAGTAAGTTAACTCCCGAAACGACGATAATTCTAAGATATTATTAACAAATCAATGTTAAAAGATCATATATGATATCATATTATTATATATGATTCTTGTATAATTTAATAACAACTATTTCACCATTATATAGGAGGTTAACCTACCCCAACCAAAGAAAAGTACAAGGTAAGGGTTATTTCACAATCTCTTCATTATCCGAGGTTGTTTATACGTAATAATCTACTGGGATATCTTTATCATCCACATCCATGTTTCTTAAAAATATATTTCAAAACATTTTTACTATTTACAAGAATATGGGTTAAAGTCATTTATACCCTTGTTTGACTTTTTATAAGAGTTTTATAAAGGAATCTTTCCGTCGTTTTCAAAACAAGGTCCTTTTTAACCTTTTCGACAGAATTGAGGTAAGAATGTTTTTTTTAACTTATACGGCGGGTGCGGTAATTTTACACCGTTATAAAATCTTCAAAGCTTTACTTATAAGCTTATAAGAATATTTTCAAAGAAAATGTTTTATTTTATATGGATCTTAAATGATTTCAAAATAAAAGGAGATATTTCTTTAAAAAGAATTTTGATTTCATCTATGTCAACATCCTTTGACGGATTTTAAGATTATTTGAAGTTGATTTATTATGATACAAAACTTCTATATTGTATTGAAGGTTTTGTGATATGTTTGACTATGGATGTGCTATTTTTATACCATTCATAGTTTATGGTGAAATTATTGACATTTCGTATGCTAGTTTTAATACGAATGTTTATGTTATGTTTAAACCTTTTCATATGGGAATGCATTGGACTTAATAAGTGATGGGTGGAGCCCGCTATAGCTCCTCGATGCATCGGTAGGTCTCATGAGACAAACTAGTGTCTTGGCACAAGGCCTTGACAAAATCTTATTTGTAGTCTTGGCACGAGGCCTTGGCTATGTGGTTATGATAGTCTGGCATTATGCATTCCAACATTATGAAAGTGGTTATTGATTTTTGCATGTGATTATTCGATTAGTAGAATATCCATGTGAATAAGTAAATGGCATTATTTCATTTTATTTATGCCATACCATGTTGAAAGTTCATATTTAAAAGGCTTTTGTTTTAGTTATACATTGCCTTAAATGTTTATTCTTATTTATGAAAGTTTCCGCTATATTGTTATCCTTACTGGGCATTTGAGCTCACCCCTTTTCTATGTTTTATTTTTCCCAGGATGTGAAGAAGTAAGTTATGAATGACCTGCAGGGATTTTATGAGGGGTTAATAGTGTGGATTGTGGAAACATTATGTTGTTGTAGTAGTTTTTCATTTTATGATGTAATGTAAAACTTATGAATATATCTAGTGTTTCCAAGGCTACTAAACCAATCGGTCTTTCGAGATTTGATCTTTCTTGTGATCATGCCAATGTTATGTAATAATGCACCGACTCTGGGTAACTGGGGTCGGGGCGTTACAGTTGGTATCAAAGGAAGTTTAGTACAAACCTTGGAAGCTAGATTTAGATAAACTCTGATTAGAGCACGTAGACCTAAGATGAACTTTGAGGATTAGTATAGAAGAACTTCCTAGAATTTTGGTATTGTAGAGATTTTGTGAGTTTTCCGAGCAATACATCCATGTCTGGATACGAGCAGGTAGAGGCGGCTCTGGCACAGATGTACCTAGGGGTAAAACCCGAAAACACCGCTTTGAGCTAGACTCGAACGGGAACTGGTGCACGACAACGGGCCTTGCTGCACTCTTGGTTACGACACTCCCGGGGGATATGCTTAGGATAACTCTCACTATCTTTACAAATCATTATGAAGGGTTTATGAGTATATACTTCCTCAAAGAAAACATTTTTATGATTATGGATTATATCCATAAATATTTCAATTTATGTTAAGTGTTTTATAAGTATGGGATTATGTAATTTGATTCATAAACTGATCTAGTTTATGCCATTGTTTAGAAATGGCGCCCAGTAGAAGGAATGAGAACTCCAGAAATGCACATGATCCAAAGAGAAGGAAGGATCATATCTTTCATGGTCTTAAGCTAGAATTTATAAGAGAAATAGTCTCCCATGTATTATCATCATATGAAGAAATAATATCATGTGTTGATAAGATAAGTAAAGAGTTTACTGAGTCCTATGGATTTGAAGGGAAGCAAGAGAAGAAAAGGATGGAAGAGAGAAAGATGGATAAAAGTAAGAGGGAAAAGAAGAATTTTCCCATATGTGGTAACTGTGGAAAGAAACAC
Organism: Viscum album; assembly: GCA_963277665.1. NCBI lineage: Eukaryota > Viridiplantae > Streptophyta > Magnoliopsida > Santalales > Viscaceae > Viscum > Viscum album. Next base: position 497,847,147 of record OY728133.1, read on the forward strand.
CCTGGAACTTGCCTGAAAGGAATGAGAGTTTGTTATAAGTGTGGAGGAAAAGGGCACAAAGTACGTGACTGCAAGGGTAAGAAAATGGTTTTAAATGTACAATGCTTCATTTGCAAGGAGTTTGGACACTACGCGAACCTATGTCCCAGTCATCAGACTATGCCGCAAATGATGCTATTGGATAATAATCAAGTTATGATACTACCACAGATGAAGAGGAATGATTAGAGTTCTTATGTTGATTATGTCAATTGAGTGTTGTATCAACAATGTACTTGTTACAATAATCATGGAGAATATAAGGATTGTACTGCAGTACTATTTCATTAAGGACTTGAGATTATGTGGAACAAAGAAAAGTGACTCAATAGCAGGATAAAATTTTGGAAAATATATGGTTGAGAGAATGATAAATCATAATATAGTTCTGATACTGAGGTAGTGATTTTGGAATAATATGTGATTATTTTGGATAAATTATATTGGATATTATTGACTACCTTGAAGCTGATTAATGATTTGTATATTCCATCATTGTTGGGGTTTAAAACATTTTTGGATTAATGAAGTATATCCAGCATTCTATTTGGAATAAGGGAACATGAATGTAATCAATAAGGAATATGGTAGTACATGATGAAGGTATTCATATGCTATTACAGGGTAAAAAGGATCTATATTATGTTTACCTTCCTTATAAATGTTGGACTGTGAGTTTGGACAGAAGTATTTTGGATAGTTCTAGTTTGGATTATTTTGGATTTCCATAAAAGGACAACCCGGAGGTCGGGCGGCAACCCGTCGCGTCCGGCAAGGCTGCGAGACTTGAACCCGCAACCGAAGGGCGACAAGGGTGTATCACCTACCACTGGCCCAAGAGATGTCCTGGATTAAATAATGTAGTTTTTTTAAAAGATCTGGTAGATGAATTATAAATTCGTTTATTTTGGAACCCTATACGAATAGTATAATTATAATTTTTTTACGAGTGAAAGATGAGTTTATGGTAGAAATTTATTAATGGACAAAACTCTAATTATAAAGTAAGTATATCTCCTTATGATCTTAGCCAATCTCATAAATAAATTCCTCAATATTAAGAAAAGCAACTTAGAACAAAAATGTTCTCCTAGATGGTACCTTAAATCATCACTAATTTATGGCTTTGGGATTGTTGGCCTTTTCATAGCCATGTTTTCGACCACTCTCCATCAGATAATTGATGGTTAGATTTCTCTTCCATATCCATATTTTCCTACATGGAACCCTAGTATGTGTTATTTTTGGTAATCTTCATACTTTCCACTCTTTATTTTAAATAGAGGCCTCATTAATTCATTTTTCGATGTGGGATTTCAACTAAGATATTTTGAAACGTCAAAAATGTGTTATCCTAATACCCTATGTTTTGTTGAACCGATGGTATTTCAAATCATCATAGATTGATGAATTTAAGGACCTCAATTATACAATTGTTTGTGATTGATGACCTCAATCACTACCTATAAATATTTACGTTTTTCCTCCGATTATATATCTCTAATTTCCACCAATGTTCTCCTAATCGAGATCATAATTTGGTGGTGACCCTTTGATTTCTCTTTTACTCATATTAAGACTAAATTTTAGTAACCCAATTTCCGATGTGGGTTTTCCCACAAATATATTTTCTACTTTCAACCTTTTATTTTTGAAGAACAATTTCAAATTGCGAGGACGCAATTTATTGAAGGAGGGTAGAATGTAACACCCCAAGATTTCATAGTGTGTTATTTCTTCAAAATAATTCAATAACTTGCACTACACGCAACACTGAGTTCAATTGCACCATGACTTACCAAAAAAAACCATTAAAAGAGGTCATGAATATTATTAACAAAATTTTAAACTTTATATAATCCTTATAATTTTAGAATCCATATTATGAGTTTCTTAGTCATAATGCAAGAACAGATTCATTTTCAGTATTGCACTTTTATCAACTTTTGATAGTGAAACCTTTTTAAATACAATATTTTAAACTTTTTGACTAAATGGAGACATCAAAAAATTTAAAATGAAACATCCCAAGCTTCTATGGTACGCTTTCCTTTGAATAAAACAGTAGCGTGTGTTGTACGCAACTTCGAGTTCTAACACACCGTAACCAATCAAACTAGCTGTTATGAATAGTAATACCTACTTTTTGAAGTTATATATATTTTATATTTTAAAATGGACTTCATTTTTGGATTCGGAATATCGAATTTAGCCTAAGGTGAAATTTTGGTACTTTTCGGATAACTTTCATATTTTGATGAATAGTGAAAATTACTAAATTTTAATTAAAAACAACTTTTTTAATCAAAATAATTAATAGTGATAAATTATGAATTTGAGTGGTTTTAAAGTATATTTAGAATATATTTTTACTATTTAATATAATGTTGGTCATTGGACATAATTTTACAATTAAACCGAACATAAACAAGTGTCAATCTTTTGATAGTTATTATCTCTTAAAAACACGCTTTTTGTTTTGACAGCGGGAATTAATTTTAAATTAATTTCTGCCACTTCTGTGTTTTGAATTTAGGAAAATGGATTCCATATTTGGAATCAGGATGTTCAAATTGTGTAAATAGGTAACTTTTATTTTTAGACATTTTGAATAATTACTGCGGTAAATATTTTATTTACCATGGTTAAGGGTAAATCCGGTAAATAAGGGTTAAAAAATAATATTATAATAATACTAAATTACCCTAAAACGTGTCTTAACCCTATTGGTTGATACATGGTCGACCATGGGCATCTTTGTGTCAATTTTGGGACCCCATGGATCCACTTGTAAGTGATAATGACACTTTATTTTAATTAAGTTAAAATGAATACAAAAATGACACAAGCATATATCTTTTAGAAAAACAATTGTTACATAGGGTTATATATGTTGGATTTTAGATTATAAAGATTCATTATAAATCTAAAAAGATTTCCTACATAATGATATTTTATTTATAATTTTTAGACATTAAATAATTTATTTTATTTATGACACAATGATGATGCAGTAATTACTATAATAGTGAAAAATTAAAATAATTGATATTATAAATACCCAAACAAATATAATATGAAACTTTTAATGAATTAAACTAATTTTCTAGGATAATATGATATATTAGGATTGATTTAATTGACTTTGTTCGAAGTAATCAATCTGTTATGAGTTTCACAAAAATCAACTATTGAATAGTGTCAAAATTGACATAAAATAGTTTTTTAAAAAAATATTATATTATTAATTGATATTAAATTCCTACAAATCTAAGGTTCGGCCAAGAGACTTATATCATGATAGGTTCATCATTAATGTACCACTTGGGGGTCGCTTGGATGTATATAGTAAGTTTATTAACCATATAATATAAAAATACAAAGAGACATTGTAAAAGTGAAACTAATTAACTTAGAGTTAATACTTAAATATAAGGTTAATATAAGTACCCAAACCTGTCTAAATTCTATTGGTTGAGTGGTTTTCGACCTATCCCCACCTTAACCTTTGAATAATAAGCTTTGGAGCCATTAGAAACCGAATATGAATTTATTATAAATTAATATTTCTAGCTTTTCCAAAGGTGCCCCTCACCCCTCTTATAAAAGGGCACTCCTCCTTCTCATTTCTTCACACCTTCAAAGCCTTTTGGTTCGGCCAAAATCTGACCAAATACTCTCCCAACATTCCTCACTAAAACCTAGAGGCCCTAGTTTGATCATAAAGCCAACCTAAGGATCCCTTTTGATCAAATCAAAAGGAAGAACCCGAAGAAGAGGTAATGATTTCACCACCCTTCTCCAAGTTCATTTCTTCTTCCACTTCTTCTTCCTTTATTCTTACCATTCTAAAATAATAACTCCAGTATCTCACATATACTGTGATGTTATTATAAATATGGTACAATCATATTCAGTATTCTATCCACCCTTTGAATAACATGTCACCATACGTGCGTACGTACGGCTTACCGTCTCCACGTCGTGGTGTAATTGTTATTCAATATAATATTATTTGGATGGGTATAATAATGATGTGTAACTCATGTAAATAATAAATAAAACATGTTAATGATTCTGTATATATGATATACCATCCATTTATATATTATTTTAATATCAAAAGAATGATATTGTCGCTCGTGCGTACGTACGGACTACCGTCTCCACGAACGCGATGAGATTCATTCTCCATCGTATCCATTCAAGTATAATTATCATTTGATGATTTAAAAATGATGTTTAAGGACTGGATATCATTCTGGATATGAATAAGATACAACAACCATGGCTTATGTAACAAAACATATAAAAGAAAATGAGTAAGTTAACTCCCAAAACGACGATAATTCTAAGATATTATTAACAAATCAATGTTAAAAGATCATATATGATATCATATTATTATATATGATTCTTGTATAATTTAATAACAACTATTTCACCATTATACAGGAGGTTAACCTACCCCAACCAAGGAAAAGTACAAGGTAAGGGTTATTTCACAATCTCTTCATTATCCGAGGTTGTTTATACGTAATAATCTACTGGGATATCTTTATCATCCACATCCATGTTTCTTAAAAATATATTTCAAAACATTTTTACTATTTACAAGAATATGGGTTAAAGTCATTTATACCCTTTTTTGACTTTTTATAAGAGTTTTATAAAGGAATCTTTCCGTCGTTTTCAAAACAAGGTCCTTTTTAACCTTTTCGACAGAATTGAGGTAAGAATGTTTTTTTAACTTATACGGCGGGTGCGGTAATTTTACGCCGTTATAAAATCTTCAAAGCTTTACTTATAATCTTATAAGAATATTTTCAAAGAAAATGTTTTATTTTATATGGATCTTAAATGATTTCAAAATAAAAGGAGATATTTCTTTAAAAAGAATTTTGATTTCATCTATGTCAACATCCTTTGACGGATTTTAAGATTATTTGAAGTTGATTTATTATGATACAAAACTTCTATATTGTATTGAAGGTTTTGTGATATGTTTGACTATGGATGTACTATTTTTATACCATTCATAGTTTATGGTGAAATTATTGACATTTCGTATGCTAGTTTTAATACGAATGTTTATGTTATGTTTAAACCTTTTCATATGGGAATGCATTGGACTTAATAAGTGACGGGTGGAGCCCGCTATAGCTCCTCGATGCATCGGTAGGTCTCATGAGACAAACTAGTGTCTTGGCACAAGGCCTTGACAAAATCTTATTTGTAGTCTTGGCACGAGGCCTTGGCTATGTGGTTATGATAGTCTGGCATTATGCATTCCAACATTATGAAAGTGGTTATTGATTTTTGCATGTGATTATTCGATTAGTAGAATATCCATGTGAATAAGTAAATGGCATTATTTCATTTTATTTATGCCATACCATGTTGAAAGTTCATATTTAAAAGGCTTTTGTTTTAGTTATACATTGCCTTAAATGTTTATTCTTATTTATGAAAGTTTCCGCTATATTGTTATCCTTACTGGGCATTTGAGCTCACCCCTTTTCTATGTTTTATTTTTCCCAGGATGTGAAGAAGTAAGTTATGAATGACCTGCAGGGATTTTATGAGGGGTTAATAGTGTGGATTGTGGAAACATTATGTTGTTGTAGTAGTTTTTCATTTTATGATGTAATGTAAAACTTATGAATATATCTAGTGTTTCCAAGGCTACTAAACCAATCGGTCTTTCAAGATTTGATCTTTCTTGTGATCATGCCAATGTTATGTAATAATGCACCGACTCTGGGTAACTGGGGTCGGGGCGTTACACACCTCATATAAAAAGATATGTTCATAACATAACATACGTCTCAAAAAATACAATTTAAGATGATAAACCCTTACCTCATGTTCGAATTGCCTCATAAGTGATTTTAACCTCCTATATAATTAATTTAAATTTATTATATTTATATATAATAACAATATGAATACTTGTAATATAATATGCAGTCCATTTATAACATTTCAACACCTATTCATTCACAATCATTCATTATCATCATCATTTTGGGTGTTAACTACTTCGTTTTTCATGTATGTTTATGGTCCTTGCATATTGATCATGGTTTCATCAGACCCATAATGTTAACCATGATATACATATTATATATATTCATTATATACATATTTATAATCATCCATTAAAGGAAGACTTGAAAAATGGATCATATCGCTTCGTTGAGGTGGTAGTACACACGTACACACGAGCGACATTATCAGTTTTTAATCAGCAGAAGGGTGAGATGGTAAATGATATCTTATATAAATAGAATAATAATTATTTAATAAATATAATATATAAATATTATTTCCATCATAATAACTATCCATGATTGGTGGTGATGAAAAATGAAATACATCACTGTCTGAGGTTGTGGTATACACATACACACAAACGATGCTTTCATTTCCCATTTGATGGAGAAGGAGATGAATAAAGGTTTCACCATAAAAATAATAAAATTTCATTATGTTTTATATGATTATTTTATTATATATTCATTTTTATCATAGAACTTAAGGAGTTATAAGAATAAATAAAATGAAAACACTCAGTTAAGGTTTATACCCCTTATTTGGACAACCTCCTTTGGTTGACACCTTAAGTATTTGAAGGTTGGTATTCTGATCAAACCATTACCTCTATATAAATAGGTGGGATGTTATAAAGTTATTTGGGTAGGTATTTTCTGGTAAATAAGGCTCATTATGTGTAAGGTATCTAGGGGAGGTAGAGTCCTTTTATAAGGAAGGGAGTGGACACACTTGGAATCCTTCATAAGATTAAAATATATTAATGCATTACTCAAGACGTGTGCCTATAAATTAGACTATATTAGAATGGGGAATATTTAGGATCAAATTATATATATCAAATAGTATTTATAGAATTTTTTAATTAATTTTAACCCTTATCTTGTTAATTCACCCCCCCCCCGTTAAACCATTTTAACATTTACCATGGTAATTATTCATAATGACCAAAAATTAAAGTGTCCTAATTAAAAAAAATAAAAATGATTATAAAATTTATGGATTATATTTTATCAAATTCAATTTAAATAAGTGGCAGATTTCACAAAACGTGATGAAAAACATTTTTTAGAAAAAATGTTTTGTTTAAACCAAAAAATGAACTTATACCAAAATCAAGCATAATTATGATCACTATGTAATTAAGTAGAATATTTATAATTAAATTATACTTATTTTAATTTATTTTTAAATTGAAATCATAATTATACTTTTAAATTTCTCTATTTAATGAAAAGAAATGACAGTTTTATAAAAAACGATATTTTTCATTTTTCACTAAAAAATAAATATTTTTAGAAAAATCCCAAAAATTCACCCTAATATAATATTGACATGATTATTTCAAAAATTAAATTTATTACCTAAAATTAATTTCTAAAAATTTTAGAAATTAATTATAATGTTCAGGCACAAAATTCAATAAAAATCATTTTTAAAGCATAAAATGATTTTACTGAAAATTGAATACATATTTATTATAAATTAATCAATAAATTCACATTATAAAAAACCCTTATACATATTTTTAATAATTTTTTAATTATTATTTGTACTTCTAATTTAATGGCTAGGTTATAATAGTCATATTTAAATAATATTTTTATAGTATATCAAAGTTCACTTAAAGCTCAGTGTTGCCTGTTAAGTAATCTATCAAGCATAGCATTATTTTAAAATATATTTTATGGGTGTTATAGTATATTCCCTAAATACTTATATATATGTGTGTGATATATATATATATATATATATATATATAATGTGTATTTTTACTTGCATGAAAATTATGATTTTCATGCTTAAATAAGGTATATTATTCCATGCAGCCTAGACACCCAACCATCTTCCGCCAAAGATATCATTTATTAGAAGCATTTAATAAGATTAAAAATTTGGGAGGAGATGCAATCATGTGAGGAATTCATGTGTTGGTCATATCATTTATTCATGTGTTACAATGAATAAATAAATGAGACAACACCCAAGGAGTGTCCTTGGGAGATTATATATATCAATTCCATGTGATGGTAGTGTTGTATGTGTGATTTCTCCATGCTTAGACAAAACCCCCATAGACCTAAAGATCTATTCTTTTTTATCCTTTGCACATAAAGGTGCTAGCACACCATGGGTGGAGGAGATTCCCTCTCAAACAACTAGAAATTGAACTTGGCACATGGATACTTATGGAGGTGAGAGGCTTTTGTCTGAAACTTTTGTGATCTTCATCAAACACATTGAATAAAGATAAAGATTGTTGTATAGGAATCATTGGTGAATGGTGTGTGTATATATAGTTGTTATCCATTTCAATTTATATGCAGTTTAATATATTCTCACATGGGGGTCATAGGAATGGTATTTAATTTACTTTCACTACATCTAATAATTGTTATTATACTCATTTAAATCCTTTCATATACAAATAATCTGAAGAATCTTTGGGAGGATCGCTACATTCAATTCAATTGTGAGAATAGTGAGTTCTCTAGTGTGAATAGTTCTAAAACAAGAGGGACAGTGAGTCCACTATGAACATTATAGCAACAATGTTCATTAGTGAGTTTCAGTGCATTGGAACATTTCCTTTTTCTGCTCCTTATACTTACCTAGTTAGGCGGAACCAAGTAAAATTATTATGTCTCTTTCATGCATACTTTCTTCATATATACATTGTTGTGAGAATAAAAAAAAAGATTTTTTAACAAAAAAATTAAGATCAAATGGGGTGGTTGTTTTAATCCATCATACCTTGATCCACCCCACCCCACCCCCACCCCCCACACACATTCTCTCAGGGCATTTAATCTAGTGGAGCTGACAAGAATCACCCTCGATTTAATTGGATGCTCAGATTTATCGATATGTTCCAAAGTATCATTTCCCATTTATGCTTCCATTAAAATGAAATATCACATATGGGGGGTCAAAACAGAGAAAATTCATTTGTAATGGTGTAAAAAAACTTAGTAGAATGATCAAATATTCATTTAGGATCTGTGCGAGTCAATTTCATGTCAATATGATGCTTGGATTTCTCGGTATAATTGAAGACATCATTTAAACTTTTATATGTTTATTAATATGAAATATTTACTGAAACGAGGTCAAAATCCATTAAACAGGTTAAGAATGATGTGAAAATATATAAAAATAATCCTCAAATAATTTTTGATCTCTAGGAATCAATCGTTCCTCAAACCAATTCCCAGATAGATCGGTATAATGAAAAGTATAATTTCATATTATTAACACTTGTTAATAAAAACGAATCACCCAATTGTGGTTAAAAACTGAGAAAATGAGTTTTTATTAGAATAAAAAATTCGGATAAATATATTTGAGTAATTTATGATCTATAGGAATCAACTGTGTGTTAATCTGATTCTTGGTTTTCTTAGTATGATAGAAAGTGTTTTGTGCCCTTCACATTTGTATTAAAGTAACATATCACATGAAAGGGGTGAAAAATAAGAAAACGCACTTGGAATGGTGTGAAAAATTAGGATAATGTTTATCAAGTCATTTATGATCTGTAGGAATTAATCATGCACCAATCAGATGCTTGAATTTCTATGTATGATCCAAAGTAGCATTTCACCTATACATTTTCATTAAAATGACATATCACCCATCAATGGGTAAAATATAAGAAAATTCATTTGGATTGGTGTCAAAATTTAGGATAATGATCATTGAATCATTTGTGATCTGTATAAGTCTACAACGTGTCAATATGATTCTTGGATTTATTTGTATGATCGAAAACATAGTTTAACCATTTATATGTTTATTAATATGGAATCATGGGGTTAAAACCTAGAAAAAAAGTGGTAAATGAATAACAAATCTAAGAAAATTATCCTTGAATCATTTTTGAAAAGTATGAACTGACAACGTGTTAATTCATGTTGTCGTTTTCCCGGGATGACTGAAACACCTTTTATTGTTTTAAAACACTAAAGCATGCATGTAACGGTTAAAACCATAGAAAACAACCTCAAATTGAATTGAAATCAAAGGATAACTACCTGTAAATTTTTTTTGATATATACAAGTAGAAAACACATCAATCTGACATGTGGTGTGCTCAGACTAACTGAATAATCAATTCTTATTGAATTTGCAGTCTTTAAAAACATGCGTTTGAGGGTCAAAACCAAGAAAATGACCTTTTATTTCCATCAAAACATAGGAAAACAACTTTATATTAAATTTTGAAATATAGGGACTAATATAATGTCAATATGAGTTATCATTTTCCTAGGATGATTGAAAACACCTTTTAGTGTTTTAAGAAATTAAAATGTGTGTGTAGCAGTCAAAACCATAGAAAACGACCTCAGATTGATATGAAATCATAGGAAAATGGTATTTGAATTATTTTTAACATTAATGAGTAGGAGGTTCATCAATATTATGTGTGGTGTGTTTGGACTTATTGAATAAGAAATTCTTAAAGAATTAAAAATCTTTAAAGTGTACAATAGGGGGGGTCAAAACTAAGAAACCAGCCTCCGATTATTGTGAAATCATAGGACAACAACCATATTTTTATTTTTAAAATATAAATAATGAATTCACATCAATAAACATTTTAGATTTCCTGGGATGATTGAAAATTCCTGTTTAGTGTTTTAAAACACTAAAACATATGTGTGACGGTCAAAACCATAAAAAACAACCTCGAATTGATGTAAAATCATAGGAAAATTTTATTTGAATTATTTTTGATGTGTAAAAGTATATGGGACATCAATATGATGTGTGGTGTGATAATATTGACTGAATAAGTAGTTTTGAAATAATTTATAGCTTTAAAAACATGTGTTGGGGGTCAAAACAAATAAAATGACCTCTGGTTGTTATGAAATCGTAAGACAATAACTATATATTTATTTTTTAAATGTAAGGGCAAGAAGTGCATCAATCCAAGTTTTCATTGTCCTAGGATGATGGAAAATTCCTTTGAGCATTTTAAAACACTAAAACATGTGTGTAATATTAAAACCATAGAAAATATCCTCAAATTGATTTAAAATCATAGTAAAAATCTCTTTGAATTATTTATGATTTTTAAGAGTATATGAAACATCAATCAAACATGTGGTGTGCTCAGACTAACTGAATAAAAAGTTCTTAAAGAATTATCAATCTTTAAAAACATGCGTTGGAGGATCAAAACTGATAAAATAATCTCAAATTTTCATGAAATCATAGGTAAAAAATTGTATATTGGTTTTTGAAATGTAGGGACTAACAGCGAGTCAATTAGATTTTTCTTTTTTCCAGGATGGTTGAAAACACCTTTTTAGTGTTTTAAAATGCTAAAATATGTGTGTAACAATAAAACTCATATAAAATGACATTGAATTGATGTAAAATCACATGATGAATGTCTTTTAATTATTTATGACATGTGAAAGTAGACATCACATCAATATGATGTCTGGTGTGTTAGACTGACTGAATAAGCAGTTTTTAAAGAATTAACAGTTTTAAAAACATGTGCTAAGGGGTCAAATCCAAGAAAACAACTTCTGAATTCCATGAAATCCTAAGACAGCAACTTTATAATGAATTATAAAATGAGGGATTGATGGTGCATCAATCTGGGTTGTTGTTTCTTGGGATGACTAAAAATACCTTTCTAGTATTTTAAAACACTAAAACGTGTATGTAATGGTCAAAACGATAGAAAAAAACCATGGATTGATGTGAAATCATAAGAAAACCATCTTTGAATTATTTTGACATGTAAGAGAAGATAATATGTCAATATGACGTGTGGTTTGCTTGAATTGACTGAATAAGAAGTTCTTAAAGAATTAACCATCTTTAAAAACATGTATCAAGGGTTAAAAACCAAGAAAAAATATATTTTATTAGGGTGAAATCATCGAAAAACAATTGTATATTTATTTGTGAAATATAGGGATAGACGGTGCATCAGTCCAAGTTATCTTTTTCCTAATATGACCAAAAATTCCTTTCTAGTGCTTTAAAACACTAAAATGTGTGTGTAATGATAAAAAAATATTAAAAATATCAAATTGAAATGAAACCATATAATAATTGTTTTTTTAATTGTTTTTTATGTGTATAAGTAGACAACATGTTAATCTGGCATGTGGTGTGCTCGAACTGGATGAATAATAAGTTCTTAAAGAATTACCAGTCTTTAAAGACATGTATCAGGGGGTCAAAACCAAGAAAATGACATTCAATTTCCTTGAAATTAAATTAAAACTACTGTATATTGATTTTTGAAATGTTGGCACTGATGATGTATCAATCGAGTTGTCTTTTCCCAGGATGAACAAAAATTATTTTTAGTGTTTTATAACACTAAAACATGTGTATAATGGTTAAAAGCATAGAAGATAACCTCAAATTGACATGAAATCATACTAAAATTTTCTTTTAATTATTTTTCATTTTTATGAGTATATGGAATATCAATCCTATGAGCGGTGTACTCAAACTTACTAAATAAGTAGTTCTTAAATAATTAATAAAATTCAAAATGTGTGGAAAGGGGTTAAAAACCAAGAAAATGACATCTGATTTCTATGAAATCATAGGAAAACAAATGTATATTTATTTTTGAAATGTAGGGACTGAAATCACATCAATCAAATTTTTTATTTTCTGGGGATGACTGAAAACACCTTTTTAGTGTTTTAAAACACTAAAATGTGTGTGTGGAGGTAAAACCCATATAAAACAACCTATTATTAACATTAAATCAAATGAAATTGTCTTTAGATTATTTTTTACATGTATGATTAGACAAAACATCAATACAACGTGTGGTGTGCTCAAACTGACTAAATAAGCAATTCTTAAAATATTAGCATTCTTTAAAAAAATACGTTAATGGGTCAAAACCAAGAAAAAAACTTATGATTGCTATGAGATCATGGTAAAATAATTTTATATTGATTTTTGAAATTTAGTGACTGAATCCACATCAATCTGAGTGGTAATTTTCCTAGGATGAACGAAAATTCCTTTTTAGTGTTTTAAAACACTAAAACATGTGTGTAATGGTCAAAACTATAAAAAATTACCTCATAATAATGTGAAATCAAAGAAAAAATATCTCTAAATTATTTTTGATGTGTATGAGTAGACAACACATCAATATGACATGTAGTCTGCTCAGACTATAGTGACCCTATCCTTTTGCGCATATAATTACATGATTTTAGGCATAATTATCCATCAAATACAAACCATGGATCGTAAAGTGTAGTGTCTTTAGAAGACTAGGTACATAAAATTAAAGACATGGAACTATAATAAAACATATCTTTATTAATATTACATAACAATCTTCTAACTTCCTTTGAGATCCTACATCTGTATAGGATAACCTGAGGAATACATAGACAAAAGGGATGAGCTAAAAAGCCTAGTAAGGGAATAAGCATGGAAAAGAAGCATAGAACATGATTCAAAGGCAATACATTATAACATAATAGGCATGGAACATGATTAAACATGTAGAGGAATATCATAAAGATCATGGAATCATATGATCATGGAAATATAGAAATGTGGCGGCAACACATAACATGACATAGACATGAGTCAAAGCTAACTGCCAAGACAGTATCACATGGTGGAAAAACTCCCATAATGGATTGTGTTTACTCCCTAATCTCATACATGACATATAATGATAAAAAAATTACCCAATTAATTTGATCACTATCTGGGAACACCCATCATAACATGTTTATGCATATGTGTGCCATATGAAGAATTAAATGTAAGGGATAAACATAAGGCTTACCCATGGAAAAGGGGCATTGTAATCGAGTCATAAAGCATAACCAAGGGGAATATAATAATGGTATCCATGAAATAAGGGATTTAAATCATTTTAGGTAATTCATAACAAAAAAATATGTATAGATCATGATTAATGATATCCAATTGAATTAGAAACAAGAAATAGAGTGGTTAGGTAACATTATAAATTTCCCGCTTAAGTGCAGTTTTAGGTTATAGAATGGAGTATTTAAAGAGGATAAAGGAATAATTGTTTTCATAAAACCAAAAATGAACTATGGAAGTTTTTCATGATAAAATGAGTGATTTTAAATGAAAATGGGTAGGAAATGGAGAAATTATCTTTAATCAGGTTTGCTTATCGAGAGGAATTGAGAAGGGAACCTTTTAAAATATGTATTTCCCCATCAAGGAAAGATCAATTGAGCTAGATTTATATGTTTGGAAAATAAATACACAATATATAAGAAGTTCATAAGAATAGTGAAGATGTAACTTGAGGAAAATAGAGATAAAGTGTTTCCCAAATGAAATATGGAGGTTTGGAGAGATCCCATACCTTATGTCTGAATGTGTTCTACACTTGCACTTAATATACTGGACAATAAAATTAGGTCTATTAATTACTTAATTCATAACATTTTACACATATATTTTATTTATTATAATTTTATTAAGTTCATTTATGGCTATTTTGATGGGTGATAATGTTCAATTTCATTGTTTTGGTAGTGTTCATTTCATGGTTTTCTGGTCGGTTCCCTTGAGAATAATTATGGGAGTTCTTGTAAAATTGAGGTAAAAAACTTGAAGTGGAATTAAATGGTATTAATATAATTCAAATTTTTTTAATTTTCTCGTATATCATTTTGTTTTCTGATATGAGGATGATTCATTTGATTAAACATTAATGAAAAATGATTAGTTTATTTTGGCGGTTTTTACGACCATCATGTACTAGTTTCATTTTATTTAATATTATGTGTATATATTGGTTCCAGAATATGAAATAAGTTATAATATACATATTAAAATATTATTTAACAATAATAATGGTTTTATTATCAGCCTTTAAGGCGGTAATGACAAAAAAAACTCATCGTCCACGAAGGCAGTGAACCGGCATATTACATAAAATGTTTTCGTTTTTATAATAAAAGGGTGAGAGAATGGGTTTGATGATGGATATTTCATTAACATAATAAAATTATAGTATATGTATGATACTAGAGTTATCATTTCACTTTGTATAATGGGTGAGGATAAAGTATAAGAAAGAAGGAATTTAAAATAGAAAAAAGGAGGATTTTACCTCTTGGATATCGTCTCCTTGAGAACCTCATTAAGGAACTTGGAATTGGTCTTTTGGTGGGACTAGTAAGACCAAGATGTGGATAATAGGATTGGGGAGAGATTTGGGTTGAATATTTTCAATCTCCAAACCTTAGAAGGTGTGAGGAGAAGGGGTGATGAGGGGTAGTGTTTATAAGGATAGGAGATGAGTATTTTTTATTATTATATTCATTAGTTTATTATTTTTGACTTAAGACTATCAATATTGTTGATTATTGTGACTATATAAAGTAATTAGTGCATGTGAGTTTGAACTAATGGGTGAATACATCCTCCATGACTCAAAATTCATGTATTTGGCTTAAAATGTTAAATACTGTAAATTATCATATTTCACTATTCACCAAAAATTCAAAAATTTTAAAAAAAATCCCAAAAATTCACCCTAACCATTTATCTATATGTAGATTTAAAAAAATATAGTCTATTTTATGAAAATAATTGTCTAAATATGAGAAATTCTATTTTTAAATAAAATCCTCATTTATTTGAAAAATACTGATTTAAATATTATAATCAATTTTATAACCCTTTGAAAAATTATTTATGGTCTCATAAAATTATATAATCATTATAATAAAACATAATATTAATTTATGAAATCATTTTATGAAAAAAAATATTTTAAATCATTATATTCATTATAAAATTGCAAATAGAATATTTATGTTTTACAAAAATACCAAAACTTAATTTATCATTTTTAAAACATTTATTTACTTTTACCATGATATAAATATATCATATTTTTATTTATAAGATACCAAAATGTTATTTTACACTTTCATATGTGATGTTACTATTCTAACAGCCAGTTTACTATTCCCAACTGTTAGATTTATAACTATATCCTATAAATAACTCTTATTACATTCATTCTTAATTCAATTATTCTTTCAATCTAGTTTATATATATACTTTTAGCTTTAGAATGAATATTTTATTATTAAATTTATGTTTTATTTCTGCAGATTTGTTCGTGAGCGCGGCCATTTTGGGGGATCGAGCATATCCAATTTTCCTATTCTGGTTATATTAATTTCTATTTATTGTCTCGCTGTAATATTTAGAATTTTTATTGGTTTATTTACTTACTAACATATCATTATTAATTTATGAGAATAATATTTTGTAGTTTCACTATATGATTTTTGTGATTTATACTTGCATGACATAATTACAAGAAGGGAAATTTCATTGATAAAATTTTGAGTTGTTACACGAAATGACTGAATAAGTAGTTCTTAAAAAATGAATAGTATTTAAAAACATGTACTAGAGGGTCAATGTCATGAAAGAGGACTCTAATTACTGTGAAATCATAAAACTACAACTGTATATTAGTTTTTGAAATTTAGGGGCTAATGATGCATCAATCTGAGTTTTCATTTTATTGGGATAACCAAAAATACCTTCTTGTGTTTTAAAACACTAAAACATGCGTGTGATAGTAAAAACCATAGAAAACAACCTCAATTTGATGTAAAATCCTAGATAAAATTTATTTGAATTATTATTTTATGTGTACGAGTCGATGAAATGTTAATTTGATAAGCGGCGTGCTTAAATGACAAAATAAGCAATTCTTAGAGAATTAACAGTCTTTAAAAAAATTCATCAGAGTTTCAAAACTAAGAAAACAATCTCTAATTGTCATGAAATCATAATAAAATAATCGTATATTAATCTTTGAAATTTATGGACTGACGATGCATCGTTCTAAGTTATCGTTTGACAGGGATGACTGAAAATGTATTTTAAGTGTTTTAAAAAACTAAAACGGGTGTATAACAGTCAAAACCATAGAAAAAGATCTCGGATTGATGTGAAATTATATGAAAACTATCTTTGAATTATTTTTTATGTGTATAAGAAGACAACATGTCAATCCGATGTGTAGTGTGCTTGGAATGACTGAATAAACAGTTTTTAAAAAATTAATTGTGACACCCTTGCCTGAATCATCGGGTCCGAGCCAAAGTGTCACGTGGCCTCAGGCACGTCTCCCTATATGGAAGAGGTTTCCGACTAGTAGTGAGGGTCCAAATATCATCAATGGAGAGACTATACCCTTAGTATCAACAAAGGCAAGTGTTAATAAAAAACACTGAATAATGGGGGGATAAATAATCAATGTTATAACAAATGACATGGAAAGGATCTCAAGTCATATAGAATAATAAACCAAGGACCCCCAAAGTGGAAGGTCAAACCAGAGTACGAGCAATATAGGTAAATAAATAAAACATTATGGCATCCCTCCATAGTTCATCCTGATACTGCCTCTGAACACCATGCTCTGCCTCCTAGCACTCTATCGATGGGGCCTTGCCTTTTCCTTTATCTCTGGTCATGAAGTCTGCACGCGCATCGAGATGTTCATTCATGGTGTGAGTATAAACTCATAAAATAATCACCAATGTGTCCTTAACATGAGTTCACACGCATAAGGGTGTATTACATGATAATAAATAAATACTCAAGCAAGTAACAATCAATCACGCACCGAGAAATCGGGTGTTGACGAAGCCGCAACAAGCCCCAGTTGTACCTGCTTCGACTCCATGTCAGAAGACATAGTCATAATAGAAGTTGTGAACTAGAGTTGACCACAAGGTTACCACGTGTTCCCCATGACGGCTGTAAGGATAATGACTCTCAGTGGCCACAATGCTAGCAAGTCTCGAGTCGAGTCACAAGGTTGTCGTGCCCCATCACAATCACAAGTCAGACCGCAAGACCATTGTTCCTCGTTTCTACCTTGGGTCGGGTCACATGGCTTTTGTATCCCGTTTCTACCTCAGGTCGGGAAACATGGTCATTGTATCCCAGCACTACCTTGGGTCATGCCTCAAGGTTGACATACCCCTGCCTATGTCTCTGTCCACCATCATCATCACCACGTGTCAACACACTCCCCCTCTAAGGGCTAACCAAACCATGATGGCCCGCCTATCATTCGCTACTAGAAGAGAAACCTCCAAAGACCATACATGACACAAAACAAGCATAACAAATATAGGCACAACAAGCATAACCAACATGAGTATGAGTGACCATACACACATGTGATCATACTCAAACATGGTCACATGGGTTATGCATGCACACACATGTGATCAAACATCAATCTTGGTCTCACATGCTACACACGCACACACATGCGATCAAACATCAAACATGGTATAAAATCACATAAGCACACAACATCATATCAAGCCAACAATCATATACATGGTCTCTACATGGAAAGGAACTTCCTACCTCAAGCATGTCGATGTCGATGTTAAGGTTTGTCAAGAGTGTCATCACCCAAACCATGTTCGCCCACCAACTGGAACAATCTTTCACACTAAGAACTCCTAGAACCGATTCAAACCAGGCATAACAAAAGGTTCTAGGTTGAGACTCGAGAAGGAACAAGCTAAGGGGTAGGATAATCACATAACCAACGTTAAACACCAAAAATGGCAGTTTTTATGTTTGGTTGAAGGAAGGAGCATTTTTGTCGCTCTTGGACAGTGATACGAGAAGAGTTGCAAGGCTCTCGCAAATATGAATCAACGATAACATCCTCCATCTTCCATGGTTTGATCTTCTAGCAAGGTCACACAAGGAGGGTCGAGAAGAATTGAGGCTATCTAAAGTAGCAACCTCAATGCATGAAGGGTTGACCAACTCATCGCCTGGGTTGGAGGAATCATCAAAAGAGGAGGGTCAAATTGATTAATAGAGGAAGGAATCGATTA
Organism: Viscum album; assembly: GCA_963277665.1. Classification (NCBI taxonomy): domain Eukaryota; kingdom Viridiplantae; phylum Streptophyta; class Magnoliopsida; order Santalales; family Viscaceae; genus Viscum; species Viscum album. The sequence goes on from OY728133.1 coordinate 497,866,145, forward strand.
CTAACGCAGTTTAGACCCCTCATAATGATCGCACGTGTTTCCCCTTTGAGACGGCAAGATCCATGAAGAACGGAGACAATTTTGGCTGTTTCAAAACCCACATGACCGCCACCACGACCTCCATAATGTCGTGGTGGATTTGAACACACTAGCCCAGTACGACTAGCCCTGTGGAATGTTCCCAAATCCCTAATCGTTCTCCCTCACCACGTCCTCCACCACATGCATGGTGGGGCTGTCCATGACATGGCCCACATGATCCTTCGTCGAGCACCACGGCCATGGCCACCCCTTGGCCAAGCCGATGCCCATTTTATATAGAAACGCACTAGGGAGTCACCAATAACCTTCAAATGTTACTTAAAAACTTAGAAGTCTTAAACCAAACATGACACTCATAAGGAGATGATGGAGACAAGGTTTTATTATAAAGGTATAGTTGTCACCGGCAGCTCATGCATGCTACAAGTGCAAAGAAATATGTTAGCCTGAGGACTCGACCGCACAACCACGTCCCAAACCTCAACCCACCCGTACCACCCCACCCGACCATGGGGGGGCTAGAGACAAGGTTTTATATGAATTAAACATGTTTCGAGACTTTATATTAATAGTTTTAAAAAGCGTGCATCAAATGGTCAAACCAATAAAATGATATCTAATTGTCGTGAAATCATAGGAAAAGAATTGTATATTGATTTGTTAAATGTAGGAACTAACTGTGCATCAATCCCAATTGTTGTTTGTTCAGAATAACCAAAAACATTTTTTAGAGTTTTAAAATGCAAAAATGTGTAACGCTCAAAATCCTAGTAAACGACGCCGGTTTGATGTGAAATCATATGAAAACTATCTTTGAATTATTTGAAACGTGTATGAGCAGACACCACGTCAATTTGACATGCGTTGTGTTTGGACTATTTGAATAAATAGTTTTAAATAAAAAAATGAGTAAAACTAGTAATATGTTTAAAAGAAAACGGCCAAAAAACTGTTTATTGTACAGATTTTTAATTTAAATAATATAGTGATTTCTAATTATTAGTTTTTGGTTATTTTTTTACTGTACCAACTTTTATTTTTATTTTATTTGTCTATAGTGACCATGACCTGGCTTAAAGGAAGGATATGGATGGTTTAATAGGAAACTTCAAATTTTGTTTTTTATCTCAAAAAATATATTTAAAATTTAACTTTGAAACAAACATTTTTATTTCTTCCTTTTTTAGAAGATACGTGGAATAATTTCATGGCGAGGTCGTGAGACGTTCTATCAAGATACGTGGACATTTTTTATTTCTTACGATGTGGTGATTTTTTATATGGGTCTTTTAAAAAAAACAATTTAATGGGTTTAGGCTAAAACCTTTTGTTTAAGTTTTTATTTTTATTTTCAAAAATATTTAATAGTTATTATATTCGGTGTTAATTTAATTAAATTGTTTTAAAAATATTATCTAAAATCTCACCACAACCTCCGTTTTATAAAAGGGAAATTTAAAAAAAAACCAGGATTCAGATTCCCTTTTTATATGTTGTAATAATAATATATCATTAATAATAACAAATCATTAATAACAATACATTATTAATAATTAATAATAACTATTAGTAATGTAATTAATAATATACAATGATAATAAAATTAATAATACTGTAGTTATTAGTGATTAATAATGCAATTATTGACAATTAATAATGTTATCAGTAGTGATTTAAATTATAATTAATAATGATTAATAATTAAATTAATAATGGTTAATAGTATGTAATTATTAATAATTGTAAATATATTTTTTAATAATTAACAATGTTATTAATATATATATATATATATATCTCCGTCCACATCCCCCAATGGTCCCCATTTGTCGTATTTATTTTTTAAGTCTAAGTTAAGAAATGGCTTCTATCAATCTTTTGTTGGATTAAACAAAATATATGCGAAACATCCTTTTCAAGATCCCTAAATTATGTCGGAGCTCAAATCACACTATCACAAAAACAAGAAGCTGGAAATAGGCATTAAAAATGGGAATAAATATTTTTTTAATTAAATAGCATATTCAATATAAATAATACATACATGCTTAAAAAAATTATATATAATATCAAATATATATTTACATAAACTGCATCTATGTATTTATCTATTAATAACTATATATATAACCATAATTACATATGTAAAACACATGAAGTGTTTATAAATAAATATATAAATATATTTACATATAAAAATACATATTTATTTAATTATATAAATCACAACAAATTAAATATATGCTATAAATTTAATTTACGTAATTTATATATAATATGCATATTTTACTATATTTATATATTTATTTATGCTACATATATATTTATATTTTCATATTATAATATGTGCATTTGTGTTAATGGAATCACCAAAAACCTTATATTTTTATTTATTTATGGATAATCCTCTTTTTAACTTGGCTGGTAGGGAACTATTATATGACCCATAGGCCCAGAGGCACTAGGCCCAGTACATGACATGAAGGTTCAAAGACCCGACTATACTGGAACTACCCATCTCCGATATATTCTTTATTGACGACGTCCAACTTCTCACATCACATGACTGATCAACTAGCATTGCCCCGTGCAGAGATGCACAACGCCTGGTATGGATAGTGATTGTTATACCCTCTATTAATTCATAATCTGGTTAACTCTGTTCTGACGATTGTCACTTTCTCTGATTCCTCTTATGGGGGCTTGTTCATATGTGGTTTGATCCGACTGTTTCATGGCCCAGAGGCCTTGTGGCCCGAAAACTCGTGATCTCAAAGCCTGAGGTGGCTCGAAGTCCTATGGTAGCCTGAAGATTCAAATCGACTGAATAGTTCTGATGCTACAATACCTGCTATAATAACTCATAAATTCACCCCATCCTGGTTTTGAACTCGAGACTTTTGGATGTAGGATTACAAGGTTTACCACTCATGTGTCATCTCAATTAGTGCACGTGTTTGTATATATTTATATTTATAATTATAAGTATATATCTATATCATAGAATATATAAATATAAAGTATATATAAATAAATATATTATTATATTATTTACATCTAATTTGTTCAAAATGAAGTGAGCTTGATGAAAAACTATACCCAAAGAAGTTTGGATGGATTCATAGAGTGTTGTGAAGTTTTATATTAAGTCCTTATAGGATTTTAGTGAAAATATGAGAATGTTGGATGTGCACTTAAATGTTCATGCATAAAATGCATGTACATATGAATATGATGCATGGAGTGTATGTATATATATAATTATATGATATATATACAGTGTGATTTTTATAATGCATATGATGCATGTATTTTTCTTGCATGCGATGCATGAATATATATATATATATGACATGTATATTATTTATTTCTCCCAAATGGTTTATTCATAAGTTACAACCCATTATGAATGGATTAAGTGCTTTGCATTTATTTATTGTAATGAATTCAATAAATAAATACCCCAACAGTCAGAAATGCATACGATGCATTATGTACACGAGATGCCTCAGGCTTCAACTATATAAGAGGATAGGATCCTCTCCCATTAGGTGTCCAAATTGTATGAGACTCTTCTGAATCTCTCTTCTTCACGAGCACTGTTCACCTCACCCAAGAAGGCACTAGCAATCCTTCAATTGCTTGATAATTCTCACAATACGATCATGGATTCATTGGTCGGTGTATCACCTCGAAGGCAGGGTGCTTTCATTCACTGCTCTTTGTGACCTCCTTCAAGCATTCTCCTTCATCAATAAAGAAAATGGTTGTCGTTGTACACAATTTATAGGTGCTCTGTTTTTTGGGTTATTTACATATTGATTTCATCAAGATGGATCTTCGGTGTTTTTGGGTTATCTTTCACGACAAATTATTATTAGATGATCATGCAGAATTGATCAAGTTGACCAAAAGGTCACTACATGTAGCCCACAATAGTCTCAAGGCTAACGGCTTTCAGCATCCACAAGACTAACAAGTCTTGTGTCGAGCCACAAGGCCTTCGAACCCCATCTTCATCACAGGTTAGACTACAAGGTCATTATTCCCCGTTTGTACCTTGAGATGAGCCACATGACCGTCGTATCGCAACACTGCCTTGGGTTAAGCTTCAAGGTTTTTGTACCCCCACCTATGTTTCAGTTCACTATCTTCATCGCTGCATGTCAACATGCTCCCCCTCTTAGGGCTAACCAGGCCATGATGGTCCACCTATCATTTTCTACCAAAAGGGAAACCTCCAAAGGCCATACATCACACACAGCATGCATAACACATACAGGCACACCAATCATAACAAACATGAGTATCGACACACACACACACACACACACGTGATCATACTCAAACATGGTCTCACGGGTTATAAATGCACAAACATGTGATCAAACGTCAATCATGGTCTCACGGGCTACCCCTACACATGCACATGTGATCAAACATCAAACATGGTCTAAAAGAACACAAGCACACAACACCATATCAAGCCAACAATCATATACATGTCCTTTACATGGTAAGGAGGTTCTTACATCAAGTGTGTCGACGTCAACGTCAACTTCAAGGTTCCCCAAGAGTATCATCACCCAAACCACGTTCGCACACCAACCGAAACAAGCTTGCACACCCAAAACTCATAAACACTATAACAAATGAGGTTTTTAACAACGCTAAAAAAGGTCTTTTTCAGTGAAAAAATCACTGACTACCTAAGCGCCATTAAAAGCACCTGCCCTTTATCAGTGCATGAAAAAATACTGATAAAGTACCCCTTTATCAGCACTTTATTTTTTGTGCTGATAAATGTACCTTTCTCTAGCACTGATAAAGGGGACCTTTATCAACGCTTTATCTAATGCTGATATAGGGGGTATTTATCAGTGCTTTATCTAGCGCTGATAAAGGGGGTCTTTATCAATGCATTTCTAGTGGTGATAAAGGCCATATCATCTAGAACCATGCAACAACCCTATAAAAACAAAGCATAATTAGAATACATAAATAGGAATAAAAATATATAGAAAACTGTATTGGAACACAAATATCACATTGCACTATCATTTCAATTCAAAATTTATATACAATATATTTACATTGATGACATATTTACAATAAATAAAAAAAATTACAACCCATATACAAAATAAAAATTAGAATACTTTTTCCAACCATCAACCTCCATACAAAAGCCTATCATTGTAATAAAACCAATGTTTATTTTAGTAATAATAAATAATAAATAAACAAATTATAATTTTAATGTTATATAATCCACATACGATAAATTATATTGTTAATTATTGTATATATTAATGATATTATTAGTTTATCATGAATCAGATTATCGTACGGTCAATTCCTACACATCACAAATGAATTATGGATTATTGTCCTAAAGTTTGAGAACTACCTGAACTCATTTGCTCAGGTTGTCACCCCGTGATACACTCTTCTATATCAGCTAGAAATGACTCCTTACTGGCTAGGGCTCTCTATGGAGTGACTTCTTCATGGGGAGGGGGGTTCCTTGGTGTAGAGGGTTCGAAATGGCCACACTTGGGGATTCCCTTTTCTAGAGCAAAAAAAACTAAAATGGAACTTTTATATTGAAAACGTGCACTTCAAGTAATACTAACCACATAGTTTGTCAAATTGAAGTACGATCAATTGATACACATCAAAAATGAATTATAGAGTGTTGTTTTTAAGTTTGAAAACAATCCAAGATTGTTTGCTCATTTTTGTCTAGTGATGAGCATTTTAAACTAAATCGATACTTTTATATTAAAAACACACACTTCAAGTCATACCATCCAAATCATGTGTTGGATTGAAATGAGATCAATTCCTATATGTTACAGATGATTTATGGATCATTTCCTAAAATTTTAAAATAATCTGAGTTTGTTTGCTCGATTTTAGCTATGTGACACGATTTAGACTAAAATGACACTTTTATATTAAAAACACATAACTTGAGTTATATCGACCACATCGTGTGTCATATTGACATGAAGTTGATTCCTATATATCACAAATGAATTATGGATCATTTTCCTAGAGTATCAAAACATTTGATTTTTTTTGCTCAGTTTTGTGTATGTCACATGTGTTTTGACCTAAAATGTCACTTTTATATTAAAAACACACACTTCGAGTCATACCAGACACACCATATATCAAATTTAGGTGTGTTTGAATCCTCTATGTCACAAATTAATTATGGGTCATTTTTCTAAAGTTTTAAAACAATCCAAGCTCATTTCCTCGGTTTTGGCTATGTGACGTGCATTTTAAACTAAAATGACACTTCTATATTCAAAACATGAACTTCGAGTCATACCCACTACATCGTCTATTGGATTGATGTTCGATCAATTCCTACACATAAAAATTGAATTATGGATTGTTTTCCTAAAGTTTGTAAACAATATAAGCTCATTTTCTTCGCTTTGACTATGTGATGCACATTTTAAACTAAAATGGAACTTTTATATTGAAAACATGCACTTCAAGCCATACTGAGCACATCATGCATTGGATTGATGTGTAGTAAATTTATATACATCACAAATGACTTATGGAGTGTTTTCCTAAAGTTTGAAAACAATCCAATCTCATTTTCTCATTTTTGGCTAGTGAAGTGCATTTTATACTAAAATGACACAATTATATTAAAAACATGCACTTAGAGTAATATTGGAAACATTTTGTGTCATATTGATGTGTATTTGATTCTTACTCATCACAAATTAACTATGAATAATTTTCCTAAAGTTTTAAAACAATTTGAGCTCATTTTCTTAGTTTTGAGTATGTGATGTGTGATTTGAACTAAAATTTAAATTTTAAACTAAAAACATATACTTCGAGTCATACCAGACACACCGTGTATCAGATTGAGATGTGGTTGATTCCTACACATTAAAAATTAATTATGGATCATTGTCCTAAAGTATCAAAATAATGAATGTTTTTTCTTAGTTTTGAGTATATCTTGTGTGTTTTGAACTAAAATGTCAATTTTAAACTAAAAAGACACACTTCGAGTAATACCGGTTACACCGTTTATCATATTGAGGTGGAGTTTATTCTTACATGTCAAAAATAACTTACAGATCATTTTCCTATATTTTGAAAACAATTCGATCTTGTTAGCTTGGTTTTGGCTATGTGACGTGCGTTTTAAACAAAAATGTCACTTTTATATTGAAAACACATACTTTGAGTCATACCTACCACATATTATGTAGGATTGATGTGCGGTCAATTCCTATATGTCAAAAATAAATTATGGATCGTTATCTTAAAGTTTGAAAACAATCCAAGCTCGTTTTCTTGGTTTTGACTATGCGATGCGTGTTTTAAACTAAAATAGAACTTTTATATTAAAAGCACACATTTCGAGTCATATCGGCCACATCGTGTGTCATATTGATGTGTGATCAATTCCAACACATCACAAATGAATTATGGATCATTTTAATAAATTTTGAAAATAATTAATATGATCTCATTTTCTTGTTTTTTCTAGTGACAAGCATTTTAAACTAAAATGACACTTTTATATTAAAAACACACACTTCGAGTCATACTAACCACATCGTGTGTTAGATTGATGCACGATCGATTCATACACATCACAAATGAATTATGGATCATTTTCCTAATTTTTGAAAACAATTTTATCTTATTTTATTAGTTTTGAATATGTGGTGTGTGTTTTGAACTAAAGTGTTAATTTTAAACTAAAAACGTATAATTTGAGTCATACCCAGCACATTGTGCATCAGATTAAGGCAAGGTTGATTACTACATGTTTTTTGACATTAAAAAATTCATTCCACACACTTTTTTTCATAACCCATGTTGAAAAACTCACATAGAAAACATGTGTCGAGTTCGAGTAGAAATTTGTCTCCATTCTAGAAGAAGAAGAAGAAGGATTGATTCCCATGTGCCGTAGGACTAGACACACTCTGAGGGATAGATATTCCTCATAAATATTTCCTGATTTGGTGGTGTGGTGGTGAGAACCTATATCCAGGATTAATCCATGGATCCCAAAAAATGCTGATAAAAGGTGTTGAAACCTTAAAACCCATTTTGAGGGTCTTCTGATCACTTTTTAGCATCAGAAAACACCCTACCAGGATGTTTACACAATAAAAAAGGGAATTGTTCTCTTTGTAGGCTTCGATTATACCACTCATAGATCTCAAACAGATTTACAGATCAAAATTTATGGCTATCAGAAGTTATAAAATTTCTATAAAGGAATTCGAGATCTCGCGGAATTCCATTACATAACTCCTTCACCCATCTCATGCAAGTTCCAACTTGTGCAGATATCCTGCATGGACCATGTGTGAGGATAACCTATGCGGGAAAACCTGTGAAGGATAACATACATGTAAAACTCCTCACATAGTTCCAACATATGAGAGACCTGTATGAGTGACTTATGCGAAATTCCCCTTTTCCCAAGGTCCTGAGGTTTCCTATAAATAGGACCGTTGAGTTCCTCATTTGACATGACTGAAAGCTGTAGGAAACTTCTTGAAGCTATACTCTCCCTAGTCCTTATACTAGGTCTTCAAAACCACACAGGTAGTTCTACAAACCTCAAAATAAGAGGGAATTAATGAGAGTATAAGGATTAGAGTTCCTCTAAGTCTAAAACATAAAATACTTGCGTGAGGAGCCACTTCCCCATAGTCTAGAAGTACTAGGGATAAATCCCCTTCCCAATCTCAAACCCGCATGATACCCTTCTAGGGGTACATGAGGAGACCCTTGGGGGTACAAACAAGGTATCACACAATTTTGATTTCTTAGGTTTTTCTTCACCCAAGATCATACATGTATCACCTATGTAAGGAAACCTCCAAGATCACCCAAGTGTTACATGCGTGATGCAATCTTCGAGTTCGCTCATGTATCACCTATGTGAGGTAGCCTCCAAATTTCTCAGATATCACCTGGTAAAATCTTCATTTTGAGTTCTCTTTCAAATAACCAATGATAGGGAAACTCTTTCCTTGGGTCCCTCATTCAAGGGGGACCAAGCAAAGAACTCCCTTAAAGACTCCAGATATGTTTGATTAGAGCACAAGGCACACCAACATGTCCTCAGTTATACATTCTCATGGTAACGAGGATCCCAACCTTAGCGATGGTGGTGGATGGCTACTCGGGTTGGGTTGCGACATCTGTTGCCCATAGCCTCACCATATCCCTCTCTTCCACCTATCGAAGGGGGGGGGGGAGGGTTATTATAAAGAAGGAATCCCTCATAGAGTAAGCCCCTGGTATTTCTTATGAGGAATCCCCATACTTTCCATACCCTCACCCTCATCCACCAATGGATAAAAGAAATTGTGTGAGGTTCCAAATCTTCCACTTCCTCTTATTTCTCACACCAAACATAACTCAAGTGGGCTTAGAGGTTAGTGGTTATCATATCATTAGTGTGATCAAACAAGAATTCTATTAGGTGTAATCCCCAAACCATGTTATCACTCCCTCAAAGAGACATATTACCTGCGAGAAAAACCTTCAAAGGGCCATATTCTCAATGAAGCAACCACTTGGGCCTGCTTTGTAGGTGTAAGCCCCAACCATTCTAAACTACATGGTATTTGTTTCCTATAAAAACAGGATACGCATGAATCCTCCTTGAGGTTCAAACCTGACACACGAAACTCACCTTAATCTTCTTTAGGCTATATTCCCCGTAGGGTCATATCCTACCCGATGGGCCATAATTCCTTCTAGGTCCCTCCATATCCATCCTTATTGGGTCATATTCCTATTAAGATCAGACATGGGTGGCTATATGCCTTCCAAGTCCCTCGATCCATTTTAGTGTAAGTCCCACACCATCGTTTTCTATGAATCTTCTTCCTAGAAGTCCTTGCTGCATGAAATTAAACTATATGGTTTAGTCTTTGTCACATGATCTTAAAAGGTATGGTGTGTCCTGTTAAGTGGAACCAAACTACATGGGTTCTGATTCTTATCATGAAGATATGTAGGAATCCCCTATCATGGGCCCGATCCAAACATTTAAACAGCCTATATCTCCCTAGATGATGATAAATTCCATAGTGCATGACCCTGTGTCTTGAAACCAGCATCCAAAAATAATAAACATATATAATGTGGAGAAATGATGATGAATATAGATGGTTTTACATTTTTGTAGAACCTTTAATACATAAAAATGGGTTTCCATCGATGTATAACCTCTGATACATACAGATGGTCTCCTATCAACACATATCTATAATTGATTATTAATACATAGAGGTGACATGTTCCATATTTTAAATTTAAAAGTGATTCCAGAATATTTCTTAAATCTATAAGAAAGTCTCAAAGTAGGTAATAATCCCCCCCAAAGGATGTGATGAGCCAAACCTACCATACTCTCAACCAATGTGAGTTCTTGAGCACCGTTGGTTAAGTTCCCCAATGACCTCCCACCTTTGGCAAGTAGTCCCATGAGCCATCATGGATATGATATCCATTGATTGTTTCCTGTTCCATGAACAAACCCCATGAGAAATCGACATGCAAAAAAAGTGGGTTCAAAACAAAAATAGTTAACCCAACATGAATCCTTAACCAAAACATCTATTTTGCCCGCATTTTAGTCCCCTTTCATGCTTCTACAAGATGAAAGTTGTCCAAACATGGATCATTTAAAGAAATAAATTACACATGAGTTAGTTCCTTGTGATTCTTGTTTGTTGAATTTTCCCATTTTTTTTTCTATGTACAATCCCATACACTTTCTCTCAACTCTCTTCAATCCAAATGACATCCTACTAGCATAGAATATGTATTATTTAACCATTGCATAGGTAGGATCATCATAAGATCAGATTATGTTGTCACCAACTCAACATCTTCAATGTTGGTTATCAAATATGATAATTATAGAGTACCACATCAATGGTACTATCCAGACACTGGAGGTACATGAGATGACCTCCATGACATGAAACCCCGCCAACCATCTACACTACAAAGGTTGGTGGAAAATAAACTAGTGGTACCAGTTGTCATTTCAAACCATTTTGGGAACCTTTCCCCAAAATGCAGTAATAGATTCCTCCCTTATCTTGGGGATGCAGATAAAGAGATCAGCAGTGGCCTTATTCCGACAACATAGGGATCCCACTAAAGGGATCCTTCCTACATCTTCTGCCACCAACACCGAGTTTCATCAAACCATCAACATGAAGAGGGTGTCAACCTCAGGGTCCCTGCTCAGGTCACTTAGGCCTGAGAACCCATGAAAACCCAAAGAGGATGAAGATAAATAAATCAGGAATGAGACCATATCCCCATTCCTTCCAGAGAATTATTCCAATAAATTATGGTGAAAACCTATGAGCAAGAACACATACCTGCTCATTCTCATCAAGCCTACCAGCCGAGTTTGATAGAAATCATAGAAACCATATTGAAAATCCTGAAAATATACAGGGGGCATACCCATATCTCCACCCACAAAAAATTTATATCAGTATGTCCTGATAGGAAATGGAGGTCATTAACAGGCTTATATCCCTACTCTAACCCCAAAATGGGAATATATCCCCATTTCGGCTACTAGATTCATCCATCATATCTTGAAAATAATGAAAGGGCAGACATAAATCTCTACCCACATTCTACAAACCTACTAAGATATAATGACGGTAGCAACAATGGTTAAAGGGTGGCCACACAACCCTATCCCCACAATTGGGGTGACTCATCAACATAATGCAAGAGTCACTCTATAATAAATGCATTCCCCTACTCTCATCCAGGAGGGTCGTTATAAAAATTCCATGATAAATGGACAACCAGATCAGACATGTATCCTCGCTCCAATTGGAGGTCATCAGTCCATCTCAGTTACCACTCTAGAGCATACATATATACCTACCAAAATTCTAGAAACCTGTCAGAAAATTCCAGCAGCAACACAATAGTCACTCAAATAGGCCCCCATATATGAAAGTCGCTATCTAAAACATGTGGATCTAGTCACCCATAGGAGGGTGTCCAAAAAGAAGTCTCACCAGAGGTGATTGAAAAATCAAGAACTGTTCTATGATCGCCACTCTACTCAATTCTAGTGCTCTTGAAGACCTTAGACACCTATCAATAGTGGACCAAGTTCCTATTGATATGTTACCAAATTATAGAAATAGTATTTTCAATTATGAAGTCCCTCCCCATGATTTTTATTCCAACACCTCCTGAGGCTCTCCCCATAAATCTTACTATAAAGGTTGCCTTCATGGTTATGATATAATCGATCATGAGAACCCTTATCCAAATAAGTACCACAGAGACTCTTCTCATGGTCGGAAGATCAAATGGAAAGAAGGTCCTCCCCATACCATGGTCTACACTAAAGGTCCTCCCCAAGGTATACACTAAATAAATTATCATTTAAATCTAATGTTAAGCCATGATGGTATCCATTCTAATAATGAAACTCACTATGAATGTCCTCCCCGTAGTAATATTCCATTTCAATAAGAATGTCCTCCTCTTAATGAATCAATGATGATAAAACCTTCATATCATGAGGCGATTGGGAAGATGATTCTAATAATGTTTTATTTCTTTTTATTGACATGTGATATCCTTTCTCGACTATAAGATAGTTTGAGGTAATGATCACTCACTAAACCACCCTTAGATCACCTACCTTCCAACATATCAGAGGAGATCCCTCGTAACCCCTCCTCTTATAGCAAAGCGGCTGGGAAACAACTCCTTTGATAAAATTAGGTAGAGGAATATTCTATAGAATAAAAAGTGGACGTTTTTATTATGATGAAACAATTAGATGAAGATAATATATCAGTCATGTTTTGGCCCTTATCCAATCCTCAATATACCATTCCAAAGACATTGTCGGAAGAATGTGTTAATGAAATTTTCCTGAACATATAGAAGAATATTTTTCACCTAAGGGATAAATCCTTACCTTATGATGAACATGAAGGTCATGTCAAGGTGATTGAAGAGATACGTCTTCCAATTGATTCAACTTCCCTTACGTCTATGAAATACCCAAAACCAGGGAAGCAGCGGGAGGGTCTTCAACATGCATGTCATAATGTGTTAAGAAGGCTATGCTAGTTGATCTCCAATTCCCCATATAGTGTTCATATCAGAGGATGAGGTGAGGATGGAGCATTTTGTTTTAAACCACTTCCTGATCAGTAGAGATGGCTAGAAGTGACGTCATGCAACATTATTGCTTCTAATCAGCTCTTAGAGACAAAATCTATTCACAACAGATGGCATGATCGGTAAGAATCGACCCTGAACAAATCTCAGAAGCATCAGGCCTGAAGAGAGTGAGCCATTGAAATACTCTTTCATGAGGCATACAAGAAGGTTGAACAATATTCTTTCTTAAGGAAAGTTAATCATCAAATAACAACAATGCATTCAAAAGAAAGTAACTCATATGTAGTTTATATGATGCTCCCGAATCATGCTCAAAGAAAGATCTAAAAGACCAAGAGAGTAGTTGTGGTAGCTGTATAAAAAACAATATAGGAGTATCCCCATCCCACAAGGATGGGGGGATTTTTAACACACGCCTCTCCATAAGGTCAATGAATCTGAACATAAATTTTGTAGTAGTAGAATGGGAACAATGTCAGTTTATGGGGTTGGGGGAATTTTTACCACATTCTCCTCCTCAATGAAGATCAGTATTTTCCTTATTAGGAGTGAAAAAAGGATAACCCTCATAGTTTCTCTCATTTCATGACCTGAATTACTCAATCAAAACATGTATGGAGAAACTGTCAAGAGATTCCCTTCAGGTCACCCTCTGCCAGAAGACTCTAATGGGATAATTGAAGGAAAAGATGAGGCCCTATAGTGAGCACAAACAAAAGAAATCTATCAAGGGCACAAATTCTTATGAAGATCATAGTTCTTACAGTATACATTCTAGGGGAAACCGACCATCCTATAATTCCAGAACTAATGTGACACCTGCAATGCATTACGCATTGGTGAACATCATCATCACCACCCCTATGGATGATGTAGTTTATGAGGCCGATGTAGGGGAGAAGGAGGAGGACGTTTCCATATGAAATAAAGTCTATATGTAAATTAATGAAGAAGGTTCTTGTACAAGGAACAATAGGTTAGCTAAAAATTTGGGGACTCCCTCAAATGTTCTACTACCACATCCTTGACGCGGGTCTTTTAAGGAAAATGGTAGAGGTGCAACCATATATCACCCACCACCCAAATAGGTTAAGACTCTCACACTTGAGGAAATATTTACTCAGTATGAGGAAGAGATGAAGGATTTGAGAAAACTCAACGAATAACTACTCTAAGGAAACATCCCTTCTAAATATATCCTATAAGAAGAGCCTCATCTCACACCCCCATCCGACGTACCTTAACCAAGAGGGTTCATCGTGAGAACTGAAGTTGATTTAAAAAATTTGATCAATGTGGGGTACTGGAATCCACTATACTAGGAACCTAAAACAATGATATATTAAGATTTCACACTATTGGGGATGCAACTAGAGCTAGTCTAGATGTATCCTCATAGGCCATCCCCCACAGGTTACTTACTATGAGTAAAAGCAGAGCCACCACAGCTAGCTCAACTTGTTGCCCCCCTATTCAATCTTCTACCAAGTTGGTCATTCCTCCCCAACTCACCGATACTATTAAGTCACAGATGGATTGATTATAAATTTTATAAGGAAGATGCGCACCAATACAATCATAAATTAATCTATACCCTAAACGACTAGATGCGAATCTTCCCTCGCCAAAATTTAGGGATTCTATATTCCCAACATTCAATGACTTGGGGGATTTGAAACAATATCTAATGAACTTTTTGTATTGGTTTGGTCCCATGATGTGAACCCTTTAACAACATGAGTCAACCAAACCTAAGTGTTTCATATAGATCTTAAAAGGACCAGTCTTCACCTAGTATATCAGTTTATCATCCAAATAAATCAAGGGGTGGGGAGATCTTTTCCAACAAATAATTTATCAATTCACCTCTATATTGAATAAGACAATGATCCTCATTCTCTTAAAGTGCAGGAAGTGAGAAAACAAGAGGGATTTAGATTTTATTTTTAGTTGTAAGAGTTTGACTTACTCCTTGAATTTTCATCTTCCTCAAGAGGATTTTTTGAGCTTGTGCATCGAAAACCTTTATGATGGGATGTGAACACCGCTTATCCTAGTAAAATATTTGGGTGGGTTCTAGGATATTACTATAGTTTCACAGAGGCTAGAAGATTCTATTTTTTGAACCACGGATAACTCTCATCCAGTATCGATAGTTCAAGGAAAGAGAATGGGTAGGGTAGAAATCGAAATGGTCACCTTAAAACCTACCTCTACACTAGCTCCATCTCCAAATCCCACACCTCCTCATGCAACACTACCTCTAGAGAAGCTAATTTAGCAACAATAACCCCACAAGGGTGAGACAAAAGAACCTAAATGCTCTAAATTCGAGGACCGAAAGAAAAAATATTATTCTTTCTGAGATGAGAAAGTCCCATGCTACTTTATAGCAGCTATGGTAAATAACTTTTTAAAACTATTGGAGCCTAAGAGGCTCGATAAAGTTGGTCTTGATGATTGAGAAAATTATTTCCATTTAACTAGAAATTGGTTCACACCATCTGAGAGTGTTTTGTTTTTAAATAAATCCTAAAAAGATGGTTGACTCTGGGTAAGTGAAGCTGGGTAAACCACCAACACAAGTGGCATGTGTTTCCACCCAAGAAGAAGGCAGATGGAAAGAAGTTATGAGTAAGATCGTGTATAAGTTAAATGATTGGATGAACAAAAAGATGATCAACTGAACTCATGCTATCCTTAGGGTGAAGTTAAATCAACCAAATGCACCCTCAATTTCCTTTTTCATGACATAACTAACATTGTTGGAATCACAGTCCTCAAAAATTAGATCTTATAAGAAACAACATGGATGGAATAAAAAAATCAGGTGTGAGAGGATGAACCCATACAGATTACAAAACTAGTCCTCACTCTCTTGGATTTTATGCCTCCAGTCTTGAGAGCATGAGCACCGCCCAAACAAATGGTACCATGAGAATTGACCCACTAAAGGAAATCCTCATCAGAAAAAGAATTAATCTTTGATTACATTAACATCATTCACTTAATGGATCCATTATCTTATGATTAACAAGTTTATGAACCCAGGTTCCTCGTGCCAAATTGGGGAACTGCATGTAGAGGCCACATGAGCTCAGGAGGTAGGAGACGATTTTGTTGTGGCCAAACCCAATATATCAGCCACATAGTTACCAGATTTGTTTACATTGTCAAGACTCGTGAGAGATCCCTTCATTGAGAACATGGAGAATAGGGAAGCATACCAGCATTTTATAATAGTGTTCCAGATTTGTTCATTTTATAAGATCTACTAGAAGAGATGCAAAAATCTCATCAACCCAGGAAAGTAGGAAGACCCAACCAGACTAACTCAATAATAGTAAAAATGTCCACAACATCTATTCACCACCTGAATCATCTACCCCAAGTGCTTAAACCTCAAAAGTTATTGCTGGGGAACAACTACCCATAGGAAGATGTGGACCTTGGACTAAAAAATACAACATATTGAAGTATCTGACCACAGTTCTAGTGAAAAATTCAATACTGGATGCTCTTAACTTGTCAAATGATCTCCAAGAAGAACTTATATAGGCCTTTCTAATCTATCAGGAGTTCAAAGATGATGTCACTATTGTTGAGGTATACAAAATAGATATAAAACCAGTGTAATTTCATGTATTAATTTCTTTTACAGAATAATATAATGATACTATGGTGAAAGGGCATAGTAGGCCCATATATGTGTTGAGAAGGTTAGATGATATTTATATTCTCTGATCTTTCATCGACAATGGCTTAGGAATCAATCTCATTATGATTTTAAAGCTTCACTGGTTGGTATGTTGTGATTCTGACCTATATCCTCCCCTTGTAACGCTTTAGGGGTATGGAAAGAGTGAACAAAATACCCTTGGTAAGATCAAACTCAAAACCCAATTTGGGGACTTTATGTCCAACTATGAATTATTGGTTATCTGGCAAGATACAAACTTTAATATCCTAATAATATGACCTTGGCTACACCAACATGAAAAAATCCCTTCATCATATCATTGATGTATCAAGTACTGTGCCAATGGGTGAAGTGGGATATTATACAATGATAAATCTCCATTTGAATCTTCTAAGACTCAATAAATTGATGTGGGTTTTTGTTAGAGAGAGGGGAAATAACCCATGACTAATGATTTGGATCAGTTTACCACCCCAAATAGTCCATAAATGACCCCAACCAACCCATTAAATGATCTTGACAATGATTATGTATTGCTCATCAGTCAAATAGAGAATGTGAGTTTAGAGTTGGGTACATATTCATTAACCCTCATGATATTAGTTGTTTCATTTGAAACGGACCGTACTGAAGAGGTCTATGACCCTCCCATCGGTAGTAATGCTTCAGGATAAAATGTACTCACTTTATCCCTAGGAATTAAACATACCCTGGCATCATCATATGAATCTGAAGGAATCATTATATCATTAATTGAGGAAGGGGATATTTATTACTCTGAACCTTAGAATGTTAATCTTCCTACCAACTCTAAAAACTACCCTTTATTACTAATCCTTCTTGATATGGGAATAGAGGAATGGGAAATGGAAGAAGAAGAGGAAGATGAATATGACCTCAAAGACACTCCTCCAACATTTAAGGAAGATGTCTCTACCACTGTCGATGAACTCTGATAGGTAAATCGGGGAACAAAATTGTTGAGTCAATAAGGTTTCCTTATGAAATTTACATTTTTTTATGTTTTAAAAATTACAAAAAATCTATCTTAAGGAAAATTGTTTTTCCCTAAGGATTATTTTCATAAAGAAAATTTTCCTTCTCTAAGGAAATTTTTTATTCTTACCACTGTTTTCATTTTTATTTTACGATCTCTCTAAATCAAACCCATTTTATTCCTAAGTATAAAACTTGGATTCTTATTTAAAACCTCAGAATATTATAATTCCTTGGATATAGAGTTTTCTATTTTCAGGTTCTAAATTCTCTAAAATTCATACTCCGAATTACTCAGAATTCAGACTCTGAATTCTCTGAAATTCATAATCCGAATTCTTTTAAATTTAGACTCTGAATTCCTCAGAATTTAGAATCTGAATTCCTCAGAATTTAGACTCCGAATTCTCTAAAATTTAGACTCCAAATTCTCTGAAATTCAGACTCCAAATTCCTCAGAATTCAGACTTCGAATTCCTCAGAATTCAAACTTTGAATTCCTCAGAATTTAGACTCCGAAATCTCTAAAATTCAGACTCCAAATTCTCTAAAATTCAGACTCCAAATTCCTCAGAATTAAGACTTCAAATTCCTCAAAATAAAAACTCCTAATTCCTCAGAATTTAGACTCCAAATTCCTCAGAATTTAGACATTGAATTCCTCATAATTCAAATTCTGAATTCATTGGAATTCAGACTCAGAAATCTATAGAATTTTGATTCCTAATTCTTTAGAAAAAAGAATCCGAATATCCATGTCTTATAGACTCTGAATATTTATTTGGTTAGATTATGAATTCTATTTTTCCTTAAACTCTGAAAAATAGATTTGGTTAAGTAAATTTATTTTCCTTACACTTATTATGAAATGATGTCATACAATCTATTTCTAACTAACCATTGTTTGAGTGACACGTGTACAAGTCCCTCTGAGATTCAAGGAAAAATATGACTGTTGGAGGAGGGAGCCGACCGTTGGAGAAGTGCCTATAAATATGAGCTCATTTGAATGAGCTCAATAATGTTCCATCACTCTAGAGATTGCATGCTGCTGAATTGATTTCTAGAGAGAGAGACTCTCATGATTTGTGCGGTTCTGGACATCTTATTCAAATTGCTTTGTGTAACTCCGATTGTTGCTTAGTACAATCGAAAGATTCCTGGAATAGGAAGACAGAGGTGTCGAATACCTTAAACTTAGAGAACATTCGGGAATAGGAAGACAGAGGTGACAACTACCTTAATGATCGAGGTATTTTGGGGATAACAAGATATATTCCGATATTCCTATCAAGGGCTTACCCTGATGTGGGTAAGATAGACTTTCTTGAATGTATAAATCAAGGGACCTTTATCCAAGGTTGTTGGATACCCTAATCTTTGGGTTAAAATATTTCATACTTGTTACTTGTTTTGTTTCAAGTTTATTTCTGTTGTTTTTGATAAACAAAAAACTTATAACTTTCTTATAATTTCTCATTATTTTATTTACTCTGATAAATAAGATTCTATATTCTTTAAGGTAGAATATTTACCTAAATAAAATTTCCTTAAGTTTCATTTCTGAAACCATATTTCCAGAACCTAGAAAGTTTGTTTAGTTGAACTAAAAGAAGATTTGTGAATTTACCTTGTTTAACTTTGTTAAACATAGTGTTCTTTAAGGTTAAAAATGAAACTTTTTAAACTTAAAATTCACCCCCTCTTATAATTGAGCATCTAAATCATTATTTCAATCCTACAAAAATATGATCTATGACCCATGCTAATCAGTGAGGATATGACCATTGAAGAACATGAGGTATATATCTACTTATTAAAGTAGCATCGAGATGTGTTTTCTTGTAATTATATAGAAATTTTAGGCCTCAATCCTGATGTGGCCACCCACCACCTGGGTCTACCAAAATATTATCACAGTTACAAACAGACGACCAAAAGAACACATCCAACCCATGCTGTTAAGTAAAAGTAAAAGTTGAAAATATCATCAGACCCAAATTTGTTTATGAATTTCAATACCCAAAATGAATTTCCAATATATTCCCATTAAATAAGAATGGGAAAATCAGAGTGTGCATCGACTTCAGGGATCTCAACTGACACTTTCAGAAAGATGACTTCCAGGTTCCAATTATGAAACTTTTGATTGATGCAATGACTGGATACTAAATAATATGATTCATGTATGGATACTCAGGGTATAACCAAATCCTAATGGCCCCTGAAGATGAAGAATCCACTACCTTCAAGGCACCCCAAATAGTATGTTTCTATCAAGTGATGCCCTTCGGCCTGAAGGATGTTGGTGCTACATACCAACATGCCATGAACCGCATATTCAAATCCTTTTTAGTAAAGTTAGTCGAGTTACATATCTAAGACTTGGTTGTGAAATCTTAATAATATTATGGTCATCTTACTGATCTTAGGACCATATTTAACAGGTTGTGAGAACACAACCTGAAAATGAACCTCTTAAAATGTGTTTTTTATATTACCTCGGGAAATTTTATTGGATTTTTAGTATGCCATAATGGAATTGAAGTTGATCCTAAAAAGAAAAAGTATATTCTCAACATGTCACCTCCTAAAAACCTCAAAGAGTTTAGAGGACTACAGGTATTCCTTACTTACATTTGTATCTTTATAGAAAATCTTTCATGCAAGTGTTTTCTATTCACCAATATAATGAAAAATGGGATCACATATCAGTGGATTGATGACTTTAAAGAATCATTCAAAAATATTAAGAAGTATCTTCTAATCCCACTGGTACTAATGCTACCTGTCAAAGGAAAGGCACTCATTTTATAAGTGACAACTTCAGAGTGATCACTGGGTACTTTTCTCACAAAAAATAATGATGTTGGGAATGAAAAAAATATCTATTATCTTAGTAAAACCATGCTATACATTGAGACTCATTATTAAAATATTGAGAAGAACTATCTTATGTTAATATTTTTGGCTTAGAAATTGAGGCACTACTTACAATATCATGAGTTCCATTTGGTATCTCGAATTGACCTGCTCAAGTATATCCTCAACCGAACTATGATGACTAGATTTTTGGCATAGTGAGTGGTCATAATACAACATTTTGAAATCTATTTCATACCATAGAAGGTAATAAAGGGGTAGTATTTGGAAAATTTTCTCATAGATCACCATTATTTAGAAGAAATTTCTATGAATACAAAACTCCCAGAAGAAGACCCCCTAGAACATAGGATATGTACTTTGATGGTGCATCCAGAATCCCAATAGGAAAAATGATGGAAAACCCCAAGATAAATAAATTTGGATTGGGAGTCATCCTTATCTCTACAACAAATATATTCTTGGATTATTACTTCATATTGTCATAAGGATACACTAATAATGAGGCAGAGTACCCGATCCTCATTACAAGCTTATAAATTTCATTGCAAATTCTGGTAACCTCTCTAAACACCAACGATGATTCAGATTTAGTAATCAAACAAGTCAATGGTGATTATGTTATAAAAAAAGAATATTTGTTCTCATTTATTGACTATGTACAATTATTGATGGCTGAATTCTTCTTAGAGAAAATATTGACTCATGTCCCACACTCACATAATATTTAGGCAGATGCACTAGAAAATTCAACTACAGCTTTGGTAGACCCAGTTAGGGATGAAACAGTCATCAACATTTCATGTCACAGAATGGTATCACCTTTTGTTTAGAGTAACATGGAGGAGATCAAAAAAGTTCAATTCTACCCCTAAGCTAGATAATCCTGTGAATGGTTGGATGACGCCTATCCTAGACTATATCCAAAGCAGGACTCTTCTATCAGACAAAGCTAAAAAAGCAGATTCATGCACATTGAATTCAATGACATTTTAATAATTTTTTAAATTAGTTTAAATTAAAATTTCTAACCACTTTTTATGTTTTTAGTTTTTTTGTAGTTTTATTAGTATTTTATACATTTTGGTAATTTTTAGTTAATTTATATACTAATATTAGTAATTTAGTATTTTTATTAGTTTATATTAATTATATATATATATATATTTAACACTATTTTATTATTTTTAGTAGTTTCACTAATATTAATTATATTATTAGTTTATTAATATTTATTAGTATATATATTAATTGTCTATATTAGTATTATACTTTATTATAAATTATTATATTATTAATTAAATTAGTATTTTTATTATTAGTTTATTTTTATTATTTTTAATAGTATTATTATTATTATATGTATAATCATACTTTTATTATATCTATATCTTTGAGTATCGAATTACATGTGCACACACACACACACACTTATATACCTACACTGATATAAATTTACCTAATATTTATTTATTTCTAATTAGTATTATATTTAATTTTCATATTTTCATGGTATTAGTATCATATATATATTATATATTTTAATTCTAATTTTTTATTATTATTTATTTCAACATAAAATTTGGACAATTATCTTTGTTTTAATTTTGAATTTTTTTATCTTGTTTTGTAGATCTATAGAGGATAATCTTCTACTAAAACCCTATATCTTTATAAGAACATCACCGATCTATGATTACACCACCCTATCCTCCATAGTACCGCAAGTAGTGGCCTCCTCCCTATTACAACCTCACACCCCAGTCGTCGTCTCTCCTTCTCACCATCTCCCCTACACCCAAAAGTTGACCCGAGTGTGCCTCCTTCATACCTGCATAGTGCATCACCCTCCTCTCCACCTCTCCACCCCATTACAACATCCCTCACCCTCTCTACGCACTACGACCATACCACCTTCACACCTCATATCATCATCTTCCTTCTCTTGTAGTAGCCACATGACGACGCAACACCCTCATCCCCATGCACTGCAACAACCCAGAGTCTGCCTCCTCTTCTGGTTGCAAGAAGCTACCATCTATGCTGACTTCCTCCATTCTAAGTGCACACAAATGGTTCAGGTGTAGTTTCATCACATGAGAAGTATTATCTTTTCATTTTGAGATTAATGGACTTGCGTGTTACCTTACGCGACAAGTTTCAGAGCAACACAATCATTATTTCGGTAACGAAGTTATGATTTTCATGCTTTATCATTTTATTACCATTTGTATTTTTTTTGATCATTATGTCAGGTTAGTTTTATTGTGTCAGGATGTTGAATATGAAATTGAATTTGTTGCGCATGTCATGCAGACGTTTTTATTTTGTGGTTAATTTTTAAATTGAATTTATTTTTAGTTGAGTTTTTATTAGCTTAAATTATATTTTCAATGAAATTATTTATGAAATTAAAACTTTCCATTTTAATCCTTAGTTGATTTGACGATACTGAGAAGGTCAACTGTTTTGACCAATTGTAGTGCAAATAGGTGGTGCATCTTTGTGATAAATGAGCTATATCATTTGGCTGATTGGTTCAGTACTCAAATGCATCTTCTAATTTATTTATAACACCAGAGAATGATATGTTAATTAAATTAGGAGATATAAAATGAGCATATGAAAAATTATTATAATTTATGAAGTAATGATAATTAGGCAGACTAAATATTTAATCACAAAAAAAGTATTTGGCATGGTTACGTAGTAGTTTGATTACGATGTTAGCATCCTAGAAACATTTTGTTGATAAAAGTTCATCATCCTTATTTTATTTCATTTTTCTTATATTTCATCCTCTTTCTTAAATTATATTTCCATAAAAGTAATTAAAATAAATAAATTAAGAATTATATCATAGTCATCTTACCTAAACATCATCCAAAGAGATTTGTTTTAGTGAACTAGACCTAGTGATCTCTGTGGTTCAACATTTCTCACCTCTTCTATAGTAGCCAGTGTGTTTTTAAAATTTTCAAATTAGACATGTTGCAATAGCACTGACTAAATTTCAAGCACCATTTTTGGGGAGCACGTGCGATTTTAGCATTAAAAAATTTTCAAGTATACCCTTCTTTAGGCATCATTTTCCTAGATGGTGAACACCTATAATTATGCTTCATAAAAAAATGTGTAACCTATTTCTCAATAATTAGAGCATTAAAGAAAAGGGAGAACTCAAATTGGTAGCTCTTCTGAAAACCAAATGCATCCACAAGAGGAAAGCATTAAGACTCGCATTCCAACACTTCCTAGTGGAAAATTCAACCACCTTTTACAAAATGGTCATGATAATAAAAGACCAAGGACTAATGTGATATAGGAATTGATACCCAAAATAGTTGGGGTTATATCATTCATAAAAATATGAAGAATTCAAGAAATTCATTTTTAATAGAAGTTTTCAATGGTCAACCTACTCCAAACACATACACAGTTTCAGGGATTGAGTAGTGAAGACACTTATTTTCATGTGAACATATTTATATAAGTCTATGACACATTTAAATATAATGGGGTGACTGATGATGCATTGATCCTCAGACATTTTCCATTATCATTTCAAGGGAAAAATAAGGATTGGTTAGAAAGTCTTGACTTAGAGATAATATTCAATTGGGAAGTGCTATGAATAAAATTTCTTGATTGATATTACACAAAAACACAATCTTTGAAAAATAAGAGAGACCCCGAATCATTTTTTCAAAAAGAATATGAATCAATAAGAAGGATTGGGAAATATTCAAGTCCAAGTTAATGTGTTTTCCTCATCATGGGATGAAGTTTGAAAACCAGTTGCAAGCTTTATACTATGGACTTCATCCGGAGAGTAAGTCCACAATCAACACTACTATTGGAAATGAGTTCATAGAGATGGATCTTGAAGATCATTACATGTTATTTCAAAATATATAAGAACACAGTTTCCAGTGGCTATAATATTTTTTAAGAAGGAAATAAGGAATGCATAAAGTTGATTCTCATACATTCATGTCTTCACAATTTGAATATCTCAATAATAGGATATAAAACTTATCACTGTGTCTGACTAAGATAATCCATGTAGTTCAAGCTGAACACTACCCACACTGTGGTGGTCCTTATGATTATCCCATGTGTCCATATAAAAAATATGATAATAGTATGTCTAAAGATAATTTTTTCAACTACAATAGAGGAAATTATGGAAAAAATTACAACACAAACTGGAAAAAAATAACCAAAATCTCATTTGGAAGGATCTAATAGCTACCAATCTAATGAAACAGAACATGGGTCCACCTGGGTTCTCTAATCAATATGCTTTTAGAACCACCATGAAATCACAAGAGCAAGTACATCAAAAGAAATATTTACCACTATTTCATCAACGAAAACAATACAAGGATAAAAATTAAGCAACATACTTTTCCCCTCCTACAATGTAAATTCAATGATATTGGGGAGAAATTATAGAAAAATAAATGATATAAAATCAATCAAGGTTTGATTCAAAATTGATGGAAACCCAAAAATTACAAGCATCTGTGTGCAATATTGAAAATAAAGTCGGTTAGTTAGCCACAAAAATGCAATATCGACAATAGGTAACTCTACTGGGTAACAAAATAGTAAACCCAAGAGAAGAGGTAAAAGTTTTAACATTATATATTGGCACACAATTTCTAGAGTTCCAAATTCATAATGCTTAAACAATAGAAGAGACACGTACACCTACCATTGACAATGGTGATTCAACTAAAAAAGTGATTCAACTTGAATATAAAGAGGAGGAAAATCAAAAAAAACTTGGAAAATTAAAAAGGAAATAAAAGAAAAAAAATTCACTCAATAAAAGATTAAAATTTCACACACAACCTCCACCATTTTCATAATGACTTAAGAAAAGGAAGTTGGAAAATCCAATTTTCAAATTCATAGAGATGTTCAAGAATCTTCACATAAATATTCCTTTTGCTGAATCCATCACACAAATTCCCCACTATGATAAATTTATCAAATATATTATATCAAAAAAAATAAAACTAGATGATATGGGAATAATTATAATGCATGAGGAATGTTTGGTAGTCATACCCAGATCCATACCTCTTAAACTAAGAGACCCTGAAAGTTTAAATATACCTTGAAATATTGGAGGATGCCAATTTGGGTGAGATTTATGTGACCAAAGATCTAATGTAAACCTCAAGACATTTATATTTCTTGAATAAATAGGAATAAAAAAAAATCCAACTAGGGTTACCTTGAAAATGGTGGACCGAATAGTGAAGCTTCCTCGGGGAATTATAGAGGACATTCTATTCCAGTTCAATAAATTTTACTTCCCATATGATTTCAATATCCTTGATATGGAATAAGATAATGAAATCCTTCTCATTCTTGGTAGAACTTTCTTAGCTACATATAGAGATCTTGTTGATTTCCAAGAGGGAAAATTAATTTTTAGAGTTGGGGAAGAAAACATAACATTTGATGTCTTGGAAGATATGAAAAAACCCTATGTAGATGACTATAATTTCTTGGATATGATTGAATAATGGGATGAGTTAGAAAAGTATGTGTTTAATCTTAAGGATTTATGCAAGTAAATAGAGGATTTAACTGAATCGATAGAAGAAGTATAATTCATAAGAAACATAGTCGAGCCTTTGGATAGATAAGAGTTCACCTCATTGACCCCATCACTTGAAAATACTCCAAAAATTAAGATTAAACCCCTTACACCAAACCTATGATATAGATACTTGGTAGATTTAAACACCTTTCCAGTCATCATAAATGATAATATTTCAAGTGAACAAGAAAGTAAATTGCTCAATGTTCTGTTGCAAAGGAATCTAATGATAGGTTGGACGTTAGTTGATTTGAAAGGAATAAGTCCTACCATATTCACTCATAGAATACACATGGAAGATAATTCAAAGCCTTGTAGGAAACCACAAAGACACCTAACAACTCTAATGAAATAAGTAGTCAATAAATAGGTCATTAAAATTCTTGATGCTGGTTTAAAATTTCCTATCTCTGATAGTCAGTGGGTCAGCCCATTGAAAGTGGTACCTAAAAAGGGTGGAACTATAGTGGTTAAGAATGATAAATAAGAATTTATACCCACTAAAATAGTAACCAGATGGAGAGTTTGTGTTTCTTATCTCAAATTGAATAATGCCACCATAAAGGATCACTTCCGATTACCCTTTATTGATCAAATACTTGAATATATGGAAAAAACCTATTACTATTTATTTTTTTGCATGAATATTTATGATATAAAAAAATAGTTGTTACACCAAAAGATCAAGATAAAATCATGTTCACTTGTCCATATGGTACATTTTCTTACTGGAAAATGCCTTTTGGAATGTACAATTCAGCAAACACATTTCAATGATGCATGATGGAAATATTATAGGATATGATTTAATATTTCTTGGAAATATTCATGGATGAATTCTATGTTTATGGGAATTATTTTTATGAATGTCTAGAACATGTGGATAAGGTTTTTTTGATATCTAAAGAAACAGATACGATTCTCAATTAGAAAAAATCACACTTCATGGTAAAAAGTGGGCTAGTTTTAGGTCATCAAATTTCAAAGAAAGGCGTTGAAGTTGGCTTAGACAAGATCAATTCAATCTCTAAGATACCCATGCATGCTTCAATTCATTCAATCATAGGTTTTATTGGGAATTTTGGATTATATCGATATTCCAATAAGGATTTATCTATTATTTCTCAACCCTTACCACCATGTTATGAAAATATTTCACATTCCACTTTTGGCTTGAATGTTAATAAGCATTTAAATTGTCAAGGAAATATTTTTTTGAGGCCCCAATAATGATTTCATCAGACTAGGAGAAACCATCTGAGTTAATGTGTGATGGTAGTGACTAGGATGTTGGTTCTTCCTTAGGAAAAATGAAATAAAGTATATTTATAATGATATATTATGCTAGCCACACATTGAATGAGGCTCAACACAATTACAAAACAACTGAAAAGGAGTCGCTGGTAGTTGTCTTCACATTTGATAAATTATGATATTGTCTGTTATTCTCCAAATTCCCCATTTATACATATCACTCTACCCTAAAATATATAATGACCAAGAAATATGTGAATCCTAGACTCATTCAATGGATATTGTCACTTCAAGAATTTGAAATTGTAATCAAGGAAAAAGGGGGAACTGATAATGTTTTTATTGATCATTTATCACACCTAGGACATGAATCAAGTGGATAAATATATAATTAATCAATGAAACATTTCCTAATAAACAAATTTATTCCAATGATATAATCACACTATGGTATACTGATTTCATGAATTACTTAGCTTCAGGTGTGGTACATCCATATTTTCAAAGGAGTAAATAATTTTTTTTAAATGAATCATTCCATTATTATTGGGATGATCCATTACTTTTCAAGGACTATGCCAAGAGAATTATTAGAATATATATCCTAAAATAAGAAATTGATTGTGTTTTGAATTTTTTCCATGTTGAAAAAGTTTTAGGAAACCATATAATTCATCAAATAATTAGTAAATTGTTACAATGTGGTTTTTACTGGACCACTATACATATGGATATTCATGAGTTCATCTTGAATTGTAATAAATTCCAAATAACTAGAGGCATACGTTGGAAGCATGAGATGCCACAACATTCAGTCATGGACGTTGAAGTATTTAACATATGGGGAATTAGCTTTATTGGTCCTTTTATTAAATCATTTTGAAAATCATACATACTTGTCTATGTTTACTATGAATCAATGTGTGTGGAAGCTAAAGTGTTTTCAGAAAATAATGCCTGAGGTCATTAAAATTTTAAAGCAACACATTTTTACCCAGTTCATAATTCCAAGGATCATCATTAGTGACCACGGTACCCACTTCAATAATGCTATGTTTCAGAATCTAATGAATCTCCATGGATGACACAACTACATGATCACCCCATACCATATATAGACCAAAGGAAAATATGAGGTTTCAAACAGAGATATTAAGTTCATTTTAGAGAAAATTGTGAGTAACACTCAAAAATATTATGCTTTCAAACTTAATGATGAACTTTGGAATTATAATACTATGTAAAAAACACCTATTTAAATATACCCATATCACTTGGTCTTCAAAAAAACTTTTAATCTCCCTATAGAACTGGAAAAAAATCTTATTGGGCTGTAAAGAATCTAAATTTTAATTTCAAAACTTCCCAAGAAAAGAAATTTCTATATATGGATGAATTATATGAGATGAGGAGGGAAGAGTATGATAATTATTTGATCTATAAATATAAAAATCATTCCTGGTATGATAAAAATATCCAAAAAAGAATTTTTTTACTGGGAGACAAAGTTCTACTCTTCAAATAAAGACTTCAGGTCATGGAAGGAAAGATAAAATCAAAGTGGTCGGGTCCTTACACTATCATAATTTTTATACCCATGGTACCATTGAAATATATTATGGGAAGATGCCTGCATTTAAGGTTAATATTCAATGCCTCAAACTTTATCACACTTTAGATATATCAAAATTCATTGAAGAAGTTCATTTAAAATGAGATTGTGCTCATCTGGATGAATATGTTAAACTTAGTGCTAATTGGGAGGCAACCCAACTGCTTTGAAATTCCTTTGTCTCTATTTACTTACTCTCAATATATATCTCTCTCTATCTAGATGCAGTTGAAACGGAAATACCCCACTCCAATGAATCCTACATGGCAGTTGATTAACCCTGAGAATTTCCCCACTTAATTTACTCAGAGATGATAGTTGAATACCCTCTTCAAATTCAAGTAAATATGCCACATGAGATATTTTTAATGGAGGATAATTAGGGAAAGCTACCACATGATATGTGTCATATGGATGAGAAGAAAGGGAAACTTCTCCATGAGTGGTTCCCTTTAGAAAAGTGAAATATTATGAATATGAATAAAATATCTTTTTAGTTGGGAGACACTGCCTCTAGCACGAAGAAGAGGATGAGGAATTCTGAGCCGATGGACCTAGATGATTGACCACTAACTATTTGTATGGTTGAAGACGTAAGAGTTTGGGGTTCATGGGAGAAAACCTGTGTTTTTTATTCTTTCCATAATTTTTTATTTACTAGTTCCAATTTGTTTTAGGAAATAAATTTGGAATGTGTGGAATTTTATTTTCAGCTACTCCTGACAATTAGTGCACTTATTATTCTCATGTGTATCCATTTTCATCTATGTGATTAGTGGTTTTATCAATATGATATGATGTGGGTATGTACTTTCCATTTGTATAATTTATAGGTACATAATTTTTTAATCTTCATCTGATGGAGGAAGCCTTTCCATGTGGATCCACACTTACTCAGTGAATTGTTTTATTTTATTTCATATTTTACGCTTCTAGAAACACCAGGTAAAATAACTAACTAAAAAAATTTAAAATTGAATAAAAAAACATTCATGTCATTACTGAATCCACATAAATCCAGTTGTATTTTTTCGTAACACAGTCAAAGGCATACCACTTTTATAACTGGGTAGTTTGAGTACATAATTTTTATTTGGCATGCTTTTATTCTTGATACCATGATTTAGATAATTATTAATATCAGTCTTTTCTTTGAAAATGTTTTCCTAAAACTCATTTATTTTTGAGCCACTTATTTTCACTCATGATCATTTGTGTTGTCCAACATTATATTTCCATACCCATGGGGATTATGGACATTTTAACATCATATTATATTTCTCTTTTTCTTGAGGGGATCTCAGGCATGTTATGTTTTCTATAAATTTCCATGTTTTTTCATCAAAGTGATAGGAATTTTAGGAGATTCACTAAAATGACCAAGGAATTTTGTTTGATCTATTTATCCCCTTTGACCCACTGATCCACCCATAAATTTTATCCATTGTGTTTCACTTAGAATCCATGAAGAATCCTTTTAAGGATGATCCCATAATTGATACACTTCCCTTTCTATTTCCTGAATATTTGCATGATGATATTCAATCTAAGTACGGGGGATAGATTTATTCATGGAATGGGATGTTTGAGGGATAATGACACATTTGATGCACATGGATCAACATTATCTCCTCATGATTATATTTGTTATAATTCATAGTATCCACATGCGTTTGATGTATATTGATATTGGAATACAAAATATTTTTTTTTCCTGATAATGAGTACATCTATGGTCGTTACATAGTAACCCTCACCTTTAGGGATACCTATAAAAGCGATAAATCATTACTCCAAGAGATACAAAGTTTTTTATATGACCCACTTTCACTAAGATTCTACTGAGTATGAGATAATTATGTACCTTTTCTTGGGATTCTATATTATTTATATTTCATGGGGGTTGGGAGCTGATACCCACCTATTTACCTATCTATTATGTTTTCATGAGTTGCGTCCATAAAAAAAGAAAGAAGAAGATTTTTTTTTGAAAAAACGTGACATTTGGATTTTTATATTCTTGGGGACAAGCAGCGTTTTAAGTGTGGGGGAGTGAGATTTTGAGAGAGACATTTGGATTGACACTTATCATGCATTAATTTCAATATTCAACCCTCATTTTTCCATAAATTGTTGAATTTTTTTATATAACCCATCAACCCATAGCCTCAAATACATTTGAACCTAATGTGATGTCCTCAATATTGGTGATTTATTTTGATTTCCACTAGTGGAGATATGAAGTTTATGGAAAGACTATGGTAAGCATGAATGTGTATGAGAATTGATCATAGTTTTGATCAAATTATTTGTGCGATTAGAGTGATGGAGAGGTAGTTCACATGATGTATGAGTGTAGATATTTGTCTTGGAAATAATGTGAGTGGAAGGGAAAGTGTTTTTAAAAATTGGAATTTTAAATGAAGCATAAAATTTTGTGGGTAAAGGGAACTAAAAAATTTTGAACTTGGAATTTTGATGTTTTGATTTCTCTATGGGTCTAGTTGTGCGTTCTTTCTGATTTTTTAGGAGTGAAAATGTTTAAGTGTGGTAGATTTGATGCACATAGAATTCACTGACATTATAATAAATTTTTAACTTAGTTTAAATTAATTTTTCTCACCGTTTTTTATATTTTTAGGTTCTTTTTGCACTCTTTTTAGTATTTTAGAAATTTTGATAGTTTTTAGTTAATTTATATACTTATATTAGTAATTTAGTATTTTATTAGTTTATATTAATTTTATTGATAAATTTTAACACTATTTTTTTAATATTTTTAGTAGTTTCACTAATATTAGTTTAATTATTAGTTTATTAATATTTATTAGTAAATATATTAATTATTAATATTAGTATTATATTTTAGTATATTTTTTTATAGTATTAATTAAAGTATTATTTTTTATTAGTTTAATATTTTTATTATATTTAATATTAGTAATATTACTATATATATAATCATACTTTTATTATAACTATATCTATGAGTGTCTAATTACATGCACACGCACACACACACACATTTATGTACACTTATATAACTTTACATAATAATTATTTATTTCTAATTAGTATTATATTTATTTTTTATATTTTTATGGTATTAGTATTATATATATATATATATTATATATTTTAATTCTAATTCTTTTATCATTATTTACTTCAATTTAACATTTGGATAATTATCTTTGTTTTAAATTTTGAATTTAAATTTGAGTTTTTGAATTTTTATTTATCTTATTTTTCATATCTGAGGAGGACCATCTTTTCTTGAAACCCTACATCTCCATGGGCATATAATTATCGATCTATGGGACCGCCACCCTCTCCTCCATAGCACCACGAGCGGCGGCCTCCTCCCTACTACATCAGCACTCCCCATCTGTTATCTCTCCTCCTTGCTATCTCCCCTACACCCAACAGTCGGCCTGATCACACGTCCCTTTGACCTGAACAATAAATAACCATCATCTCCACATATCCACCCCATCACAACATCCCTATCCCTCTCTAAAAACCATTACCATGCTTCCTCCACACCCCATGATGTTGGCCTCCTCCTCTCACAACAACCACATGATGATGCACCACCCTCATCACTGTTCACTGCAGAAACCCCGAGCATGCCTCCTCCCCTAGTTAAAATAAGCTTATATCAATGCCTAATTTCTCTATTCGGGGTGTACAACAGTGGTTCAAGAATGATTTCGACAAATGATAAGGATTCTATTTTCATTTGGAGATCGACAGACTTATGTGTTACCTTGCGTGGCAAGTTTCAGATAGACATGATCATTATTTCAGTATTGCTGTTATGATTTTCTTGCTTTATCATTTTATTATCATGCATATTTTTTCAATCATTATGTTAGGGTAATTTTTTGTGTTGGGATTTTGAATGAGGAATTGAATTTACTCTTCATGTCATGCTGACGTTTTTATTTTATGGTTAATTTGTTAATTGAATTTATGTTTAGTTGAGTTTTTATCTGCTTAAATTACATTTACATTGAAATTATTTATGAAATTTAAAAAGTACATTTTAATCCTTAGTTGATTTGATGATATCGAGAAGTTTTACCACTTTGACTGATTTTAGTACAAATAGGTGGTGTAACTTTTTGTGAAACAGGATGTGTCATTTCATCAATTGGTTTGGTACTCAAACAGAACTCCTAATTTATTTATAACACCATAGAATGAGACTTTAAATAAATTATTATATATAAAATTAGAATCTAAAAAATTATACTTTTGGAACCAACGATAATTTGGCAGAATAAATATTTAATCATGGAAAAAAGAATATTTGGCACAACTTCATAGTAGTTCGATTATTATGTCAACATTGCAGGCACATTTTGTTGATAAAATTTCATCATCCTTATTTTATTGTATTTTTCTTATATTTCATTCAATTTATTAAATTTTAGTTCCATAAAAATAATTAAAAATAATTAAATTAATAATTCCATCACATTCATCTCACCCAAACATCGTCCAAAAAGATTTGTTTTAGAGAACTAGACCTTGTGATCTTTGTGGTTTGACATTTATCTCTACTTATACAATAACTAGTAGGTTTTTAAATTTTTTAAATTGGATACATTGTGATAGTGTAGATCAAAGATCCTATGGTTGGTAGTTGATTTTACCCTCTATAACAACCTAGGTCCCTAGAAGGTCTTCTATAAATGAGGCTTTGATGGGATCCTCCTCAGATGAATTGATGGAGATGTGACTATCACTATTATGAAAGAACTCCATGCTGGTGGTTGTGGAACCCATCAATCATGAATCAAGATTTCCCATCAAATCAGAAGTCTTAGATATTTATGGACCTCAATGACACAATATTGTACACAATTTATAAAAAGTTTCATCGCTACCAATTTCATTCCATTTCATCCATCAACCCATGGAGTTATTACACACCACCAAATATTCCTGGCTATTTTATATATGGGGGGAATAGGTGTTGTGGGACTGTACCCTCCCACTAAAACCAAGAAGTTTAAGTTTATTATCATTGTTATTGACTTATTCTCCAAATGTGATAAATTAATACACCTTAATGAGGTTGGGATAAAAATTATTATCAATTTCATGAATCCCAACATCATCACCAGGTTTGGTTTCCCTCATAAAAAACTGATGAAAAACAGAACCAACTTCCACTCTTATAAATTGAAGAGGATATACCAAGAATGTAACATTGAGTCCAACCATTCATTCCTATATCATTTATTGAAAAATGTATAGATATAGGCTTTCAATAAAACCCTATCGAATATACTCCATAAAATGGTGGACATGAACATGAAATCATGGACTGAAAAGTTTTTACATGCCTTTTGGGCCTACCACATCATAACCCATAATGCTATATAGGTAACCCCATATTCACTAGTATATGGGACATAAGCAGTTTTTTCTATTGAATTCCAGCTTCCTTCACTTCATATTTCCATCTTTGATCAATTTTTCATTAATGAGAAATCCCAAAAGCATTTGGATAAATTAGAACAGCTCGATGAAAAAATATTTCACACCTTGAACCATTTAGAGTTTCACCAAAGTTGGATAGCATGAGATTTCAACAAGAGAGTTCACATTTTTTCATTCCTATTAGGGTATCAGGTTTTGGTCCTCCAGACCTTGATGATACTTAGGAATAAACCCCCAAATCTTAAACCAAAATGGGAAGGACCTTTTTCCATCCATAAGGTCTATTATAATGGGTAATATTCGTTGATCACTATGTACATTTACCACACTAAACCCCCTACCAATGAAAGATTTATCGAGAAGTATTTCATGTGATTAATGACATATAATCCTTGTTGTGTGACCCAAAACTACAAGACACCATTCGTCCTTACCAAATGACACTAAATTGCATGGAGCGGTACTCATCGCAAGACCCTAAAAGGAACAACCCATACCGTCATAATCAAAATATGTTAAACCATATGAAAAAATATTCATCACATGACACTTAAGTGTAGTCTTACCCTATGCACCAAGCATAGCATGCCCTGGGTGACAAGCCCAGAATTCCTTTATTAAGATGATTTCTCAAATGCTTAAGAAAATATTATTATTAGATGATTTTCTGAATTCCTAGGAATATTTTGATCCATAAGACCCACTTACCTTATTTCAAATCCTTCAATGGAATAGGTTTATTTACCACATGATGTTAAATTGAATGGGATTCCAAGAACGAAATGTGGATTGATTCTTGCTTTGATGAGATACTTAGTGACTCCCGGGTCCCGCATCCTAGTCGAGCCGTAAAACTAAAAAAATTCTCCCCCATTCCTTATCCCTTCAAATGAATTAGATTGGTGTGGTAAATATTATATCATAGAACTATGAATAGCTTTATTTCTGTTTCCATAGGATATATAGTGAGGCCTAAGCCTTATGTCTCCGGCCCAACCACAAATTCTGAACTCGAGTATGATTTTCTTCACTAGTGTTTGACTCCATGTAATTCAGTAATGTCAGATTCCTCCTTAACATCTAATAAACCCACTCCATAACCACTGGTTCTAATCTCCCTCTTCACTAGATATCTTTAAATTTCCTCCATGTGATAAAGGAAATCCTCAATATTCCTTTTTTCTCACACCGATCATAGCTCATGTGGGCATAGGGATCTTGGTAAGGGCCCTCCTCACATAGTTAGGTCACTTCATGGTCCAAGCATCATAACCTTAAATTATGTGTACTTAATTACACATGTATTTTTTCAATGAAATAATTCATACCTCCTCTTCACATCGAGTAACCTACATCCTTACTGCGTGATATTAAACTAAATGGTTGACATCCCTTTTATACAATGTTAAAATTTCCATTATTATGGACCTTGCCTGAGAGAACCACCATTACTAAAGTTTTCCACTTACCACACCTATATATTATAACTATGTGCATCTTGATTCTCATCCTAATGAGGTATTTAGTGATTCCCATATCCTACATCTCGGTCTATTTAAAATATGATAAAAAACTCCCCCTCCCTATAAAAGATCTCGATCAGTGTAAGGAATATATCTTATAACTACATGTGGATTGATTTATATTATTATAGGATATGTAGTGATACCCATATTTAAAATCTTTAGTCCAATTGAAATATAAAAATTTCCCACCTCCCTGTATATGGGTTAGACCTATATAGGGAGATTTCCATAAAAAACTATGTATGATTGATTCTCACTCTGATAATATACATAGTGATTATCGGACCCCACGTACTAGTCTAGCCGCAAAAGAAAAAATATATATTCCCCCACTCTCCTGTGTATAATCTAGATCCAAATGGGAGAGTCCATTGTGGGTTCTCCTTTCTTTCATGAACCTGTATTCAAAAAAATTCCCCTCCCAACATACAGACCAGACATGTGCATGGAACTTTCTCTAGAACTATGTGTGGATTTATTCTCATCCTAATGAGATATGAAATGATTCCTGAACAAGACTATCCATAAACACGACATCAATCCTCATACCTTACATATGATATGGATCTATATAAAACATTCTACACTCAATTATGGCCAACATCATTCTAAATGTCGCTAGCATAATCCATACACCCCCTTTAGAAACAACACTTCATGTATTGGAAAACTATGATCCCTATAATATTCATATGGATATTGATAATAATAGAATCTAACTACAAAGTACACCTTTGTTTTTACTATGAATAATATGACTCAAACATGGCTTTACATAACATGCCTCCAAATGTGTCATGCTAATCAAAGGCATTTAAGTCCCCAAGGGAAAGTACTCTCATCTCTGTATGCTTTGACGATATCATAATGGAAACTTATTTTTGAACATGGCATGTTTTCATCCCTTACATGTGTGTCCCACCCCACTCATTCATATCTGTGTACCCTAAGGTCTCGATTTAGGACTTCCCTTACATCCCTCATGGCTGAAAACTACTAGGATATATTTGGCCAATGCCCCCAAAACTGTGTAGTCTAAAAAATGGTGTATCCAGCATAGTATTGGTCCAATATACATGACCTTAAACTATTTATAGTATCTTCCTCTATAGTCTATCCTACACATGGTCCTAATCCATTTTGGGAATTCCAATGAGAGTTCCTCCCTTGATGAACATGTAATTGAAGTAGAATGCCTCTTCCTCATCCATGGATAATGCCAATCAAAATGTTTTCTTTATCCCTAGAAATATTCCTTTCAAAACCACATTTCATGGTTTCTAGAAAGTTTGAACATCAGAAACCTACCATGCACATTGGTTATAAGAGCATCCAACTCTAAAGGAAACCTTTGTTTTCACTATGCATAATACGCCTCAGACATGGCTTTGAATAATACACCTCCAAACATGGCCTATCAATCAAAGGCCTTTTTGTACCTTGGAGAAAATACTCTTATTAACTTTTTAAACATGGTCCACAATCATTCCTTATGTACTTGTCCCATGTCATCTCTTCAAATCTGAAAATTTCCGGATCACGACTTAAAATTTTCCCTCATATCTAGAAAGTTATAGAGCATTATTGGCATAAAATACCTACTTGGGTCATTATCCCCATAAATTATGGTCAAAGATGTTTTAATTAATTCATTATTTTCATTGGTATTACTTATAATACCTTATACTTCTAATTAAATAAACACAACACTCACTTGGATGAAAACCCATAAAGGGAACCCTGGGAAAGAGTCAATTCTCAACTCGCCAGACATGCACTCTGCATTATTTTGGAAAAATTGAGCAATCAAAATTAAAAAGGCACAAAAACTGTTAAGTTAAAAACCTATAAAGGGAGGCCGAATAAAAATCTTAGTCTCACTTTCTAAGTCATATTTATATATGACTTAAGAAAAATTAGGATAATGGCGTAAATGAAACAAATTTTGTAGTGTATGTCATGTGAATCTAGAAAAAGTAAAACTATGTTCTCTAGGACTCATGTCCTAGGAAAAATTTATAGAATCCTCTCACTAGTGAGATAACTCCAAATCCCACCTGATGATTTGAGAATGTGTTAAAGTTCCTTACATTTACCATAGAATCAGATTCTTTTCATTTTAAAACGAATCCTATTATATTGGGAGATATTTTGTTGGAATATAAAAATTCACACCACACACATTTACACAAGACCCATGATGTGACACTCACTTAGACAACACATGTAGAGTTTGGGTATAAATTTTTCTCCATTTCAAAAGAAGTAGGATAAAATTTCATGTTCTGCAGGACTTCTCACACACCTAGGGATAGAGATTCCTCAGAAATATTTTCTAATCTAGTGGCATGGTGGTGAGAACTTATATATAGGAGTAATCCATGGATTCTGAAAAACGATGATAAAAAGGTTTTGACACCTTTAAAACCATTTTTGAGGGTCTTCTGGGCACTTTTTGGCATCATAAACCCCCCTGCTAGGATGTATATAGCATACCAAAGGGGATTTTATCTCTTCATAGGATTTGATTTGACTAATAATGAAGCCTAAATAAACTTAATAATAAAAAGTTATATCTATTGTAAGTTGGAAAAATTATATAAATAAATTCAAGATCTCACACAACTCCATTGTGCAACTCCTCTGCCCATCTCACTCAAGTCCTAGCTTGCATGGACAACCTGTGTAGACCATGTGTGTGGAGCACCTGTTCGAGATGAATTGCACAGGATGATCTATGTGACCAAATACTCATGCAGGTACCACATGTGCTAGAGACCTGCATAAGTCACTTGTGTGAACCAACCTCTTTTCCTAGTGTCCCAGGTTTTCCTATAAATAATACCCTTGGGCTCCTCATTTGGAACGACTGAAAACCGAAGGAAACTTCTTGTAGAACTGCTCACCCTAGTACTTCTCCCCAATCTTAAAAAACCCAAGGTAGTTCTATAAACCTCAAAATAAGATAGAATTAGTGATATTCTAAGTATTAGAGTTCCTATAAGGCCTAAAACATCAAATACTTGCATATGGGTCCACTTCCCCTAGTCCAAAAGTAATAGGGTGAAGTCCCCTACCCAAGCTCAAAACTGCACAAGACACTTACAGAAATACCTAA
This sequence comes from Viscum album, assembly GCA_963277665.1. Lineage (NCBI taxonomy): Eukaryota > Viridiplantae > Streptophyta > Magnoliopsida > Santalales > Viscaceae > Viscum > Viscum album. Next base: position 497,905,559 of record OY728133.1, read on the forward strand.
GGATACCCTTGGAGGTATGATAAAGGTCTCAAACATGTTTGGTTGCCTAGGTTTTTCTTTTCCCAAGATCACGTAGGCATCACCTATGTGAAGAAACCTCTAGGATCACCCAATTATAACCAATGTGAGGCAATATATGAGTTCGATAAGGTATCACCTATGTGAGGTGGCATCCAATTCACCCAGATATTACCTTGTAAAATCCACCCATTGACCCCTATTTCATGTCATAAATGGCATGGAAACTTTTTACTTGGTCCCATCATCTGAGGGGGACCAAGCAATGACCTATCCCAAAGCCACCAGATATGTATGATCCAAGCACAGGGCACAACACCATGTTCTCAATTATATATTCCCATGGTTATGAGGATCCAAACCTTAGGTATGGTATAGGGTGGATTCTTGGACTAGGCTACAACATATATTTCCCATAGCCCCACCCTATTCCTATCTTACACCTATCAAAGAAGGGTATGGGGATTCTCAAGAGGGAATTCCTCCTTGAGTAATAAATTATTCTTTCTTGTAGGAAATCCCCCACTTTATATACCCTCACCCACATCCACCAAAAAATGAATGATATTGTGATATGTTCCATATCTTCCACTTATTCTTGTTTCCCACATGGAGTATGACTCAAGTGGGCTTAGAGGTTAGCGGTGATCATGTTATCAGTGTGATAAAATGGTCCTCCTATTAAGTGTAAGCCCCAAACCATGTCATCATATCCCCTCAAAGATCCGTATTCCTTATGAGATAACCTTCAAAGGGCCATATTCCTGATGAATAAACCACTTGGGCATCCTCCATAGGTGTAAGACCCGACCATTCCAAACTATGTGGGCTTTGATTCTTATCCAAATAAAACACGTAGGAAGCCTCCTTGAGGTTCAATATAGGATATATTCCTAGTAGGGTTATATCCTACATGGAGAGCCATAATTCCTTATGGGTCCCTCCATCTCCATCCTTATTAGGTCATATTCCTATTAAGATCACACCTGGTAGGATATATACCTTCCATGTCCCTCAGACCATTTTAGCATAAGTCCCATGCTATATTTTTCTAGGAATTTTCTAGATATATGTCCTTATTTCATGATGTTAAGATGTATGGTTTGGTCCATGTCACATAACCTTAAAAGGTATGATGCGTCTCATTAAGTGGCACCGAACTACATGGGTTTTGATTTCTCTCATGAGGATACATAGAAAGCCCATACTATAGGCATGATCCCAACATCAAAACAATATTTTTCTCCTTGGATGATAATAAATTATAGAGCGCCTAGCTATGTGGCTTGAAACCAGCATACGAAAACAAAAAACTTAGCCAAGATGGAGAACCTCTAATACATTTAGATGGTTTTCCATCGATGGAGAACCCATGATATATATAGATGGATTTCCATTGATGGGGAACCTATAATATATATATATTTTCTCCCATAAACACATGTCTATAATTGATTGTTAATACATATATGTGACCGGTTATATATTTAGAATTTAAAAGGGATTCACAAATATGCTTAAATCTATAAGAGAGTTCCAAAGTAGGTAATAATTCCCACAAAAATGGTGTGATGAGTCAGATATCCCATCATCTCAACCAATGTGAGTTCTTAAGTGTCATTGGTTAAGTTCCACAATGAACTCTTACCTTTGGAAATCAATCCCATGAGCTATCATGGATATGAGAGTCATTGGGTGTTTTCAGTTCCATGAACAAACCCCATTTGAAACTAATCTGCATGAAAAAAATGTGTGAAACAATGTCATAAATGAATTATGGATTGTTATCCTAAAGTATTAAAAAAAATTTGATTTTGTTTTATCATTTTTGAGTATGTCACATGTATTTTGAACTAAAATGTCAATTTTAAACTAAAAACATACACTTTGAGTCATACTAGGAACAACGTGTATCATATTAAGGTGTGATTGATTCCTATATGTCACAAATGACATATGGATCATTGTTCTAAATTTTGAAAATAATTAAAGCTCATTTTCTTGGTTTTGGCTATTTGAGATGCATTTTAAACTAAAAAGAAACTTCTATATTAAAAACAATTAATTCGAGTCATACCTGCTAAATCTTCTATCAGATTGATGCTTGGTGGATTCCTACAGGTCACAAATGAATTATGGATCATTATCCTAAAGTTTGAAAATAATATAATCTCATTTTCTAATTTTTGGCTATGTGATGAACATTTTAAACTAAAATGGAACTTTTATATTGAAAATATGCGCTTATAGTCATACCGGCTACATTATGTGTCATATTGATGTGTGATAAATTCCTATTCACCACAAATTAATTATAGAGATTTTTCATAAAGTTTTAACACAATCAGATCTTTTTTATCATTTATTGACTAGTGATTCACATTTTAAACTAAAATTACACTTTTATATTAAAAACATGCACTTCAAGTCATTTTAGCCACATCATGTGTCATATTGACATGCAGTCAATTCCTACACATCAAAAATGAATTATGGATTGTTTTCCTAAATTTTTAAAATATTATAAGAATGATTTATTATTTTTGAGTATGTGACATGTGTTTTGAACTAAAGTATCAATTTTAAAATAAAAACATATACTTCGAGACATATCGAGATTACCGTGTATCAGATTGGGGTACAGTTGATTCCTACATGTCACACAATTTCTTATTGTTCTCAAAATAAGATTCTCTTTAATTGTATCACATCCTTGGTGATAAGAAACTATCACCATGGATGTGAGTCAATTTAAGAGAATATTCTTTTGAGAACAACAAGCCTTCAACCATTACACCATTTATTGTTCATCATAAAGTATTATCTTTGTATAAATTAACCATATAAGTAGTATGCAGATTCCTTTTCATGATGTTTATATAAATTATTGACTCATTTCCCTATCTTCCTTATCTTAGTTTTAGTTTTGATGTCTAATATCTCATGAGCATGAGTAATTTCGTACATGTTTCCAGCTCTTCTAGAATCCATAAATCATAACCCTATATTATACTTATCCTTGAGAAATAGGTCAAAAATAATGTATAATAATTATGATACCAATGTTTCACATCCCAAATGTATCTATATGGTCATAACCCATACTAGGTCACAAACATAATAGGTAATCACCAAAATCTGATGTCGACAAACATTCAGACACTATGAACTCTACCCACTCATCTATAAACAAATTTAATTATTCTTTTGAGTATGTAAATTGTTGGAAATCTTGGTATTACTGAGAAAATGTAGACAAACAAATGATTAAAAAATATTTTTAATGAAATTGTAATTACCTTTGGAAATTACATGTTTTAGGATGCTAGTATTTTGATGGTATATGATATATTTCATAAATTTGAAAACATAATATCTATAATAATTGTATTTATTTTGATTCGGATACTACAAAATCATTGACCAAAATAAGTAATTTTTTTTGAAATATGCTTTTATAGTTAAATATTACTATATATAGCTTAATTTTTTTTCCATTTGAAGAAATAAATAGAATTATTATGTTCAGTCACTGACCTCATACCATGACTTATCATATATTTATAGATCACCCTATCATGAAAACATTATCATTAAAATACAAAATGAAACATATAATTTGAATTTTATCTATAAAATGTTGATTTTAGTGCATTACAAATTCACAATAGTCATCATGTGTGGTTGGTTTGATTGAAATCCATGCATTGGATATAAAAAATAAACATTTGGGGTATCCAAAATGATTATGATGAGCATCTAGTGATTCCTAAAAAACATAAAAAAAGTAATGAAAAATGAAAAATATATTTTATATGATTAGATTATAGAGTTTTACCCATACATTATAGGCATTAAGAAGATTCTGTCATTTTTTATTTTCTTCTCAGATGCCTCGCTTAGTTATTATTTTTTATATTTCAATTTATTTCAATTAAAAATAAATTTCATGCATAGAAATGATACATGGATTACTGATGGATCTGCTCATCTTGCTGGGTCACCCGGTTCTGAACTGGGTGGGTAGAAGGGCATAACCCACATGTGCTGACGGATTGTTGTGTCGAACCATCACTGCTCAGGTTGTCACCCCACGGGATGCTCTACCATTTTGGTTGGAAATGGCTCATTCCCAACTGGGGCTCTTTATAGAGGGACCTTGTCATGGGGAGGGGGGATCCCTAGTGTGGAGGGTTCGAAAAGTCCACTCATGGGGATTCCTTTTTTGAGAGAAGAAAAATAATACATGGATTAATGAGCCCAAATATTGCTTCATAGGTTTTTCCCTTTATATAGTAGTAATATATATCACTGTAGAAAATATGAATAATTATTTACTATAATGAATATAGAAGGTAATTTTTTGGACTGACAGATTATGAAAATGTTCCTTCAGTATGTATTCATAACTATGACTCCCAACTATTCAAACTTGATAATCTCATTTATACTCTCCATACCAACCACATATATATCAGAATATCCAAATATTTCTTCTTCATATTGAATGTAGAACATATTTCCATCTTTGAATGTTGTGTATACATGAACTTATAATGTTAATATATGTGACAGTGGAACTGGTAGAGAGAAGTTACTCTCAGAAGGTCCTTTTGATTTCTTGGTTGATTCACTGGATTTTCTTAATCCAACCTTCTATTTTCTTATCGTTTTATCCATTTGTAATACCATACCCCATTTCAGACCTTTTTCATAAACTATTAAAGGTTTTCATTTGAAAAAATTTGTTAAGGACATACCTCATGTATCTTTATAAGATTATACATCCATGATATAAAAGTTTCAATAGCATTATCAACCATAGTAACATCTATATCATCAATCGAAACACGAAATTCAATGCTTGAATCATGAGCTACTTCAATACCCATGCTCATGGGATCTTTTGGGAGTTTTTTGGTTATGTAGCATTTAACCCAGGATATTATACACCATACCCCTCATAATAAGTCGATGCATGGATGTTGATATATATAAATCACATGAAACTTCACCTAACATAATTTTAGTAATATTAAGTTATCGAAAGTTATTTGGTTCACATTTAGGATAAATAGTGATGATAAAATTGATTAACTTGGGTAATGTAAGTGATTAAGGGGAATGTCTAGTCTCAAATATAGTGGGGTCATTTGTCTCTTTATGTATTGATTTTTTTTTCTATTATGGTTCACTTTGATCCTTTTGCATATATTGGTCTACCAAATCAGACCGAGCAATAAAATCTATCAAAGAATCTATTTTTTCATGTAGTCCTTTCGTTGTATCATATATATCTCCTTGTATATTTTTCTTCTAGAAATATGTTCAAGGTGGCACTCTAAAACATACACCTCTAACACGACCATATTATTCTAGCCACTTCAAAGCTACTGAAATTAGTTTTTATTTAGGTAAAGTTGATGATGATTCATGTGTTTAAACTGTATAAAAAACATACAAACATAAATATATATTTTTATGTAATACTGTTATAAAACATAAAAAGCATAAAAAATTACTATTATGTCATAATTACACAATATTCCCATATTTTTCATGTGTTTTCATCAATTAATTTACCCTCTTTATTTACATGGTCCTCCTTCCATAGCAAATAATGTGGGATGGAAGGGGGTTTAAGTTTTGATTCATTAATATGCATATTAACAAAGGAACATATATTGTTTTATATCACAAAAAACTTTTATTGTATATTTAAAATATATACCATTTTCTTTTAAAGTGTATTTTACCCTATCCTTTCTTTATGATAGGGGTACATTGGTTTTCTTTCATGTTTTTTATTTTCAACACCCCTTTAGTATTTCATAAATAAATAAATTTGAATCAAAGTGGATAAAATAAATAATTTTAAATAAAATATTATCAACTACATTGAACCTAAAATGATTTCTCATCACAATGACTAATGAAAAAGACTGGTCCGGACAATCATGTTGACCGAGACAAAGTATAAAAATGTTTCCCTTTAAATATGGATGGTTAAAGGATTAGACTGGATTGAACAAGATCAGAACACACACTTTACAAACCTAAAATTATAAATCCATTTAAACCCAAATAACATGCGAACATCAAAAAATAAGTTTAGTTCACATGTGAAAAATCCATATATTGACCCGCATAATATTAAAAAGTAAAAAAAATACAAAATATAATTTTCAAAATTGATTACTCAGAATACTGATAAAACAATAAACTAATATGTTCTTCAAATTAATAAATCATAAAATAAATAAAATATAAATGCGAAAATAATCAACTAAATCATGCATTATAAATGAGAAGGTCAAGAGAACAATAAATCCACAGTTTTATATAATTATTAAAAATTGTAAAAATCAATTAGTAAACATAAATAAAATAAAAATGATAATTAAAAAATAATTACAAAAAAACACTAATTACCTAAATAAAAATTGAAAATTGCAATTGATATGGACAAATTACAATTGAGATAGGCAATATGTCAGCGAATTCACAATTTAAATAATTTTTGAATATAAAACAAAATAATTAATAATAAATGATAATTAAAAATGATTATAAAAAATAATAATTACCTAAAGAAAAAATGCAAATTTCAAATGAAATATCCAAATTGAAATTGAGATGGATAGGATAGAGATAAATTTTCAATTCAGATAATTTCTAAAAATAAAAAAAACAATTAATATAAATAGAAAAATAAAAATGAAAAATAAAAATTGATGATAAAAATACTTTAATTTAAAACAAAAATCTAATTGAAATCGAGATAATCAAATTACAATCTAGGCGGATAAAACACCATTGAATCATTGATTTATTGAGACAATTGGTAAAAATTAAACAAACCAATTAATAAAAATAAAAACTAAAAATGAAATGATGAATGAATTATAAAAAAACCCATTACTTGGGCCGTAACCCGATAGAAAGAAGGGGTCGTCCGTCCATCACTGGAAGAAGGGGTGAGGAGGAGAGCCCAGTCGTGCACGAGATACCAGTCGATAACAGTATCAATAAAACTCATTGCTCCTCCCACTTGGTCTGGATTCAATTTTCAACATGCATATTAGAGTTTAGGGGGTGGTAGGTGGAAAGCGGGGGAGGGAGAGGAGAGGGAAATTCCACAGTAGGTAGCATTAGAGGGTGGGCCGCAGGTAAGCGGGTAGTAAAGGAGGAGTGCAGCGGATGGGGGCATCGGGAGAGACCGAATTGTGTCCTACAGTGGTGCAGAGATGGGGGAGAATCAGATGGATGGGACCATGAGGGAGGAGATGAACAACAAAGATAGAATAATTTAGGGTCAGGGAGTGTGTTTTGTTTCCCCTTTATGAAGTGTTTCCCAATTCCATGGGCTCGCCCATGTGCCAGTTCTGATAATGAAATATTTACATTTATCTTGTTTTATAATGTGTGCATATATATCTGGTGGATGGGGGTTTACTTTCCCCTTAACATACCTAAGATGATTCTTTTTAAGAAGTGTTTGGAAGCCTCTATGATATTTTAGTGACCAATAATATATATTTCTTATGGAAACCATTTAAAATAAACAAACTTTATAAGGGTTAATGAAAAGTAAATAAACATTTCATTTTATAATTTTTTGGTAAAATAGAGAAAGTATATTGTAACACTACCTTAATATCTTCCAAAAGGGTTTCCTTTGATACAAGCAATACATAGTTCCACAAATCTATATCAATTGGCACATGAATTCTCATTGTGAACCCAACATAACTAATGAACATTGAATTATTAGGGTCAACAGTCTAGTGGTGTTGATTCCATCCAACCTCAAATTTTATAACCTTTCTTCTTTCCTTGATAATTTTATTTAACACAATGATAATACATCGTTCTTGTTTTTTTATCAACATGTTGTTGATCCTGTAATAATTACATAGTTTCAACATATATCATTTTTTCTTCCTCAAGATTGATAACATCATCATGTGCAGAAGTCATTATTTACATGAGTAATCAAACATTTAATTTAGATTACGTAAATGCAGTAGAGAATGCATAATATTATGAGGAAATTCATATTATATTAAAAAAAATTTAACTTTCTCATTGAAATTTCTTTTTTTTTTCTTTAAAAGATTAATGGATTTATATCATCTATTGAGTATCCAAATCCCCTCTTTGTGGTCCCATATAATGTACAATTCATTTTTTATATTGGTATCACCATGAAATGATTGTGATCTTCTAATGAAGGGGTCATCATAAATTGAATTTTCATCTAAACTTGTAGTTATTTTAGTCACCAACAGGACAATTGACCATTTATTTTTTTCTAGCTATGAGACATAAAATATCTACACTACTTGTGATTCCATTATGAACAACTCATCCTTATACCATCCCATATTGAAATTCACCTTCACAAATCCCAATTCGTCAAATTTCACTACACTCATGTTTTTAACCCATTTGCAACATAAAATTGGCACTTGAAATGTTTTATAATCCAACTTGTATATTTGTTCGATGATGTTGAAATATGACATATTTGCATAAATTGGATTTCTATCCTTGGAACCAAATACATGCATCGCTTCTGCCGCAAGCATTACTCCATTGTTTTTCATCACACTACATTCATCTTGTTCCTTTGTATAGAATGCATAAACATTAATTACAAAAATAGTGTAAGATATAACATTTACATTTGGTCCCCTAGATAGCCATCGAAGTCATTCGATAATTCAATTCAAATTTTTAGATAACTCCTTATAAATATAATCTCATAGCCATACTATAAACTATTGATTATGTGTATTTGGTATCCATCCTTCAACTCTTGATAGATTCAAATGTCTAATAATTTATTTATGGGTTTCAACATATGGATCAACCTGTAACCTATTATATAAAATGTAAAGGTGACATTGCTCCCATACAATATGGATATTAATGTGAATTCTTCACTTCTATAAGCATCATAAAATGTAACACATATATACCATTTTAATTTCACATCTACGATCAATGGATCCAAATAGACATCAATATCATTACTAGGTTTTTTGTCCATATATAAGTAGAGATAACATAATGTATTTTCACTTCATGCATAACTGTGGTGGAAGGTTATAATTTATCAACATAATTGGTCATGTACTGTGAGTACTACTCTGTACACCAAAAGGATTTATTCCATTTTTAGATAATGTAAGAATGAGGTTTCTAAGCTCATTTCCAAATTCCGGATACTCGTAATCAATTTTCTTTCATTGAGGAGAGTATTCTGGGTGATGTAGTTTCCCATCTTCTATTCTTGTATCGATATTCCATGTAAATTTTCTAGCAGTTTCCTGACATCCATATAGTCATATAAACTGTGGAATGATAGGAAAGTACCATAAAACTTTCAAAATACTTGATTTATCTTTCTTGTATCAATTCACACCACACTTAGGGTATTTTATGAGTGATTCATGGTTCTTATGAAAAAATATGAAATCATTTAGACTGACATGTATTTTTTCAAAGATCATACCCATTGAACATAACATTTTTTTAACATCATATATTTGATAAGGAATCTAATTTTCTTCCAATCACGTACCATTCAGGAGACCAAGTAGTTCTATAAAGCTTGTGTCTCTCCATCCACTGCCAGCTTTCAAATTATATAACATCAGTACAATTGAAAAAGTTGTATATTTAGTACAACTAGTATACAATGTTCTTTTATCACAACTATTTAAATTCTCAAACAACTTTAAACTATCATGAAAGTCATATTAAATTGCAATTTTTATTTCTTTCATACTATCACCATTATAATTTACACTGGTATTGATATCAAATGATCTATAAATCATAGTATCATCCTAATCAGTGTGTACATTTAGTTTCTCTCCATGTTTAGTCCAAAATTTATAACTCTAATCTAAATCATGACAAATAAAATGTTCTTACAACTCTTCTGAACTAATTTGTCTTGAATAAAAACAACATAAACATGAAAAAAGGAATTGAGAAGGGTCATATGAATGCTCCATTGCAAACTTGATGAATTCTCTAACTCCACCCTCACACTCTTTTTTTATATGATTAGTGTCCATGCATTTTTGATTCACATCCATTATAATAGTTCATAAAATAATAATTTTATACAGATAAATAAAAAAATACACACAAGGTATTCATAATTAAAGGATAAAGTTATAGATATTTATGATAAGAGGAATACAACATTTTAATGTTATTGGTGATAGTTCCTGAAAAGTTATCATTTTACAAAAGTCTGACATGAAACGAAAAAACCTAGGATAAACATGTGGCTGTTGTTCTAGGTTCTCAATTTGATGTTTTTTGGGACAAAAATTTGGTAATTCTTGGACAGTTTCTATAAATTTTCTAGGTGGGAGTCTAACAAGAGGGAGGGGTTGATCTTTATGCATTTATATACTTGGTACGTGGTGGGTCAAGTGGTGTTTCAATGAAAGGGTTATTAGTAACCAGAGTTGTTGATCTTTTATCAAATGATGAAACAATCAACCTCAAAACAAGTTTAAGAAGTGTCCTAGTGAGATTAGTAGAAATTATCATCTCAAACTAATGATTGAAGTATAATACCAACTACCTAGGATCACCTGAAAACAAAACTCAACCTCATTGGAACCAACATAGAGAATAAAATCTGAACAAATGCTAGAGTGGAAACTGGGAGTGAGGTTTAAATATGAAAGAAGCATATATGGATGTTTTGAATGGGATCAGCAGGGGGAAGGAACTACTATAAGTGAAATTTTATAGAGCTGGGGAACTATGAATGTAAAAATAAGTGAATTAGCCTACTTAATAATGATCTAAAACTTTCTATTGTGTATGCTCACTTTTTATATAATTCTTACAAGAATTAAATTTTAACTAAACATGAGGTTAGCAGTTTGGGTTGAAAATTTCCTATTGTATATGTTCATAGAATGCAAATATTAAAAGTATTGGGGCTCTTTTTCCTATTAATGGAAGAAAATAGTCAAAATTGTTTGATTTCAATCCATGAGAGCAAGAAGGATACCTGGAACATGGATTTTTTCTCCCTCGCGTTTGAGGTTCGATCTAAGACCTCACTCTAAAATTAACTCAGGATTTGGACGAAGTGGGAAAGTTTGGGTGACCAACACTTTTCAGTGGCGATATGTCATGTATGAAAAGTATCATTCACCTAGATTTTACACTCCTTCCATATCATGAGGTGAACTAGGTGATAACTAAGTAGCGTGTGATAGTGGTGCCATATCAAGTATGCGCAAGGGAGGTGATGTGTGTCGAGAATAGTATCGCAAGGATAAAGACACCTATAAAGGGGAACATGTGACGTCGACTAAAGATATGCATTTTTAAATAAAGTATATAGATCTGTATAAATTAATTTGCATGACATTATGAAAAATATAATAATAAAATATTCACAAATGGAATTCCCATAAATTAGTAAAAAAATAATATCTTAAAATATTTTTTAGGCATGGGTTATTTTTAAAAAAAGATTTAAATTAAAAAATAATACCAGATAAACTTCTTATGAAATTATTCAACATGATTTTAAAAAATAATATCATCATATTTAAATATGCACTTTATATAAATTGTAAAAATTACAATTTAAAACTATTTTTTATAAGAAATATTTAAGAAAACTACATAATTTTTCAAAAAAATAAAATAAAAAAACTAGATTATATGAAACACAATCCAATTTAACTTCAAAAGATATATTCAATGAAAATTTCAGCACATCAAACTCTCAGAAAAAATGTTTGATTATCAGTTTTCATTTTAAATTTAGCACAACCATATTTCAAAAAATGAAAATGTACTCCTCATAAAACATCAATAGATCAATAGAAAATTTTGGACTAAACAGATTATATAGATAACAACACAACTATTTCTAAATCTAGAATGAATTTACTTATAAAATCTACTGGCAATATCAAATAATGATAGGTTTATGCACATCTTAATTAGATGGATCAATAACATGTATAATACTGGATTCAAATATAATTTAGCCACATTTCAGAATAAAAGTTAATAAACGTGAGGGTGAGGGAGAGGGTGAAACAAAATTGGATCAAGGTGAGGGATATTGGGTGGAGAATCAGGGAGATCAAGGTAAAATTGTCTGTGCACACCGTTAAAATCCATTAGGAAAATTAAAAACACCAAAACACTACTACAAAACTGAGCTTATCTAGTGCTAGGCTTTATCAACGCTAACTAAAAGTGATGATAAAGGATTCATTTATCAATGCTAGAAAAAGCACTAATAAAGGGGCATCTTTATCAGTGCTGATAAAAGGGGCCTTTATCAGCGCTAATAAAAAAGAACTGATTAAAAGAGTCTTTTATCAGCGATAAAAAAAAGCACCGATAAAGGGGGCCCTTTATCAATGCTTGTAAAAAAGGATTGATAAAGGGTATGGTTAATTACAAATAATATTTCATTAAAAATAATATATTAATATATAAATATATTTATATTAATATAAATATAATATATATATTTTAATTATGTTTTAGATAAGGCTAAATAGGAATTTACACTTAATATATAACATATTTAGTGAAAATGGATTATAAAATAATAAAAATATATATTATTAAATAATAATTTGAAAATTATTATTCAGTAATAGTTATTTAATAACAATTGGATGATATAAAAATTAAATGAATCAATGAATGAGGTAAGATAAGTTAAAAACATGACTGGATCTTTAAACGACCATAACTTTTGATCTGGATGTCTGTTTGGGATCTACCATATATCAAATCGAAGCTTATAATGAGATTTATGTCTTGGTGATTATAATAATTTTTTGTCATGTTTTTTGTGGTAAAAAAGGCATATAAGACCTCCAAAACTGAGTTTTTTATCGGGGTATCCCAATTTTTTAACATTCGATAGAATTTCAGACCCGTTTAAAGGGGTTTTATTGTCTTTTTTTGATTGGGTCTAAAATTATTTCCTAGTATTGAATTCATATAGATATTATGGTTTTGAAATTTTATTATTTCTAATAATTTAGTTTTAATTATAGTTAAATATATAAAAATATATTCATATTTTGTATATATTCACACATAAAAATTAAATATTATAAATAAATATGTGAACATATTTACATATAAAATATATTTATAAATAAATAAACCTTATATAAATAAAAAATAATATCCATTTTATTTAAAATAAAAATATATGAATATTTAAATACATATTTAATTAATGTATATATAATGTTTATATATATATATATTTGTGTGTGTGTATTGACAAACAAAAATATATTTAACTATATATTTTAATATATGTATATAAATATTAATATATAATATATGTAAATAAATATAAATACGTGTAATTATATTTATAGATGCACACACATATATAAAAATATATACGTATTTATGTATGTATTTATAAACACACACACACAAAATATTTTATATATGTATTATATATATATATGTGGATAAAAAAATTAATGAAATATATTTATATATATATATATATATCATAAAATATAGAAAAAATATTATAGGGGAGTAGAAAAGACGTGGGTATATGAGGGGGAGGTCTTATGTTCGAAACTCACTGGAGGTAGGGGCACATGCAGGAGGCTCGAATTTTGTAAAGCGCTAATAAGGGGGGAGCACCCGGGAAAGTGGGTAACAAGCAGTGATAAAGGGGGCCAAAACTCACTGGAGGTAGGGACGCACGTAGGAGGCTCGAATTATGTAAAGCGCTGATAAGGGGGGAGTGCCTGGGAAAGTGGGTAACCAGTAGTGATAAAGGGGGGGGGGGGGGGGTGAGAAGCACTAATAAAAGGTGGGGTGGGAAGATGTCTGAACAAAAATAATTTTATCCCCCTTTATCACCAGTTTAAAAAAATGCTGATAAATCAGCACTTTTTTTGAGTGTTGTTAAATCCAACCCTTTAACGTCACTCACATTATCATCATTTCTATAGCACTCCTAAAGCCTAGTGTTGTTCAAGGCCAGATTCGTACTAGTGAAAGAAGAACTAAAAATGCTGAAACAATGAATGATCTTGAATGAGTCACGCACCGTGGGTTTTGAAAGTGTCGATCATCTAAGGAGTTCAAGGGAGAGTGACAGATAAATTTCAGTTCTACGAGATCTTGAATGGCATGACCGATCGGGTCCTTTGTAATGATTTTATTTAAAAGATCATAAAGGTTTTATCACTGTTTTTTTTAAAAGCACTAATAAAACCCATATTTATCAATGCTAAAATAGAAAGTGCTGATAAAAACCACTCTTTATCAATGCTGACTCTTAATAATGATAAAGATGCGTATTTATTAGCGATTTTTAATGCCGACAAAATCGATCTTTATTAGCATTTTTTGGAAAGTATTGATAAAGATAGATTTTGTCAATGTTGCCTCTTAGCGCTAACAAAACCTATATAAAATAAAATTTAAAATATTAAATGAATATGTATTAAAAATGAACAAATAATAAAAAATTTAAAAATTTGTTAACATTATTAATGAATAGATAATCTTAAATGCATGAATGTTATAAATAAGTGAAATTTAATAAATAAAAATGAATAGACTTCAAAATTATTAAACAAAATGAATGGGTTTTATTAATTATATAAATTATTAAAAAAATAAAAATGAATATATATTAAATTGAAATGAACACTTATTAAATATGTACATTACAACCATATTAAAAACCTTAAATGTTAATGAATAAATATGTATAAATAAATATTAGAAAAGAATTAATCACAAAATATTAAAAGAATAAATATTAAAACTGAAAAAAATTATAAAGAAAAGTAAAAAATAAGTAACATTATTGATGAATAAATAATAGTAAATAATATTAAATGAATGAATGTTAAAAAAAGTAAATTTTAACAATTAAAAAACCAGTAGATTGGAAAAATATTACAAAAATGAACTAGTGTTATTAATTATATAGTTTATTAAAAAAAGTAAAAAAATATATATTAAAATGAAAATGAATACATATTAATTATATAAATTACAACCATGTTAAAAGCATTAAATGTTAATGAATAAGCATGTATAAATAAATATTAAAAATTGATAAAATTAAAAAAATATTAAACAATGAAAACTTGAAAATGAATAAATTACAAAGATATTAAAAAATAATTAAGTTTTTTAGTGAATAAATAATATTAAAAATGAATAAATTCGAAAAAATATTAAAAATTAATAAATAGTATATACTTAATTAAAATATAAAAAATTGAATAAAATTTACCGATTAGAAACATGATATATATTAAATATATTTTGTTAACTAATATAATTCTATAATGAATATTAAAAACTGAATAAATTACAAAAATATTATGTGTGTATGCATTCTATATAAAAATACATTAATTACGTATATGTATGTATGAAATTAATGGAACACATGTTAGTTATGTGTTAAATTGAAAAATGGCATTTAATTAAACGTCCATTTCTCTATACAATTAGCCAATATTTTTAATTAATGAAATTTTTTAATTATAAACCATTTTCACTAAATATATGACTTATTTAATGTAAATATACATATTTTTTATTATATGAATTTTATTTAAGGAAACATTATAGATATTGATATATATATATATATATATATTTCTATACTAAAATATCAAATATATTAATGAATAATTTTGTATAAGAAACATTAAAAATGAATAAATTACAAAAATATTAAACAAATAAATATTTAAAAAATTTAAATTATAAAAAATTAAAAAATACTTAGCATTACTAATGAATAAATAATATTAAATGAATGCATTTTAAAAATAAGTGAAATTTAATTAAATGATCGGTTGATTGAAAAAATATTGCAAAAGTGAATAAGAAATTAATTATATAAATTTTGAAAAATAAAAATGAATATATATTACTTATATGTAAATTAAAATTGTATTAAAAACATTAAATTTTAATTAATAATTATTAAAAATGAATAAAATTATAAAAATATTAAATAAATGAAAATAAATATGAATATATTACAAAAATATAAAAAATTTATTAATGGAATAATTATTAATACAAATGAATAAATTTGATATATATATATATTAATTATAAATAGTAATAAATATTATATATTAAATATAAATATAGAAAATGAATAAAATGTAATAATTAAACAGATTAAAATAAATATTAAATATTAATAAATAAAAATATAAAATGATAATATTAACAATTTATATTATCTTTGTATGTTTGTCTCTATAAAATTGAGTTAATTTTGTATATGTATATGTGTGAAATTTAAAAAACAGATGACATTGATAAAAAAGTGTTTTAATTAGTAAATACTTTTAATTAAATTAATAAACCATTTTTCACTAAATATATGAAATATAAATTTATATGATTTATAATACATATTTTATATTATATAAATAATATTTAAGAAAATTATATATATATAATTATATATATTATTTTATATGACAATTTTAACTAAATACCTAATATATCAAGTGTAAATATATATTTATTAACTAGTACCCAACCCTTGCATTTTCATGGCATAATCAATTTAATTGGAAATTCAGATACACACGCTCATAATTTGGAGTTACAAAAAACCTTAGACAAATGCAATATATAAATAGAAAGAAACATAAGAGTAAATAATAATTGATAATTTTTGGGAATCGATCATGATGGTGGAAGATATATGAGGAGACGTGTCATTGAAGGCATGCTCTATATTATAGATAATGGATTTCCTTCAAGGTTTTTCAAATATTCATATGGAGAATGATTTTGAAGTCTTTGGTTTAGACATTGTCACAAAAATGCATTAAATAATATAATGAATACATATGTAATGATGAACACTGCTAGAAATTCATTTTGGTCTTCTATAGAATATTGAATGGTGGTGTTAAATTAATTAATTAGGATGAATATGGTGATGAGGTGGAAAAATACTTTAGAATTAGGGGGAAAGCTTGATACCCAGTGGTTTTTGCAACCATAATGTTTGGGTAGACACCAATGGTGTTGAGTATTGGGCACCGCCAAGCATGGGAAGCTTTTAACAGAAAGGCCTCATTTTATTGTTGAATGATACTAATCCTCAGCATCATGAAAATATGCAAAAAGATGAGTAGATAGTAGAGAACACACAAACCAAAAATTGGAAATTCATATATGTAAGTGAAGAGAAAAAAACCAGAGAACATCTTAAACTCATGAAACCAAAAGGATCAATGTATGAGCCAAAAATAAATCATTTCCAGGGAATATTGGAAATTTCAAGATTGGTATCATTATCAAACTCCATTTCAATCTTAGACATCATTAGTTCCCTTATGTAAAGGTCATCCAAACTTGAAATAGAAAGAAACCTAAGAATAAATAATAATTGATACAAAAAAAATTAATCACAAATAAAAAATTGAACATAGGAATTGAATTTTGATAAGTCTATTCAATTTTTCTTTTCATTCTTCACTGATGTTCATTGAAATTTTAAGATCATTTGTAGTTGATCAATCTCTACTGCATATAATAGTGTCTTCATCTCCTATATCAAACCTTTATGAATTGAATTCATTTTCTAAATATTTCATCAAATAATACTATAAGTAAAATGTGAGAGAACCTTCATAGACTAAAATGAGATATAATTGAAAGTAGTGAAAATAAACAAGTATAAGATGTTTACAGTTGGAACAATTGAAAGTCATGGAATATTTAATAAAGTATGAGGCTATGAATTTTCTAAAAAATTCATTTAGTTTAGGATCAATAGTGCGATGAGGTGGAAGATACATCGGGAGTGTTGTTCAGAACATGGTTTTTGTAATGAACTATAGATTTTCAAGTTGTTATTTTCATAAGGGATTTTAATTTTTGATCTGGTGTATGTGTCGTTCAATGAATTGGGATTTCTATTGGAGACTAAATGTTTGAAGATGCCTAAGAAATTTTTTTGTATATGGAATGGGACCTGGTATGTTTTAAAGATTCTTGGTGAACTGCTAGAGTAGGCATGTGGTGGATGGTAGCAGAAATTTCAACTGCTACAGCAGTTCACACCATGACCAAGACAGGTCACCCTATGAAGGAGACTGGTCAAGGGGTTGTCCCCTATGTCTGGGGGATTTTCACTCTAAAAGTCATTTAGAATGCGAATTTTTTTTATGAAGGGATGGAGTCCCTTAGAAGGGCCAAAGTCCCTTAGAAGGTCCTTCTTCTTATAGGTGTCATTCCATGACCCTCATAGGATGATATTCTTTTGTAAAAGAGTCTGGGGATCTATTGGCATTCTGAATCACAACCTTTATTAGAGGATTTCACCTGGCTATAAGGTGTGTATTTCGAAGTATACATGGTTTCCTGGTGTTGATGTCCTGAAACCTACTTCTCTTCTAATTCTCAAACATGAGGATGCCTTGGTAAGGGAGTTGTTGACTAGTGATTTGATTGGTTGGTACTTTTAGGAGTTATAAGTTTGTTTTAATGCTTATCACCGAAAGGATATTATAGTTTTTCTCCTATCTCCTTGCTAGTATGGATACACTGTGCTAGAGATATGAGAATTATAGATGTCAGGGTTAAGGAGTGGTATGGTGCATGGATAATCCTATAGGTTTGTATTTTTGTAGCATCTATCTAAATTAATTCCCAGTTCCTAGAATTACTGAAACCATTTCTAAAATAAATGAAAGACATTCCCCAACTAATATTTTAACCAGATACTTGTTCATAATGATGAAGCAGCCCTTTGATTTTGGTGGGGATTTAAACATACATATATTCTTCCAAAAGACAAACCTATAGGATTCCCCATGCACCATACCACTCCTAAACCCTGAGCAAACTGAATAACATATGTAATTATCATATCTTCAGCACAGTGTATCCATACCAGAAAAAGGAGATAAGGGAATAACTAAAATAGACTTTCTATATCTCCATCATAGTGTAACCTTCCCATATCTCTCTCCCTTCCCATATCTGTACCAGAATAGCCTTCCCATATATCCAGAATAGCCTTGCCTTATCCGTACCAACAAAATGATATAAGAGAATAACCAAAATAGCTATCCTTTTAATTCTTATAACTCCAGCACAATGTATCCTCTATCAAGTAATAGTTCTCATATATTTAGCACAATGTATCCCACTGTAAAAACTTTCCCTAAGAATAATGTGAAGTTCTACGGTGTGATTGGTTTGTGTATCTTTACCATCTACAATCAAAGTCAGATAATAAACATGCATATTAGTAAAATAGACTGTATCTATGAGAAAATGTGCATGTGACTGCACTCTTACCTCAATTGGTATTGTTTTCAAAGTTGACAGAGTTTCCCTCCAACATATTTTCTACTTTAAACCTCTCTAGGTGTCAAATTTCATAGATTGTCCATTTAATCATGTTCGTACTATGTTAGTACATATTTATGAAATTTCAAAACCACTTCCTATGTAAAGATTGATGATAACAGAATAATAATAACCTATTTATCTGTACATTTCAATAAGAAGTTTCCTGGTTGTTTGTACATACTATAATCATAGTATCAATTTTAAAACCTATCCACGTGTAAAGTTTCATAGATTTTAATTTCTATAATTTAATTAGAATCACTACATAATGAATTTTCACGGTCTAGGTTCTATATAAAATGTGAATTCAGAATTCAAAAAGATAAGAAATTAAATATTTGATACCTTTGGGTGTGATGACGACATTTTAGGAGGATTCATAAGAAGGAACAACCTGTAATATAATGAAATTTGACTCCAGGTCTCAAAAATAACTATTCATAATATGTGAAACAAGTTTTAATGATGTACTTTCAGTTCTTTTGAAGAGTTCAGAAAATCACTAAAAAGTAAAGAATGATGGACTATTTAACATGATCACTGGACCCATGACATGTAATTATCCATTTAAACATGTAGAAACATAGTAGAGATGGGCATATAAAAGGAACTCATAACCCTCTGGAATTCATCAAATAAATGAAATGTGAGTACTTTTTTTTATTTCCATTGAAAAGGAGATATATGAAAGGGTTGTGGGAACTCCTAATCCTCTGGAATTCATCAAATAAAATGAAACACAATGCGCTAAAGTCCATGTTCAAAACTTATGTGTTCTTCTTCCAAGGTATATCAGCTAAAACTACATTATGAGAATAACATGATCCAAATGAAGCATGAGAGTCGTAATAACATGTTTCACAATCTGAAATATAAAGAGAGTAATGCTCATTTATATGGATAATATATCAAGTACTCACAAATCCTGGGAGGAAATGATCAAGGAGATGTTGAGGAACCATTCACTGAACTCATCTCTAGTTTCATTCACCCATGTTAAGCTACGATCCTATAAATCCATTGATTTTTCATTTTATTATTTTTATTTTCATATTTTTTGGATGACTTTATTGACTAAGGATTAGATTTATGAACTCATTATTTATAAGTTTTCCCATATTTACCATATCACATAATCAAAATACATTTCATAGCTAAGAAATGTTTAGTCATAAAAGTGAATACCAATAAAAAAAAATTCATATCATAGTGGAATTTATGTCAGTTTTGAGGAACTAATTTTATAAAAACATGAATTAAAAATTAGTAATCATACCTAAAAATTATATGTAGAAAAGTGAAACCCGACATAATTTACAAAAAAGATTAAATTCACACCATAAAATTATTGTTCACTCTAGTAAGAGATCCTACTAAATAATTCTCTACAAAATACATATCGAATGAAAGAAGAATCAAACACATGAAATTACAAGAAAAAATTCACATAATATTAGAAAAGAAAACAATTTATAACAACAGTTTTGGAAAAAATAAACATGAATTAGAAATATGTAAAACAACATAAATTTCTTGATTCTCGATGAAAAATTGAAACAATTAATACTAAAATTAAATGAGCGTAATACCTTCATAGTCCAGAAAATAATGGATGTGACTATTTGATATTATATCTCTATGATGTAATATCTAAGGTTTAAAGACAAGCAGATAATGGTGAAGTATATGAATTTAAAGCAAATAGATTTTATACAATTTGTTTGATATAAAATGTGTTTGATGTGCAAGATGATGAATTGTTCGTCTTTGTTAGCTTGGCTGGTGTGAAACTAAATCAAATAAAATGTAGAAGTAAAATCAATGAGACCAAATTTGTAAGCAGTGCTAGGGTAATGCTACTAATGACAGTGCTAGTGGAAGCCCTGTTTGTCAATTATATTGTTCTAAATAAATACATTGAAAAAATTAATAATAAAATTAAATGAGAGTCATACCTTCATAATCCATTAATTTATGGATGTGAGCATTTGATATTATATGTATCTAAGATGTAATATATGAGGTAGAAAGACAAGAAAATAATGCTGAAGAAAAAGAATTGAAATTAGTGATAGTGGATCCTATTGACAAATTATATTTAGTTATGTATAAATGTTATGAAATGAATTAATGTACAAAAAAAAAATTAAATAAACCCAACAGTAGAGGAGGCAGAGGTGGAGCAAGAGGAGGGTTTCTTCTATATGGATAAGTGGAATTTGTTCTATTTAAAAAAACACTTCCACTTAATGACACCATACTAAGGGAAATGCAATAAAAAATAGAAATATTCAAAAATAGAGTAATAATATATAGGGAAATGAGGGTGAAAATGTAGTGGAAGAAACTATATACAGGAATGTAGTGAAAAAATGGAATAAAATACATGTAAATACAGTGAAAAAAATGATATGTAGGGGGAAATGAAATAAATTATAGGGAAAAAAATTTATTAACAAAACAATTAAAATATTTTAAAATACATACAGTATCAACATATATATTTTTAATAATTAAAAATATGAAGATCAAATTAAAATATCAAACACATTTAGATGTAGTTAAAACAAATTAATAAAAAAAATTAGAATTTCAAAGACAATATTAGCCTTTCTAGTAGCTAAAACACTACAATAAGTCTTGGTATCTGCCTAAAAATTGGATGAAGTGGGATCTCAACCTCTACACCTTCCCTAACACTGAAATATTTCACCAAGAGCTTCAACCAAGGTTGTCATGATATCATCATTGGCAAGTGATGATGAAGAAACCTTCATTTGAGAAGACCATGCATCTATGTTTTATTATTTCATAGAAATAATCCCCTCAGTAGAAGGAGAAGGATTCAAATAAATGGTAGGAAAAACATGATTCAATTCTAATTAAGAAACCCCTATAGGCCCTGAAATATTAGCCTTCACTGGAGTCTGGAAAATTTGGGATATCATTTTATGCAGATCCTATTGAGATGAAAGAGTGGATTTCTTATTCCTTTCAATAATCACAATCCTACAGTCTATCCCATATTCTAAACCCAATCTAGTTCCTACTTCCTTAGGAATCCAGAGCTCCTAAGTTGTCGATGAAGAAAAAGAGACAGTGGTGTTTTATAATCTATGACACTTCAAGAAGAATACTAGATTATTTTCATAACATACCTTTTTGAAGAAACCTATCTCACCATGGTATGGACACCGACTTTCTCCATCATGAATGTTTCTATAGAAACACCGCCATTCCCATCCTCCTTGTTAGTGTCTAGGACAACTGTGAACTCTTTAAAAATACAAACATCAACATGATTTGTTCCTAGGAAACCATCACCGCCTCCTAGAATTTCATTCTTGGCCTCTCCAAAGTTACCATTCATAGTATAAGGATAATAAAATTTCAATGGTGGAAGGCTATTTGATCACTACGAGAACCTCTTGTGGGTTTTCCAATGCTTTCTTTTCAGTTGATACCATCACTTCTATCATGACCTCATTGTCCATGAAGGCCTCATTCTTCTCTTCGACCGACTCCACGAAAAAATCATAGAATCCATGGGAAGAAATTCACCTAGGGTTTTGCGGTTATGATTAGACGAAGAAAACTACAAGGTACAATTATGGAGAAACTAGATGGGAGACGAATGAGATATGTGTGAGAAATTGGAAGTTGATCATGATGGAGGTAATTGGAGGTAGAGGAGGCAGAACCGAAGGAGGAGGCTGGGCTAGAGGAGGAGGTAGGGCTAGAGGAGGAGGTAGTGGCGGGGGAGGAGGCGAAGGTAGAGGCAGAGGCTGGAGGAGGCGGATGCCGAGGAGATGTAGGTATATACCTAACCATTGTGAGAGGAGGAGAATGATTTGAGTTATATGAAAATGTCTAAAGGAGGGAGATAAACCATACCATGTCGGAGGCAGAAGTGGAGGTGGAGACCAAGCTGAAGGAGGTAGAGTCAGAGGAGGAGGCGGAGGCGGAGGCTGATGCAGTGGAGGAGGAGTCGAAGGCGGATGCTGATGCAGCAGAGGAGGAAAAATCTTGAGGGATCTGGAATGCATACGATCTGGAACGCAGAAGAGGGATTTGGGGAAAGGAGGAGGTGGAGGCGGAGGCTAGTGCATCATGCAGCAGAGGAGGAGGTAGAAGATTGAGGGATCTGGAAGGCAGAGGATATGGAACGAGAAAGAGGGATTTGGGGCGAGTATGGGACTGATATAACTGTATAATTGGACACGAAGGAGGAATGGTTTGAGAAAGAAGGGGGTGGTGACACGTGGAGGGAGAGGGATGTGCTTTAGTATAGTTAATAGATATTTAAATCATATTTATTAAAACATGTTATATTTTTGTCAATATAAATATACTTATAAATTAATATATGATTTTTAATGATATAATTTTTTAATGGAATATACCTATTATCAGCGCTAAATAAAAGAGATGATAAAGGGTGATGTTTATCAGTGTTAAAAAGAAGCACTGATAAATAACACTCTTTAACAATTATTTTTTTACAATTGATAAAGGGTGTCTTTGTTTGCGCTTTTATCTAATACTAATAAAGGATACCACTATTTACTGTGGGTTTTGTAGTATTAAGAACTAATTTCAACAAGGCATGATAAAAGGTTCTAGATTGAGACTCGAGAAGGAACAATCCAAGGGGTAGAATAATCACATACCCAACGTCAAAAACCAACAACGACAATCTTTAAGACTGGTTAAAGGAGTATTTTCGTCACTCTTGGACAAAGATAAAATAAGAGATCCAAATCTCTCATGAATCTTAATCAAAAGTACCAGTCTCTGACTTCCATGGTTTGATCTTTTAGCAAGGTCATACAAGGAGGCTTGAGAAGAATCAAGGCTATCCAAATCAGCAACCTAATGCAATAAAGGTTGACCAACTCACATCAGGTTTGTCTGGAATTCATTTGGAAATCATCTAGATTGAAGGAATCATCAAGAGAGGAGGGATAAATCGATAAATATAGAATTCCAGCTTCCTTCACTTCATATTTCCATTTGTGATCAATTTTTCATTAATGAGCAATCCCAAAAGCATTTGGATAAATTAGAACAGCTCGATGAAAAAATATTTAACACCTTGAACCATTTAGAGTTTCACCAAAGTTGGATAGCATGAGATTTCAACAAGAGAGTTCACATTTTTTCATTCCTATTAGGGTATCAGGTTTTGGTCCTCCAGACCTTGATGATACTTAGGAATAAACCCCCAAATCTTAAACCAAAATGGGAAGGACCTTTTTCCATCCATAAGGTCTATTATAATGGGGAATATTCGTTGATCACTATGTACATTTACCACACTAAACCCCCTACCAATGAAAGATTTATCGAGAAGTATTTCATGTGATTAATGACATATAATCCTTGTTGTGTGACCCAAAACTACAAGACACCATTCGTCCTTACCAAATGACACTAAATTGCATGGAGCGGTACTCATCGCAAGACCCTAAAAGGAACAACCCATACCGTCATAATCAAAATATGTTAAACCATATGAAAAAATATTCATCACATGACACTTAAGTGTAGTCTTACCCTATGCACCAAGCATAGCATGCCCTGGGTGACAAGCCCAGAATTCCTTTATTAAGATGATTTCTCAAATGCTTAAGAAAATATTATTATTAGATGATTTTCTGAATTCCTAGGAATATTTTGATCCATAAGACCCACTTACCTTATTTCAAATCCTTCAATGGAATAGGTTTCTTTACCACATGATGTTAAATTGAATGGGATTCCAAGAACGAAATGTGGATTGATTCTTGCTTTGATGAGATACGTAGTGACTCCCAGGTCCCGCATCCTAGTCGAGCCGTAAAACTAAAAAAATTCTCCCCCATTCCTTATCCCTTCAAATGAATTAGATTGGTGTGGTAAATATTATATCATAGAACTATGAATAGATTTATTTCTGTTACCATAGGATATATAGTGAGGCCTAAGCCTTATGTCTCCGGCCCAACCACAAATTCTGAACTCAAGTATGATTTTCTTCACTAGTGTTTGACTCCATGTAATTCAGTAATGTCAGATTCCTCCTTAACATCTAATAAACCCACTCCATAACCACTGGTTCTAATCTCCCTCTTCACTAGATATCTTTAAATTTCCTCCATGTGATAAAGGAAATCCTCAATATTCCTTTTTTTCTCACACCGATCATAGCTCATGTGGGCATAGGGATCTTGGTAAGGGCCCTCCTCACATAGTTAGGTCACTTCATGGTCCAAGCATCATAACCTTAAATTATGTGTACTTAATTACACATGTATTTTTTCAATGAAATAATTCATACCTCCTCTTCACATCGAGTAACCTACATCCTTACTGCGTGATATTAAACTACATGGTTGACATCCCTTTCATACAATGTTAAAATTTCCATTATTATGGAACTTTCCTGAGAGAACCACCATTACTAAAGTTTTCCACTTACCACACCTATATATTATAACTATGTGCATCTTGATTCTCATCCTAATGAGGTATTTAGTGATTCCCATATCCTACATCTCGGTCTATTTAAAATATGATAAAAAACTCCCCCTCCCTATAAAAGATCTCGATCAGTGTAAGGAATATATCTTATAACTACATGTGGATTGATTTATATTATTATAGGATATGTAGTGATACCCATATTTAAAATCTTGAGTCCAATTGCAATATAAAAATTTCGCACCTCCCTGTATATGGGTTAGACCTATATAGGGAGATTTCCATAAAAAACTATGTATGATTGATTCTCACTCTGATAATATACATAATGATTATCGGACCCCACGTACTAGTCTAGCCGCAAAAGAAAAAATATATATTCCCCCACTCTCCTGTGTATAATCTAGATCCAAATGGGAGAGTCCATTGTGGGTTCTCCTTTCTTTCATGAACCTGTATTCAAAAAAATTCCCCTCCCAACATACAGACCAGACATGTGCATGGAACTTTCTCTAGAACTATGTGTGGATTTATTCTCATCCTAATGAGATATGAAATGATTCCTGAACAAGACTATCCATAAACACGACATCAATCCTCATACCTTACATATGATATGGATCTATATAAAACATTCTACACTCAATTATGGCCAACATCATTCTAAATGTCGCTAGCATAATCCATACACCCCCTTTAGAAACAACACTTCATGTATTGGAAAACTATGATCCCTATAATATTCATATGGATATTGATAATAATAGAATCTAACTACAAAGTACACCTTTGTTTTTACTATGAATAATATGACTCAAACATGGCTTTACATAACATGCCTCCAAATGTGTCATGCTAATCAAAGGCATTTAAGTCCCCAAGGGAAAGTACTCTCATCTCTGTATGCTTTGACGATATCATAATGGAAACTTATTTTTGAACATGGCATGTTTTCATCCCTTACATGTGTGTCCCACCCCACTCATTCATATCTGTGTACCCTAAGGTCTCGATTTAGGACTTCCCTTACATCCCTCATGGCTGGAAACTACTAGGATATATTTGGCCAATGCCCCCAAAACTGTGTAGTCTAAAAAATGGTGTATCCAGCATAGTATTGGTCCAATATACATGACCTTAAACTATTTATAGTATCTTCCTCTATAGTCTATCCTACACATGGTCCTAATCCATTTTGGGAATTCCAATGAGAGTTCCTCCCTTGATGAACATGTAATTGAAGTAGAATGCCTCTTCCTCATCCATGGATAATTCCAATCAAAATGTTTTCTTTATCCCTAGAAATATTCCTTTCAAAACCAAATTTCATGGTTTCTAGAAAGTTTGAACATCAGAAACCTACCATGCACATTGGTTATAAGAGCATCCAACTCTAAAGGAAACCTTTGTTTTCACTATGCATAATACGCCTCAGACATGGCTTTGAATAATACACCTCCAAACATGGCCTATCAATCAAAGGCCTTTTTGTACCTTGGAGAAAATACTCTTATTAACTTTTTAAACATGGTCCACAATCATTCCTTATGTACTTGTCCCATGTCATCTCTTCAAATCTGAAAATTTCCGGATCACGACTTAAAATTTTCCCTCATATCTAGAAAGTTATAGAGCATTATTGGCATAAAATACCTACTTGGGTCATTATCCCCATAAATTATGGTCAAAGATGTTTTAATTAATTCATTATTTTCATTGGTATTACTTATAAGACCTTATACTTCTAATTAAATAAACACAACACTCACTTGGATGAAAACCCATAAAGGGAACCCTGGGAAAGAGTCAATTCTCAACTCGCCAGACATGCACTCTGCATTATTTTGGAAAAATTGAGCAATCAAAATTAAAAAGGCACAAAAACTGTTAAGTTAAAAACCTATAAAGGGAGGCCTAATAAAAATCTTTGTCTCACTTTCTAAGTCATATTTATATATGACTTAAGAAAAAATTAGGATGATGGCGTAAATGAAACAAATTTTGTAGTGTATGTCATGTGAATCTAGAAAAAGTAAAACTATGTTCTCTAGGACTCATGTCCTAGGAAAAATTTATAGAATCCTCTCACTAGTGAGATAACTCCAAATCCCACCTGATGATTTGAGAATGTGTTAAAGTTCCTTACATTTACCATAGAATCAGATTCTTTTCATTTTAAAACGAATCCTATTATATTGGGAGATATTTTGTTGGAATATAAAAATTCACCCCACACACATTTACACAAGACCCATGATGTGACACTCACTTAGACAACACATGTAGAGTTTGGGTATAAATTTTTCTCCATTTCAAAAGATGTAGGATAAAATTTCATGTTCTGCAGGACTTCTCACACACCTAGGGATAGAGATTCCTCAGAAATATTTTCTAATCTAGTGGAATGGTGGTGAGAACTTATATATAGGAGTAATCCATGGATTCTGAAAAACGATGATAAAAAGGTTTTGACACCTTTAAAACCATTTTTGAGGGTCTTCTGGGCACTTTTTGGCATCATAAACCCCCCTGCTAGGATGTATATAGCATACCAAAGGGGATTTTTTCTTTTCATAGGATTTGATTTGACTAATAATGAAGCCTAAATAAACTTAATAATAAAAAGTTATATCTATTGTAAGTTGGAAAAATTATATAAATAAATTCAAGATCTCACACAACTCCATTGTGCAACTCCTCTGCCCATCTCACTCAAGTCCTAGCTTGCATGGACAACCTGTGTAGACCATGTGTGTGGAGCACCTGTTCGAGATGAATTGCACAGGATGATCTATGTGACCAAATACTCATGCAGGTACCACATGTGCTAGAGACCTGCATAAGTCACTTGTGTGAACCAACCTCTTTTCCTAGGGTCCCAGGTTTTCCTATAAATAATACCCTTGGGCTCCTCATTTGGAACGACTGAAAACCGAAGGAAACTTCTTGTAGAACTGCTCACCCTAGTACTTCTCCCCGATCTTAAAAACCCCAAGGTAGTTCTATAAACCTCAAAATAAGATCTAATTAGTGATATTCTAAGTATTAGAGTTCCTATAAGGCCTAAAACATCAAATACTTGCATATGGATCCACTTCCCCTAGTCCAAAAGTAATAGGGTGAAGTCCCCTACCCAAGCTCAAAACTGCACAAGACACTTACAGAAATACCTAAGGATACCCTTGGAGGTATGATAAAGGTCTCAAACATGTTTGGTTGCCTAGGTTTTTCTTTTCCCAAGATCACGTAGGCATCACCTATGTGAAGAAACCTCTAGGATCACCCAATTATAACCAATGTGAGGCAATATATGAGTTCGATAAGGTATCACCTATGTGAGGTGGAATCCAATTCACCAAGATATTACCTTGTAAAATCCACCCATTGACCCCTATTTCATGTCATAAATGGCATGGAAACTTTTTACTTGGGCCCATCATCTGAGGGGGACCAAGCAATGACCTATCCCAAAGCCACCAGATATGTATGATCCAAGCACAGGGCACAACACCATGTTCTCAATTATATATTCCCATGGTTATGAGGATCCAAACCTTAGGTATGGTATATGGTGGATTCTTGGACTAGGCTACAACATATATTTCCCATAGACCCACCCTATTCCTATCTTACACCTATCAAAGAAGGGTATGGGGATTCTCAAGAGGGAATTCCTCCTTGAGTAATAAATTATTCTTTCTTGTAGGAAATCCCCCACTTTATATACCCTCACCCACATCCACCAAAAAATGAATGATATTGTGATATGTTCCATATCTTCCACTTATTCTTGTTTCCCACATGGAGTATGACTCAAGTGGGCTTAGAGGTTAGCGGTGATCATGTTATCAGTGTGATAAAATGGTCCTCCTATTAAGTGTAAGCCCCAAACCATGTCATCATATCCCCTCAAAGATCCGTATTCCTTATGAGATAACCTTCAAAGGTCCATATTCCTGATGAATAAACCACTTGGGCATCCTCCATAGGTGTAAGACCCGACCATTCCAAACTATGTGGGCTTTGATTCTTATCCAAATAAAACACGTAGGAAGCCTCCTTGAGGTTCAATATAGGATATATTCCTAGTAGGGTTATATCCTACATGGAGAGCCATAATTCCTTATGGGTCCCTCCATCTCCATCCTTATTAGGTCATATTCCTATTAAGATCACACCTGGTAGGATATATACCTTCCATGTCCCTCAGACCATTTTAGCATAAGTCCCATGCTATATTTTTCTAGGAATTTTCTAGATATATGTCCTTATTTCATGATGTTAAGATGTATGGTTTGGTCCATGTCACATAACCTTAAAAGGTATGATGCGTCTCATTAAGTGGCACCGAACTACATGGGTTTTGATTTCTCTCATGAGGATACATAGAAAGCACATACTATAGGCATGATCCCAACATCAAAACAATATTTTTCTCCTTGGATGATAATAAATTATAGAGTGCCTAGCTATGTGGCTTGAAACCAGCATACGAAAACAAAAAACGTAGCCAAGATGGAGAACCTCTAATACATTTAGATGGTTTTCCATCGATGGAGAACCCATGATACATATAGATGGATTTCCATTGATGGGGAACCTATAATATATATATATTTTCTCCCATAAACACATGTCTATAATTGATTGTTAATACATATATGTGACCGGTTATATATTTAGAATTTAAAAGGGATTCACAAATATGCTTAAATCTATAAGAGAGTTCCAAAGTAGGTAATAATTCCCACAAAAATGGTGTGATGAGTCAGATATCCCATCATCTCAACCAATGTGAGTTCTTAAGTGTCATTGGTTAAGTTCCACAATGAACTCTTACCTTTGGAAATCAATCCCATGAGCTATCATGGATATGAGAGTCATTGGGTGTTTTCAGTTCCATGAACAAACCCCATTTGAAACTAATCTGCATGAAAAAAATGTGTGAAACAATGTCATAAATGAATTATGGATCATTATCCTAAAGTATTAAAAAAATTTGATTTTGTTTTATCATTTTTGAGTATGTCACATGTATTTTGAACTAAAATGTCAATTTTAAACTAAAAACATACACTTTGAGTCATACTGGGAACAACGTGTATCATATTAAGGTGTGATTGATTCCTATATGTCACAAATGACATATGGATCATTGTTCTAAATTTTGAAAATAATTAAAGCTCATTTTCTTGGTTTTGGCTATTTGAGATGCATTTTAAACTAAAAAGAAACTTCTATATTAAAAACAAATAATTCGAGTCATACCTGCTAAATCTTCTATCAGATTGATGCTTGGTGGATTCCTACAGGTCACAAATGAATTATGGATCATTATCCTAAAGTTTGAAAATAATATAATCTCATTTTCTAATTTTTGGCTATGTGATGAACATTTTAAACTAAAATGGAACTTTTATATTGAAAATATGCGCTTATAGTCATACCGGCTACATTATGTGTCATATTGATGTGTGATAAATTCCTATTCACCACAAATTAATTATAGAGATTTTTCATAAAGTTTTAACACAATCAGATCTTTTTTATCATTTATTGACTAGTGATTCACATTTTAAACTAAAATTACACTTTTATATTAAAAACATGCACTTCAAGTCATTTTAGCCACATCATGTGTCATATTGACATGCAGTCAATTCCTACACATCAAAAATGAATTATGGATTGTTTTCCTAAATTTTTAAAATATTATAAGAATGATTTATTATTTTTGAGTATGTGACATGTGTTTTGAACTAAAGTATCAATTTTAAAATAAAAACATATACTTCGAGACATATCGAGATTACCGTGTATCAGATTGGGGTACAGTTGATTCCTACATGTCACACAATTTCTTATTGTTCTCAAAATAAGATTCTCTTAAATTGTATCACATCCTTGGTGATAAGAAACTATCACCATGGATGTGAGTCAATTTAAGAGAATATTCTTTTGAGAACAACAAGCCTTCAACCATTACACCATTTATTGTTCATCATAAAGTATTATCTTTGTATAAATTAACCATATAAGTAGTATGCAGATTCCTTTTCATGATGTTTATATAAATTATTGACTCATTTCCCTATCTTCCTTATCTTAGTTTTAGTTTTGATGTCTAATATCTCATGAGCATGAGTAATTTCGAACATGTTTCCAGCTCTTCTAGAATCCATAAATCATAACCCTATATTATACTTATCCTTGAGAAATAGGTCAAAAATAATGTATAATAATTATGATACTAATGTTTCACATCCCAAATGTATCTATATGGTCATAACCCATACTAGGTCACAAACATAATAGGTAATCACCAAAATCTGATGTCGACAAACATTCAGACACTATGTACTCTACCCACTCATCTATAAAAAAATTTAATTATTCTTTTGAGTATGTAAATTGTTGGAAATCTTGGTAGTACTGAGAAAATGTAGACAAACAAATGATTAACAAATATTTTTAATGAAATTGTAATTACCTTTGGAAATTACATGTTTTAGGATGCTAGTATTTTGATGGTATATGATATATTTCATAAATTTGAAAACATAATATCTATAATAATTGTATTTATTTTGATTCGGATACTACAAAATCATTGACCAAAATAAGTAATTTTTTTTGAAATATGCTTTTATAGTTAAATATTACTATATATAGCTTAATTTTTTTTCCATTTGAAGAAATAAATAGAATTATTATGTTCAGTCACTGACCTCATACCATGACTTATCATATATTTATAGATCACCCTATCATGAAAACATTATCATTAAAATACAAAATGAAACATATAATTTGAATTTTATCTATAAAATGTTGATTTTAGTGCATTACAAATTCACAATAGTCATCATGTGTGGTTGGTTTGATTGAAATCCATGCATTGGATATAAAAAATAAACATTTGGGGTATCCAAAATGATTATGATGAGCATCTAGTGATTCCTAAAAAACATAAAAAAAGTAATGAAAAATGAAAAATATATTTTATATGATTAGATTATAGAGTTTTACCCATACATTATAGGCATTAAGAAGATTCTGTCATTTTTTATTTTCTTCTCAGATGCCTCGCTTAGTTATTATTTTTTATATTTCAATTTATTTCAATTAAAAATAAATTTCATGCATAGAAATGATACATGGATTACTGATGGATCTGCTCATCTTGCTGGGTCACCCGGTTCTGAACTGGGTGGGTAGAAGGGCATAACCCACATGTGCTGACGGATTGTTGTGTCGAACCATCACTGCTCAGGTTGTCACCCCACGGGATGCTCTACCATTTTGGTTGGAAATGGCTCATTCCCAACTGGGGCTCTTTATAGAGGGACCTTGTCATGGGGAGGGGGGATCCCTAGTGTGGAGGGTTCGAAAAGTCCACTCATGGGGATTCCCTTTTTGAGAGAAGAAAAATAATACATGGATTAATGAGCCCAAATATTGCTTCATAGGTTTTTCCCTTTATATAGTAGTAATATATATCACTGTAGAAAATATGAATAATTATTTACTATAATGAATATAGAAGGTAATTTTTTGGACTGACAGATTATGAAAATGTTCCTTCAGTATGTATTCATAACTATGACTCCCAACTATTCAAACTTGATAATCTCATTTCTACTCTCCATACCAACCACATATATATCAGAATATCCAAATATTTCTTCTTCATATTGAATGTAGAACATATTTCCATCTTTGAATGTTGTGTATACATGAACTTATAATGTTAATATATGTGACAGTGGAACTGGTAGAGAGAAGTTACTCTCAGAAGGTCCTTTTGATTTCTTGGTTGATTCACTGGATTTTCTTAATCCAACCTTCTATTTTCCTATCGTTTTATCCATTTGTAATACCATACCCCATTTCAGACCTTTTTCATAAACTATTAAAGGTTTTCATTTGAAAAAATTTGTTAAGGACATACCTCATGTATCTTTATAAGATTATACATCCATGATATAAAAGTTCCAATAGCATTATCAACCATAGTAACATCTATATCATCAATCGAAACACGAAATTCAATGCTTGAATCATGAGCTACTTCAATACCCATTCTCATGGGATCTTTTGGGAGTTTTTTGGTTATGTAGCATTTAACCCAGGATATTATACACCATACCCCTCATAATAAGTCGATGCATGGATGTTGATATATATAAATCACATGAAACTTCACCTAACATAATTTTAGTAATATTAAGTTATCGAAAGTTATTTGGTTCACATTTAGGATAAATAGTGATGATAAAATTGATTAACTTGGGTAATGTAAGTGATTAAGGGGAATGTCTAGTCTCAAATATAGTGGGGTCATTTGTCTCTTTATGTATTGATTTTTTTTTTCTATTATGGTTCACTTTGATCCTTTTACATATATTGGTCTACCAAATCAGACCGAGCAATAAAATCTATCAAAGAATCTATTTTTTCATGTAGTCCTTTCGTTGTATCATATATATCTCCTTGTATATTTTTCTTCTAGAAATATGTTCAAGGTGGCACTCTAAAACATACACCTCTAACACGACCATATTATTCTAGCCACTTCAAAGCTACTGAAATTAGTTTTTATTTAGGTAAAGTTTATGATGATTCATGTGTTTAAACTGTATAAAAAACATACAAACATAAATATATATTTTTATGTAATACTTTTATAAAACATAAAAAGCATAAAAAATTACTATTATGTCATAATTAAACAATATTCCCATATTTCTCATGTGTTTTCATCAATTAATTTACCCTCTTTATTTACATGGTCCTCCTTCCATAGCAAATAATGTGGGATGGAAGGGGGTTTAAGTTTTGATTCATTAATATGCATATTAACAAAGGAACATATATTGTTTTATATCACAAAAAACTTTTATTGTATATTTAAAATATATACCATTTTCTTTTAAAGTGTATTTTACCCTATCCTTTCTTTATGATAGGGGTACATTGGTTTTCTTTCATGTTTTTTATTTTCAACACCCCTTTAGTATTTCATAAATAAATAAATTTGAATCAAAGTGGATAAAATAAATAATTTTAAATAAAATATTATCAACTACATTGAACCTAAAATGATTTCTCATCACAATGACTAATGAAAAAGACTGTTCCGGACAATCATGTTGACCGAGACAAAGTATAAAAATGTTTCCCTTTAAATATGGATGGTTAAAGGATTAGACTGGATTGAACAAGATCAGAACACACACTTTACAAACCTAAAATTATAAATCCATTTAAACCCAAATAACATGCGAACATCAAAAAATAAGTTTAGTTCACATGTGAAAAATCCATATATTGACCCGCATAATATTAAAAAGTAAAAAAAATAAAAAATATAATTTTCAAAATTGATTACTCAGAAGACTGATAAAACAATAAACTAATATGTTCTTCAAATTAATAAATCATAAAATAAATAAAATATAAATGCGAAAATAATCAACTAAATCATGCATTATAAATGAGAAGGTCAAGAGAACAATAAATCCACAGTTTTATATAATTATTAAAAATTGTAAAAATCAATTAGTAAACATAAATAAAATAAAAATGATAATTAAAAAATAATTACAAAAAAACACTAATTACCTAAATAAAAATTGAAAATTGCAATTGAGATGGACAAATTACAATTGAGATAGGCAATATGTCAGCGAATTCACAATTTAAATAATTTTTGAATATAAAACAAAATAATTAATAATAAATGATAATTAAAAATGATTATAAAAAATAATAATTACCTAAAGAAAAAAATGCAAATTTCAAATGAAATATCCAAATTGAAATTGAGATGGATAGGATAGAGATAAATTTTCAATTCAGATAATTTCTAAAAATAAAAAAAACAATTAATATAAATAGAAAAATAAAAATGAAAAATAAAAATTGATGATAAAAATACTTTAATTTAAAACAAAAATCTAATTGAAATCGAGATAATCAAATTACAATCTAGGCGGATAAAACACCATTGAATCATTGATTTATTGAGACAATTGGTAAAAATTAAACAAACCAATTAATAAAAATAAAAACTAAAAATGAAATGATGAATGAATTATAAAAAAACCCATTACTTGGGCCGTAACCCGATAGAAAGGAGGGGTCGTCCGTCCATCACTGGAAGAAGGGGTGAGGAGGAGAGCCCAGTCGTGCACGAGATACCAATCGATAACAGTATCAATAAAACTCATTGCTCCTCCCTCTTGGTCTGGATTCAATTTTCAACATGCATATTAGAGTTTAGGGGGTGGTAGGTGGAAAGCGGGGGAGGGAGAGGAGAGGGAAATGCCACAGTAGGTAGCATTAGAGGGTGGGCCGCAGGTGAGCGGGTAGTAAAGGAGGAGTGCAGCGGATGGGGGCATCGGGAGAGACCGAATTGTGTCCTACAGTGGTGCAGAGATGGGGGAGAATCAGATGGATGGGACCATGAGGGAGGAGATGAACAACAAAGATAGAATAATTTAGGGTCAGGGAGTGTGTTTTGTTTCCCCTTTATGAAGTGTTTCCCAATTCCATGGGCTCGCCCATGTTCCAGTTCTGCTAATGAAATATTTACATTTATCTTGTTTTATAATGTGTGCATATATATCTGGTGGATGGGGGTTTACTTTCCCCTTAACATACCTAAGATGATTCTTTTTAAGAAGTGTTTGGAAGCCTCTATGATATTTTAGTGACCAATAATATATATTTCTTATGGAAACCATTTAAAATAAACAGACTTTATAAGGGTTAATGAAAAGTAAATAAACATTTCATTTTATAATTTTTTGGTAAAATAGAGAAAGTATATTGTAACACTACCTTAATATCTTCCAAAAGGGTTTCCTTTGATACAAGCAATACATAGTTCCACAAATCTATATCAATTGGCACATGAATTCTCATTGTGAACCCAACATAACTAATGAACATTGAATTATTAGGGTCAACAGTCTAGTGGTGTTGATTCCATCCAAACTCAAATTTTATAACCTTTCTTCTTTCCTTGATAATTTTATTTAACACAATGATAATACATCGTTCTTGTTTTTTTATCAACATGTTGATGATCCTGTAATAATTACATAGTTTCAACATATATCATTTTTTCTTCCTCAAGATTGATAACATCATCATGTGCAGAAGTCATTATCTACATGAGTAATCAAACATTTAATTTAGATTACGTAAATGCAGTAGAGAATGCATAATATTATGAGGAAATTCATATTATATTAAAAAAAATTTAACTTTCTCATTGAAATTTCTTTTTTTTTTCTTTAAAAGATTAATGGATTTATATCATCTATTGAGTATCCAAATCCCCTCTTTGTGGTCCCATATAATGTACAATTCATTTTTTATATTGGTATCACCATGAAATGATTGTGATCTTCTAATGAAGGGGTCATTATAAATTGAATTTTCATCTAAACTTGTAGTTATTTTAGTCACCAACAGGACAATTGACCATTTATTTTTTTCTAGCTATGAGACATAAAATATCTACACTACTTGTGATTCCATTATGAACAACTCTTCCTTATACCATCCCATATTGAAATTCACCTTCACAAATCCCAATTCGTCAAATTTCACTACACTCATGTTTTTAACCCATTTGCAACATAAAATTGGCACTTGAAATGTTGTATAATCCAACTTGTATATTTGTTCGATGATGTTGAAATATGACATATTTGCATAAATTGGATTTCTATCCTTGGAACCAAATACATGCATCGCTTCTGCCGCAAGCATTACTCCATTGTTTTTCATCACACTACATTCATCTTGTTCCTTTGTATAGAATGCATAAACATTAATTACAAAAATAGTGTAAGATATAACATTTACATTTGGTCCCCTAGATAGCCATCGAAGTCATTCGATAATTCAATTCAAATTTTTAGATAACTCCTT
This sequence comes from Viscum album, assembly GCA_963277665.1. Lineage (NCBI taxonomy): Eukaryota > Viridiplantae > Streptophyta > Magnoliopsida > Santalales > Viscaceae > Viscum > Viscum album. The sequence goes on from OY728133.1 coordinate 497,943,410, forward strand.
ATAAATATAATCTCATAGCCATACTATAAACTATTGATTATGTGTATTTGGTATCCATCCTTCAACTCTTGATAGATTCAAATGTCTAATAATTTATTTATGGGTTTCAACATATGGATCAACCTGTAACCTATTATATAAAATGTAAAGGTGACATTGCTCCCATACAATATGGATATTAATGTGAATTCTTCACTTCTATAAGCATCATAAAATGTAACACATATATACCATTTTAATTTCACATCTATGATCAATGGATCCAAATAGACATCAATATCATTACTAGGTTTTTTGTCCATATATAAGTAGAGATAACATAATGTATTTTCACTTCATGCATAACTGTGGTGGAAGGTTATAATTTATCAACATAATTGGTCATGTACTGTGAGTACTACTCTGTACACCAAAAGGATTTATTCCATTTTTAGATAATGTAAGAATGAGGTTTCTAAGCTCATTTCCAAATTCCGGATACTCGTAATCAATTTTCTTTCATTGAGGAGAGTATTCTGGGTGATGTAGTTTCCCATCTTCTATTCTTGTATCGATATTCCATGTAAATTTTCTAGCAGTTTCCTGACATCCATATAGTCATATAAACTGTGGAATGATAGGAAAGTACCATAAAACTTTCAAAATACTTGATTTATCTTTCTTGTATCAATTCACACCACACTTAGGGTATTTTATGAGTGATTCATGGTTCTTATGAAAAAATATGAAATCATTTAGACTGACATGTATTTTTTCAAAGATCATACCCATTGAACATAACATTTTTTTAACATCATATATTTGATAAGGAATCTAATTTTCTTCCAATCACGTACCATTCAGGAGACCAAGTAGTTCTATAAAGCTTGTGTCTCTCCATCCACTGCCAGCTTTCAAATTATATAACATCAGTACAATTGAAAAAGTTGTATATTTAGTACAACTAGTATACAATGTTCTTTTATCACAACTATTTAAATTCTCAAACAACTTTAAACTATCATGAAAGTCATATTAAATTGCAATTTTTATTTCTTTCATACTATCACCATTATAATTTACACTGGTATTGATATCAAATGATCTATAAATCATAGTATCATCCTAATCAGTGTGTACATTTAGTTTCTCTCCATGTTTAGTCCAAAATTTATAACTCTAATCTAAATCATGACAAATAAAATGTTCTTAAAACTCTTCTGAACTAATTTGTCTTGAATAAAAACAACATAAACATGAAAAAAGGAATTGAGAAGGGTCATATGAATGCTCCATTGCAAACTTGATGAATTCTCTAACTCCACCCTCACACTCTTTTTTTATATGATTAGTGTCCATGCATTTTTGATTCACATCCATTATAATAGTTCATAAAATAATAATTTTATACAGATAAATAAATAAATACACACAAGGTATTCATAATTAAAGGATAAAGTTATAGATATTTATGATAAGAGGAATACAACATTTTAATGTTATTGGTGATAGTTCCTGAAAAGTTATCATTTTACAAAAGTCTGACATGAAACGAAAAAACCTAGGATAAACATGTGGCTGTTGTTCTAGGTTCTCAATTTGATGTTTTTTGGGACAAAAATTTGGTAATTCTTGGACAGTTTCTATAAATTTTCTAGGTGGGAGTCCAACAAGAGGGAGGGGTTGATCTTTATGCATTTATATACTTGGTACGTGGTGGGTCAAGTGGTGTTTCAATGAAAGGGTTATTAGTAACCAGAGTTGTTGATCTTTTATCAAATGATGAAACAATCAACCTCAAAAAAAGTTTAAGAAGTGTCCTAGTGAGATTAGTAGAAATTATCATCTCAAACTAATGATTGAAGTATAATACCAACTACCTAGGATCACCTGAAAACAAAACTCAACCTCATTGGAACCAACATAGAGAATAAAATCTGAACAAATGCTAGAGTGGAAACTGGGAGTGAGGTTTAAATATGAAAGAAGCATATATGGATGTTTTGAATGGGATCAGCAGGGGGAAGGAACTACTATAAGTGAAATTTTATAGAGCTGGGGAACTATGAATGTAAAAATAAGTGAATTAGCCTACTTAATAATGATCTAAAACTTTCTATTGTGTATGCTCACTTTTTATATCATTCTTACAAGAATTAAATTTTAACTAAACATGAGGTTAGCAGTTTGGGTTGAAAATTTCCTATTGTATATGTTCATAGAATGCAAATATTAAAAGTATTGGGGCTCTTTTTCCTATTAATGGAAGAAAATAGTCAAAATTGTTTGATTTCAATCCATGAGAGCAAGAAGGATACCTGGAACATGGATTTTTTCTCCCTCGCGTTTGAGGTTCGATCTAAGACCTCACTCTAAAATTAACTCAGGATTTGGACGAAGTGGGAAAGTTTGGGTGACCAACACTTTTCAGTGGCGATATGTCATGTATGAAAAGTATCATTCACCTAGATTTTACACTCCTTCCATATCATGAGGTGAACTAGGTGATAACTAAGTAGCGTGTGATAGTGGTGCCATATCAAGTATGCGCAAGGGAGGTGATGTGTGTCGAGAATAGTATCGCAAGGATAAAGACACCTATAAAGGGGAACATGTGACGTCGACTAAAGATATGCATTTTTAAATAAAGTATATAGATCTGTATAAATTAATTTGCATGACATTATAAAAAATATAATAATAAAATATTCACAAATGGAATTCCCATAAATTTGTAAAAAAATAATATCTTAAAATATTTTTTAGGCATGGGTTATTTTTAAAAAAAGATTTAAATTAAAAAATAATACCAGATAAACTTCTTATGAAATTATTCAACATGATTTTAAAAAATAATATCATCATATTTAAATATTCACTTTATATAAATTGTAAAAATTACAATTTAAAACTATTTTTTATAAGAAATATTTAAGAAAACTACATAATTTTTCAAAAAAATAAAATAAAAAAACTAGATTATATGAAACACAATCCAATTTAACTTCAAAAGATATATTCAATGAAAATTTCAGCACATCAAACTCTCAGAAAAAATGTTTGATTATCAGTTTTCATTTTAAATTTAGCACAACCATATTTCAAAAAATGAAAATGTACTCCTCATAAAACATCAATAGATCAATAGAAAATTTTGGACTAAACAGATTATATAGATAACAACACAACTATTTCTAAATCTAGAATGAATTTACTTATAAAATCTACTGGCAATATCAAATAATGATAGGTTTATGCACATCTTAATTAGATGGATCAATAACATGTATAATACTGGATTCAAATATAATTTAGCCACATTTCAGAATAAAAGTTAATAAACGTGAGGGTGAGGGAGAGGGTGAAACAAAATTGGATCAAGGTGAGGGATATTGGGTGGAGAATCAGGGAGATCAAGGTAAAATTGTCTGTGCACACCGTTCAAATCCATTAGGAAAATTAAAAACACCAAAACACTACTACAAAACTGAGCTTATCTAGTGCTAGGCTTTATCAACGCTAACTAAAAGTGATGATAAAGGATTCCTTTATCAATGCTAGAAAAAGCACTAATAAAGGGGCATCTTTATCAGTGCTGATAAAAGGGGCCTTTATCAGCGCTAATAAAAAAGAACTGATTAAAAGAGTCTTTTATCAGCGATAAAAAAAAGCACCGATAAAGGGGGCCCTTTATCAATGCTTGTAAAAAAGGATTGATAAAGGGTATGGTTAATTACAAATAATATTTCATTAAAAATAATATATTAATATATAAATATATTTATATTAATATAAATATAATATATATATTTTAATTATGTTTTAGATAAGGCTAAATAGGAATTTACACTTAATATATAACATATTTAGTGAAAATGGATTATAAAATAATAAAAAAATATATTATTAAATAATAATTTGAAAATTATTATTCAGTAATAGTTATTTAATAACAATTGGATGATATAAAAATTAAATGAATCAATGAATGAGGTAAGATAAGTTAAAAACATGACTGGATCTTTAAACGACCATAACTTTTGATCTGGATGTCTGTTTGGGATCTACCATATATCAAATCGAAGCTTATAATGAGATTTATGTCTTGGTGGTTATAATAATTTTTTTTCATGTTTTTTGTGGTAAAAAAAGGCATATAAGACCTCCAAAACTGAGTTTTTTGTCGGGGTATCCCAATTTTTTAACATTCGATGGAATTTCAGACCCGTTTAAAGGGGTTTTATTGTCTTTTTTTGATTGGGTCTAAAATTATTTCCTAGTATTGAATTCATATAGATATTATGGTTTTGAAATTATATTATTTCTAATAATGTAGTTTTATTTATAGTTAAATATATAAAAATATATTCATATTTTGTATATATTCACACATAAAAATTAAATATTATAAATAAATATGTGAACATATTTACATATAAAATATATTTATAAATATATAAACCTTATATAAATAAAAAATAATATCCATTTTATTTAAAATAAAAATATATGAATATTTAAATACATATTTAATTAATGTATATATAATGTTTATATATATATATATTTGTGTGTGTGTATTGACAAACAAAAATATATTTAACTATATATTTTAATATATGTATATAAATATTAATATATAATATATGTAAATAAATATAAATACGTGTAATTATATTTATAGATGCACACACATATATAAAAATATATACGTATTTATGTATGTATTTATAAACACACACACACAAAATATTTTATATATGTATTATATATATATATGTGGATAAAAAAATTAATGAAATATATTTATATATATATATATCATAAAATATAGAAAAAATATTATAGGGGAGTAGAAAAGACGTGGGTATATGAGGGGGAGGTCTTATGTTCGAAACTCACTGGAGGTAGGGGCACATGCAGGAGGCTCGAATTTTGTAAAGCGCTAATAAGGGGGGAGCACCCGGGAAAGTGGGTAACAAGCAGTGATAAAGGGGGCCAAAACTCACTGGAGGTAGGGACGCACGTAGGAGGCTCGAATTATGTAAAGCGCTGATAAGGGGGGAGTGCCTGGGAAAGTGGGTAACTAGTAGTGATAAGGGGGGGGGGGTGAGAAGCACTAATAAAAGGTGGGGTGGGAAGATGTCTGAACAAAAATAATTTTATCCCCCTTTATCACCAGTTTAAAAAAATGATGATAAATCAGCACTTTTTTTGAGTGTTGTTAAATCCAACCCTTTAACATCACTCACATTATCATCATTTCTATAGCACTCCTAAAGCCTAGTGTTGTTCAAGGCCAGATTCGTACTAGTGAAAGAAGAACTAAAAATGCTGGAACAATGAATGATCTTGAATGAGTCACGCACCGTGGGTTTTGAAAGTGTCGATCATCTAAGGAGTTCAAGGGAGAGTGACAGATAAATTTCAGTTCTACGAGATCTTGAATGGCATGACCGATCGGGTCCTTTGTAATGATTTTATTTAAAAGATCATAAAGGTTTTATCACTGTTTTTTTAAAAGCACTAATAAAACCCATATTTATCAATGCTAAAATAGAAAGTGCTGATAAAAACCACTCTTTATCAATGCTGACTCTTAATAATGATATAGATGCGTATTTATTAGTGATTTTTAATGCCGACAAAATCGATCTTTATTAGCATTTTTTGGAAAGTATTGATAAAGATAGATTTTGTCAATGTTGCCTCTTAGCGCTAACAAAACCTATATAAAATAAAATTTAAAATATTAAATGAATATGTATTAAAAATGAACAAATAATAAAAAATTTAAAAATTAGTTAACATTATTAATGAATAGATAATCTTAAATGCATGAATGTTATAAATAAGTGAAATTTAATAAATAAAAATGAATAGACTTCAAAATTATTAAACAAAATGAATGGGTTTTATTAATTATATAAATTATTAAAAAAATAAAAATGAATATATATTAAATTGAAATGAACACATATTAAATATGTACATTACAACCATATTAAAAACCTTAAATGTTAATGAATAAATATGTATAAATAAATATTAGAAAAGAATTAATCACAAAATATTAAAAGAATAAATATTAAAACTGAAAAAATTTATAATGAAAAGTAAAAAATAAGTATCATTATTGATGAATAAATAATAGTAAATAATATTAAATGAATGAATGTTAAAAAAAAGTAAAATTTAACAATTAAAAAACCAGTAGATTGGAAAAATATTACAAAAATGAACTAGTGTTATTAATTATATAGTTTATTAAAAAAAGTAAAAAAATATATATTAAAATGAAAATGAATACATATTAATTATATAAATTACAACCATGTTAAAAGCATTAAATGTTAATGAATAAGCATGTATAAATAAATATTAAAAATTGATAAAATTAAAAAAATATTAAACAATGAAAACTTGAAAATGAATAAATTACAAAGATATTAAAAAATAATTAAGTTTTTTAGTGAATAAATAATATTAAAAATGAATAAATTCGAAAAAATATTAAAAATTAATAAATAGTATATACTTAATTAAAATATAAAAAATTGAATAAAATTTACCGATTAGAAACATGATATATATTAAATATATTTTGTTAACTAATATAATTCTATAATGAATATTAAAAACTAAATAAATTACAAAAATATTATGTGTGTATGCATTCTATATAAAAATACATTAATTACGTATATGTATGTATGAAATTAATGGAACACATGTTAGTTATGTGTTAAATTGAAAAAATGGCATTTAATTAAACGTCCATTTCTCTATACAATTAGCCAATATTTTTAATTAATGAAAATTTTTAATTATAAACCATTTTCACTAAATATATGACTTATTTAATGTAAATATACATATTTTTTATTATATGAATTTTATTTAAGGAAACATTATAGATATTGATATATATATATATATATATATATATATTTCTATACTAAAATATCAAATATATTAATGAATAATTTTGTATAAGAAACATTAAAAATGAATAAATTACAAAAATATTAAACAAATAAATATTTAAAAAATTTAAATTATAAAAAATTAAAAAATACTTAGCATTACTAATGAATATATAATATTAAATGAATGCATTTTAAAAATAAGTGAAATTTAATTAAATGATCGGTTGATTGAAAAAATATTGCAAAAGTGAATAAGAAATTAATTATATAAATTTTGAAAAATAAAAATGAATATATATTACTTATATGTAAATTAAAATTGTATTAAAAACATTAAATTTTAATTAATAATTATTAAAAATGAATAAAATTATAAAAATATTAAATAAATGAAAATAAATATGAATATATTACAAAAATATAAAAAATTTATTAATGGAATAATTATTACTACAAATGAATAAATTTGATATATATATATATTAATTATAAATAGTAATAAATATTATATATTAAATATAAATATAGAAAATGAATAAAATGTAATAATTAAACAGATTAAAATAAATATTAAATATTAATAAATAAAAATATAAAATGATAATATTAACAATTTATATTATCTTTGTATGTTTGTCTCTATAAAATTGAGTTAATTTTGTATATGTATACGTGTGAAATTTAAAAAACAGATGACATTGATAAAAAAGTGTTTTAATTAGTAAATACTTTTAATTAAATTAATAAACCATTTTTCACTAAATATATGAAATATAAATTTATATGATTTATAATACATATTTTATATTATATAAATAATATTTAAGAAAATTATATATATATAATTATATATATTATTTTATATGACAATTTTAACTAAATACCTAATATATCAAGTGTAAATATATATTTATTAACTAGTACCCAACCCTTGCATTTTCATGGCATAATCAATTTAATTTGAAATTCAGATACACACGCTCATAATTTGGAGTTACAAAAAACCTTAGACAAATGCAATATATAAATAGAAAGAAACATAAGAGTAAATAATAATTGATAATTTTTGGGAATCGATCATGATGGTGGAAGATATATGAGGAGACGTGTCATTGAAGGCATGCTCTATATTATAGATAATGGATTTCCTTCAAGGTTTTTCAAATATTCATATGGAGAATGATTTTAAAGTCTTTGGTTTAGACATTGTCACAAAAATGCATTAAATAATATAATGAATACATATGTAATGATGAACACTGCTAGAAATTCATTTTGGTCTTCTATAGAATATTGAATGGTGGTGTTAAATTAATTAATTAGGATGAATATGATGATGAGGTGGAAAAATACTTTAGAATTAGGGGGAAAGCTTGATACCCAGTGGTTTTTGAAACCATAATGTTTGGGTAGACACCAATGGTGTTGAGTATTGGGCACCGCCAAGCATGGGAAGCTTTTAACAGAAAGGCCTCATTTTATTGCTGAATGATACTAATCCTCAGCATCATGAAAATATGCAAAAAGATGAGTAGATAGTAGAGAACACACAAACCAAAAATTGGAAATTCATATATGTAAGTGAAGAGAAAAAAACCAGAGAACATCTTAAACTCATGAAACCAAAAGGATCAATGTATGAGCCAAAAATAAATCATTTCCAGGGAATATTGGAAATTTCAAGATTGGTATCATTATGAAACTCCATTTCAATCTTAGACATCATTAGTTCCCTTATGTAAAGGTCATCCACACTTGAAATAGAAAGAAACCTAAGAATAAATAATAATTGATACAAAAAAAAATTAATCACAAATAAAAAATTGAACATAGGAATTGAATTTTGATAAGTCTATTCAATTTTTCTTTTCATTCTTCACTGATGTTCATTGAAATTTTAAGATCATTTGTAGTTGATCAATCTCTACTGCATATAATAGTGTCTTCATCTCCTATATCAAACCTTTATGAATTGAATTCATTTTCTACATATTTCATCAAATAATACTATAAGTAAAATGTGAGAGAACCTTCATAGACTAAAATGAGATATAATTGAAAGTAGTGAAAATAAACAAGTATAAGATGTTTACAGTTGGAACAATTGAAAGTCATGGAATATTTAATAAAGTATGAGGCTATGAATTTTCTAAAAAATTCATTTAGTTTAGGATCAATAGTGCGATGAGGTGGAAAATACATCGGGAGTGTTGTTCAGAACATGGTTTTTGTAATGAACTATAGATTTTCAAGTTGTTATTTTCATAAGGGATTTTAATTTTTGATCTGGTGTATGTGTCGTTCAATGAATTGGGATTTCGATTGGAGACTAAATGTTTGAAGATGCCTAAGAAATTTTTTTGTATATGGAATGGGACCTGGTATGTGTTAAAGATTCTTGGTGAACTGCTAGAGTAGGCATGTGGTGGATGGTAGCAGAAATTTCAACTGCTACAGCAGTTCACACCATGACCAAGACAGGTCACCCTATGAAGGAGACTGGTCAAGGGGTTGTCCCCTATGTCTGGGGGATTTTCACTCTAAAAGTCATTTAGAATGCGTATTTTTTTTATGAAGGGATGGAGTCCCTTAGAAGGGCCAAAGGCCCTTAGAAGGTCCTTCTTCTTATAGGTGTCATTCCATGACCCTCATAGGATGATATTCTTTTGTAAAAGAGTATGGGGATCTATTGGCATTCTGAATCACAACCTTTATTAGAGGATTTCACCTGGCTATAAGGTGTGTATTTGGAAGTATACATGGTTTCCTGGTGTTGATGTCCTGAAACCTAATTCTCTTCTAATTCTCAAACATGAGGATGCCTTGGTAAGGGAGTTGTTGACTAGTGATTTGATTGGTTGGTACTTCTAGGAGTTATAAGTTTGTTTTAATGCTTATCACCGAAAGGATATTATAGTTTTTCTCCTATCTCCTTGCTAGTATGGATACACTGTGCTAGAGATATGAGAATTATAGATGTCAGGGTTAAGGAGTGGTATGGTGCATGGATAATCCTATAGGTTTGTATTTTTGTAGCATCTATCTAAATTAATTCCCACTTCCTAGAATTACTGAAACCATTTCTAAAATAAATGAAAGAAATTCCCCAACTAATATTTTAACCAGATACTTGTTCATAATGATGAAGCAGCCCTTTGATTTTGGTGGGGATTTAAACTTACATATATTCTTCCAAAAGACAAACCTATAGGATTCCCCATGCACCATACCACTCCTAAACCCTGAGCAAACTGAATAACATATGTAATTATCATATCTTCAGCACAGTGTATCCATACCAGAAAAAGGAGATAAGGGAATAACTAAAATAGACTTTCTATATCTCCATCATAGTGTAACCTTCCCATATCTCTCTCCCTTCCCATATCTGTACCAGAATAGCCTTCCCATATATCCAGAATAGCCTTGCCTTATCCGTACCAACAAAATGATATAAGAGAATAACCAAAATAGCTATCCTTTTAATTCTTATAACTCCAGCACAATGTATCCTCTATCAAGTAATAGTTCTCATATATTTAGCACAATGTATCCCACTTTAAAAACTTTCCCTAAGAATAATGTGAAGTTCTACGGTGTGATTGGTTTGTGTATCTTTACCATCTACAATCAAAGTCAGATAATAAACATGAATATTAGTAAAATAGACTGTATCTATGAGAAAATGTGCATGTGACTGCACTCTTACCTCAATTGGTATTGTTTTCAAAGTTGACAGAGTTTCCCTCCAACATATTTTCTACTTTAAACCTCTCTAGGTGTCAAATTTCATAGATTGTCCATTTAATCATGTTCGTACTATGTTAGTACATATTTATGAAATTTCAAAACCACTTCCTATGTAAAGATTGATGATAACAGAATAATAATAACCTATTTATCTGTACATTTCAATAAGAAGTTTCCTGGTTGTTTGTACATACTATAATCATAGTATCAATTTTAAAACCTATCCACGTGTAAAGTTTCATAGATTTTAATTTCTATAATTTAATTAGAATCACCACATAATGAATTTTCACGGTCTAGGTCTATATAAAATGTGAATTCAGAATTCAAAAAGATAAGAAATTAAATATTTGATACCTTTGGGTGTGATGACGACATTTTAGGAGGTTTCATAAGAAGGAACAACCTGTAATATAATGAAATTTGACTCCAGGTCTCAAAAATAACTATTCATAATATGTGAAACAAGTTTTAATAATGTACTTTCAGTTCTTTTGAAGAGTTCAGAAAATCACTAAAAAGTAAAGAATGATGGACTATTTAACATGATCACTGGACCCATGACATGTAATTATCCATTTAAACATGTAGAAACATAGTATAGATGGGCATATAAAAGGAACTCATAACCCTCTGGAATTCATCAAATAAATGAAATGTGAGTACTTTTTTTTATTTCCATTGAAAAGGAGATATATGAAAGGGTTGTGGGAACTCCTAATCCTCTGGAATTCATCAAATAAAATGAAACACAATGCGCTAAAGTCCATGTTCAAAACTTATGTGTTCTTCTTCCAAGGTATATCAGCTAAAACTACATTATGAGAATAACATGATCCAAATGAAGCATGAGAGTCGTAATAACATGTTTCACAATCTGAAATATAAAGAGAGTAATGTTCATTTATATGGATAATATATCAAGTACTCACAAATCCTGGGAGGAAATGATCAAGGAGATGTTGAGGAACCATTCACTGAACTCATCTCTAGTTTCATTCACCCATGTTAAGCTACGATCCTATAAATCCATTGATTTTTCATTTTATTATTTTTATTTTCATATTTTTTGGATGACTTTATTGACTAAGGATTAGATTTATGAACTCATTATTTAAAAGTTTTCCCATACTTACCATATCACATAATCAAAATACATTTCATAGCTAAGAAATGTTTAGGCATAAAAGTTAATACCAATAAAAAGAAATTCATATCATAGTGGAATTTATGTCAGTTTTGAGGAACTAATTTTATAAAAACATGAATTAAAAATTAGTAATCATACCTAAAAATTATATGTAGAAAAGTGAAACCCGACATAATTTACAAAATAGATTAAATTCACACCATAAAATTATTGTTCACTCTAGTAAGAGATCCTACTAAATAATTCTCTACAAAATACATATCAAATGAAAGAAGAATCAAACACATGAAATTACAAGAAAAAATTCACATAATATTAGAAAAGAAAACAATTTATAACAACAGTTTTGGAAAAAATAAACATGAATTAGAAATATGTAAAACAACATAAATTTCTTGATTCTCGATGAAAAATTGAAACAATTAATACTAAAATTAAATGAGCGTAATACCTTCATAGTCCAGAAAATAATGGATGTGACTATTTGATATTATATCTCTATGATGTAATATCTAAGGTTTAAAGACAAGCAGATAATGGTGAAGTATATGAATTTAAAGCAAATAGATTTTATACAATTTGTTTGATATAAAATGTGTTTGATGTGCAAGATGATGAATTGTTCGTCTTTGTTAGCTTGGCTGGTGTGAAACTAAATCAAATAAAATGTAGAAGTAAAATCAATGAGACCAAATTTGTAAGCAGTGCTAGGGTAATGCTACTAATGACAGTGCTAGTGGAAGCCCTGTTTGTCAATTATATTGTTCTAAATAAATACATTGAAAAAATTAATAATAAAATTAAATGAGAGTCATACCTTCATAATCCATTAATTTATGGATGTGAGCATTTGATATTATATGTATCTAAGATGTAATATATGAGGTAGAAAGACAAGAAAATAATGCTGAAGAAAAAGAATTGAAATTAGTGATAGTGTATCCTATTGACAAATTATATTTAGTTATGTATAAATGTTATGAAATGAATTAATGTACAAAAAAAAATTAAATAAACCCGACAGTAGAGGACGCAGAGGTGGAGCAAGAGGAGGGTTGCTTCTATATGGATAAGTGGAATTTGTTCTATTTAAAAAAACACTTCCACTTAATGACACCATACTAAGGGAAATGCAATAAAAAATAGAAATATTCAAAAATAGAGTAATAATATATAGGGAAATGAGGGTGAAAATGTAGTGGAAGAAACTATATACAGGAATGTAGTGAAAAAAAATGGAATAAAATACATGTAAATACAGTGAAAAAAATGATATGTAGGGGGAAATGAAATAAATTATAGGGAAAAAAATTTATTAACAAAACAATTAAAATATTTAAAAATACATACAGTATCAACATATATATTTTTAATAATTAAAAATATGAAGATCAAATTAAAATATGAAACACATTTAGATGTAGTTAAAACAAATTAATAAAAAAAATTAGAATTTCAAAGACAATATTAGCCTTTCTAGTAGCTAAAACACTACAATAAGTCTTGGTATCTGCCTAAAAATTGGATGAAGTGGGATCTCAACCTCTACACCTTCCCTAACACTGAAATATTTCACCAAGAGCTTCAACCAAGGTTGTCATGATATCATCATTGGCAAGTGATGATGAAGAAACCTTAATTTGAGAAGACCATGCATCTATGTTTTATTATTTCATAGAAATAATCCCCTCAGTAGAAGGAGAAGGATTCACATAAATGGTAGGAAAAACATGATTCAATTCTAATTAAGAAACCCCTATAGGCCCTGAAATATTAGCCTTCACTGGAGTCTGGAAAATTTGGGATATCATTTTATGCAGATCCTATTGCGATGAAAGAGTGGATTTCTTATTCCTTTCAATAATCACAATCCTACAGTCTATCCCATATTCTAAACCCAATCTAGTTCCTACTTCCTTAGGAATCCAGAGCTCCTAAGTTGTCGATGAAGAAAAAGAGACAGTGGTGTTTTATAATCTATGACACTTCAAGAAGAATACTAGATTATTTTCATAACATACCTTTTTGAAGAAACCTATCTCACCATGGTATGGACACCGGCTTTCTCCATCATGAATGTTTCTATAGAAACACCGCCATTCCCATCCTCCTTGTTAGTGTCTAGGACAACTGTGAACTCTTTAAAAATACAAACATCAACATGATTTGTTCCTAGGAAACCATCACCGCCTCCTAGAATTTCATTCTTGGCCTCTCCAAAGTTACCATTCATAGTATAAGGATAATAAAATTTCAATGGTGGAAGGCTATTTGATCACTACGAGAACCTCTTGTGGGTTTTCCAATTCTTTCTTTTCAGTTGATACCATCACTTCTATCATGACCTCATTGTCCATGAAGGCCTCATTCTTCTCTTCGACCGACTCCACGAAAAAATCATAGAATCCATGGGAAGAAATTCACCTAGGGTTTTGCGGTTATGATTAGACGAAGAAAACTACAAGGTACTATTATGGAGAAACTAGATGGGAGACGAATGAGATATGTGTGAGAAATTGGAAGTCGATCATGATAGAGGTAATTGGAGGTAGAGGAGGCAGAACCGAAGGAGGAGGCTGGGCTAGAGGAGGAGGTAGGGCTAGAGGAGGAGGTAGTGGCGGGGGAGGAGGCGAAGGTAGAGGCAGAGGCTGGAGGAGGCGGATGCCGAGGAGATGTAGGTATATCCCTAACCATTGTGAGAGGAGGAGAATGATTTGAGTTATATGAAAATGTCTGAAGGAGGGAGATAAACCATACCATGTCGGAGGCAGAAGTGGAGGTGGAGACCAAGCTGAAGGAGGTAGAGTCAGAGGAGGAGGCGGAGGCGGAGGCTGATGCAGTGGAGGAGGAGTCGAAGGCGGATGCTGATGCAGCAGAGGAGGAAAAATCTTGAGGGATCTGGAATGCATACGATCTGGAACGCAGAAGAGGGATTTGGGGAAAGGAGGAGGTGGAGGCGGAGGCTAGTGCATCATGCAGCAGAGGAGGAGGTAGAAGATTGAGGGATCTGGAAGGCAGAGGATATGGAACGAGAAAGAGGGATTTGGGGTGAGTATGGGACTGATATAACTGTATAATTGGACACGAAGGAGGAATGGTTTGAGAAAGAAGGGGGTGGTGACACGTGGAGGGAGAGGGATGTGCTTTAGTATAGTTAATAGATATTTAAATCATATTTATTAAAACATGTTATATTTTTGTCAATATAAATATACTTATAAATTAATATATGATTTTTAATGATATAATTTTTTAATGGAATATACCTATTATCAGCGCTAAATAAAAGAGATGATAAAGGGTGATGTTTATCAGTGTTAAAAAGAAGCACTGATAAATAACACTCTTTAACAATTATTTTTTTACAACTGATAAAGGGTGTCTTTGTTTGCGCTTTTATCTAATACTAATAAAGGATACCACTATTTACTGTGGGTTTTGTAGTATTAAGAACTAATTTCAACAAGGCATGATAAAAGGTCCTAGATTGAGACTCGAGAAGGAACAATCCAAGGGGTAGAATAATCACATACCCAACGTCAAAAACCAACAACGACAATCTTTAAGACTGGTTAAAGGAGTATTTTCGTCACTCTTGGACAAAGATAAAATAAGAGATCCAAATCTCTCATGAATATTAATCAAAAGTACCAGTCTCCGTCTTCCATGGTTTGATCTTTTAGCAAGGTCATACAAGGAGGCTTGAGAAGAATCAAGGCTATCCAAATCAGCAACCTAATGCAATAAAGGTTGACCAACTCACATCAGGTTTGTCTGGAATTCATTTGGAAATCATCTAGATTGAAGGAATCATCAAGAGAGGAGGGATAAATCGATAAATATAGAAATGAATAGATTAATAATGCATTTAAGACCCCTCATAATGATTACATGTGTTTCCCCTTTGAGTTGGGAAAGATCTATGAAGAACTGTGATAGTTTAGACCGTTTCAAAATCCACGCAACATCCACCACAACCTCCACCATGTCATGGTGGCTTCGAACATGCCAACCCAACATGACCAACCCAACAACTTGTTCCCAAAACCCTGACCATTTTCCCTCACCACGACCACATCCACGGGTGTGGATAGGCTACCCAAGCCATGGCCCACAGGAGCCTTCCTCAAGCACCACAACAATGACCACCCTTGGCCGAATCATTTCCTCTTTCCTGTTTTATATAGAAACACACTAGGGATTACCATGGTTTCCACTACGGCCATGGTGTAGCACATTTTTAACCAAATATTCTCTAAAAACCTCCAAAAACTACTTAAAATCTCACAATTCTTAATCCAAGCATGACACTCATAAGGATAGTATGAAGACAAGTTTTTACATACATGAAACATAAGTTTTGAGTCTTTACATGAATAGTCTTTAAAAACGCACATCAAAGGATAAATAAAAGACATCCAATTGACATCAAATCACAAGAAAACAATCACATATTAATTTGTTAGATGTAGGAACCAATGACACATTAATCCGAGTTGTCGTTTGCTTGAGATGACCGAAAACATTGTTTTAATGTTTTAAAACACTAAAATGTGTGTATGGTAGTCAAAACCATAGTGAACGACCCCGAATTGATGTAAAATCATAGGAAAAATGTTTTGAATTATTTGTGAAATGTACGAGCAGAAAACGCGTCAATTTTCCATGTGGTGTGCTTGGACTAACTGAATAAATGGTTTAAATTAAAAAATGAGTTAAACTAGTAATATGTTTAAAATAAAACTACTGTAAACTATATATTGTAAAAATAAATAAATAATATATTTGGTCATAATTATTAGTTTTTTGTCATTTTTTTATTGTTCTTACTTTTATTTTTATTTTATTTTATTTTCAATTATATGAGATAATGGGTGTGGAGCTTGGAAAATGATTAGTCAATGTTATTTATGAGCTTATGAAATTATATATCGTATAGTTATATACTGAATTTCCAAATTCACCACTACAAATCGTGTTTTTAAAAGTTCTATAAATTGACTTTGTCATCGCTAAAAACCCTATTAATCTATATGCTGTTAAAAGCCAGTCTTTATCAATACTAAAAAAGTGCTGCTAAAATTTGAAAAAAAAATATTTTTTTGAGCGCTCCCCTCCTTTGTTGTGCATTTCAGAAATCTTCCTACCACCTCCACTTTTTCAACATTTAAAGTGGTCTTTATCAACACTTTTCTGATGCCTAGTGTTCTGCTCATCCGTGTGTGCACCTAAATTTCATCCTTGGACCTCCCTTGTGCAATTTGAACATATTCACCACTCCATCAAGCCCATTTTATTGTATATATTACAATATTTCTATATATATATATATATATATATTTACATACATCTTTTTTATTCATATGTTTATATAATTATTTTTAAATATATTTATAAAATATATGGCGACGATCGGAGTCAGGTGCCTACAGTGACAAGGTCGATGGTTTGCTGAGTGTCTCGATTGGCGACGATAGGGAAAAATTGCAGTGTGCAGTTGATGGTGGAGATGTGTGGTTGTTTCAGTACAGCGTCCCTTTGACTGGTTTCTAGGGCGCATGTGACAGAGGAGCACCATGAGCGTAGGTCATAGAAGGATTTCGAGTCATGGGCCTCCGATCCAGTTCACTTAGGCTTCAGGTCATTATGTAATGGGTTTTACTATTCGTTGGGCTCACAGGTCATGTAATGGGCTCTATATGCCCAAAAGAGAGAGGCATTTCCTGGTTTAATAAAAAAGGGAGGGACTTCCCTCTTACCTGTTAAAATACTTGTATTTATTTAAATATATTATACATTATATATTATATATTATATATTAATATTCATTTTCATATATTAGAATAAAAATGTAAATATATTTTTTTATATTAATACACACACATATGTATATATAAACATTATATATACATTTGTATAATATATATATATATATATTCATATTTTTTTTAATGTAAATAAAATAGTTAGATATTGTTTTAAATAAAATGGATAATAATTAATTCAATATGATTTATATAATTATTTTTAAATACATTTTTAAAATATGTCTATATATTGTATGTTTAGATATAAATTTTATACATTACATATATATTTATATGTCTATATATTTACATATATATATTTATACATATTCACATATAATTGTATATTTAGATATAAATTGGTTATAATGTATTTATAAATATTTACTATAAATATGTTTATATACTATATTTAGCGATAATGATATATTTATAAAAATACATTTATATATAATGTATTTACACAATATCGACACACACACACATACACATATATTTACACACACATTCACATTTTTATTTCTCACATACGCTAACAAATATTTACATATATGTATTTATTTACATGTATTATAATATACACGTCTTGCCGGGTCACCCGGTCTCATCTTGGTGGGAAAAATGAGGCGCGGTCCACTATGCTGACGGATTGCTTTGACGAACCATCGCCAACCGGACCATTACCCTCCGATATGCTCTGCCATCTCGGCTAGCAACGACTCCTTCCCCAGCTAGGGCTCTACCTCCGGGCAGTGACCCCTTCGTGGGGGAGGGGGGTGACCATGTGTGGAGGGTTCAAAAATGCCACACATGGGAATTCCCTTTTAAAAAGAAAATATACACATAAATATATATATTTTTTAATTGACACACGCATATTTACATATAAACATTACTTGTATATGTACATATATATACGAATGCATTTTTATAAGGTAAATAAAATGGACAATTTTTTATTTTAAATAAAATGAAAAATACATATTTATTTCTATATGGTTTATATATTTAAAAACACATTTTTATTAAAATATGTTTAAATATTTATTTTTTCAATTGATTTATTATATGTAAATATAAGAAAACATACATATATTTAATTATAAATAAAACTGCAATATAAAAAAAGATAAATTTTTTAAACCATAATATCTATATGAATGTAAACCCTATGAATAAATCTAGTCTTCACTAAAAAAGTTCAATAAGACCCTCTTAAACGGTGCTAAAATCCCATTGAATATTAAAAAATTAGAGTACCATCTAGAAACTTAGTTTTGGAGTCATTTCAGGCCCTTTTTGCCTAAAAAAACAATGATCGAGGTTTTCTTGGTCAACACGGCATAGATCTCTTCACATACTTCGATTTGATATGTGTTAGAATTCAAACGGACACCCGGATCAAAAGTTATGGTCGTTTAAAGTTCAAGTCATATTTTTAACTTATGTTAGATTATTCATTGGTTTATTGTGTTTTTATGCCATCCAATTGTTATTAAAAAACTATTGATTGATAATAATTAGAAAATTATTAATTATTATAATTATTTTTTGATTATTTTATAAACCATTTTCACTAATATCTTATATATTAAGGGTAAATGCATATTTAGTCTTATGTAAATATTATTTAAAAAAATATATTATATTTATATCAATATCAATATATTTATATATTAATATATGATTTTAAATTATATATATGCATACATAATGAAATATATCTTTTATCAACGCTAAAATACACACTGATTAAAAGATTTTTTATCAACGTTTTTAGATAAAATGTATCATTTATCACTGTTTTTTACTAACACTCATAAAATTACCTTTTATCAACGTTTTTTAGCATTGATAAAGATCACCTTTATCAGTGTTAGGGAAAAGCGCTGATAGATGATACTTTTATCATCACTAGAAAAAAACTGATAAAAGATCCCCTTTATCATTGTTTTTCATAGCACTGATAAACTCAACTTTTATCACCACGGTCAAATAACGTTGATAAATTATATCTTTTATCAATGCTACAAAAAAACACCGATAAATGGGGTGTTTTATTAACATTTATTAGCATTGATAAAATAAACCATTTAACAACATTGTTAAAGTCTAGCTCTAAATAAATCAAAATTTGGAGTAGGGATTATGATTGTTTTTTTCATTTAATATATGTTTCATGGTGGATGATGTAATTTATTTTTTTAAAAAATAATGGTCTTTGAGGCGCTTTACGAGGGTAGTTTGGCACTCAACACCAACAAAATTAACGTGGAAATGAGAAGGATCATGTCTTTTATATGGAAGTGGATAATATTGGAATGTTGGTTTAATATGATATTCAGAAATTGTTTTTTCTTAAGATGTTGTTTTTTATATTTAAAATCAAACATGACAAATTACGGGTGGCAGTTGAGTTTTTTGTATATTGTTTAAAAAAAGGGTTTAGGTTAGAACTTTTTTTTTCAGTTTTTTAAAATATTTAATTGTTATTATATTCAGTATTAATTTAATTAAAATATTTTAAAAATATTAGCTAAAACCTCACCCAAAAATATGGCCCTTGAATACTTTTTGGAATAATACTACATGATTAATAGTAACATATTATTAATAACAATACAAAATTGATAATTAATAATAACTATTAATAACGTTATTAATAATAAACAATAATAATGAAATTAATAGTGCAGTTATTAGTAATCAATAAATCAATTATTAATATGTTTTTATTATATAGTGTTGAATTATATTAATCAAAATTATTCTTAGAATACAAATAATTACTAATCTAATAAAATATTCATATATATAGTGTTTTGGAATGAATGGGAAGTTAATAAATGAATAGGTGGGGTCTCCGTCCACATCCCCCAATGGTCCCCATTTTTCGTTATTCATTTTCTAAGTCTAAGTTAAGAAATCACTTCTATTAATCTTTTTTTGGATTAAACAAAATATATGCTACATATATATTTAAATTTAAATTTATGTTTTCATATTATAATATGACCATGTGTTTATATATTTATATTTATAATTATAAGTATATATCTATATTATAGAATATATAAATATGAATTATATATAAATAAATATATTATTTACATATAATTTGTATATTTAAATATAAAAATCATATTGGAATAAAAATATTCTATAAATTTTATTTACATAATTTATACAAAACACACACACACACATGTAAATGCATAACTATGTATATAAATATATAAATAAACATACATGCATTTAATATATATATATAATAAATAAAATTATAGTCATACATACATACATACGTGCATATATAAAGAATATTACCCCACACTCACTATGAGGAAATGTGAAAAAAAAAACAGATGCAGGAGTCAAAATCCCACCCAGATCGAATAAAAAAACGTTTTTGCTACCAAGAAGAGGTAGTGTAAGTGCAGTTTGAACGTTGGGCACTACCTGGGTGGCCTATGATGATTCTTATATTTTAAATAGTGCAAGATCCCTTTTAAGTGCTATGTTATAGTTGATAAATGTTCACACATTTCTCGACATCACCAAACTCAATGATTTTAAAATGTTGAGAAAAAACATTTCAAACATTGATAAAAACCAGATCTGTAGTAGTGTTATCTAGATCTCTATCAAATTTCTTGCATGTTTTGGGTGTGAATTGAAATCTTATGAGGTAGATAATGTGAAAACGGGTTTTCATGTTTACTAACTAATTTTTTTATTTTATATCGAAATGAATGAAAACTTTCCCAAGAAATTACTCGATTTTCTTATTATGTTTTTAAACTAGGCGGGAATCCCTTGGTTGTTTAATGGTCATACCACTCCTTAGGCTATACGATATTAGGTATGCTAGGATTTTTTTATTTGAGCTTGTGCCTTTGGCATGGTTACCTTTTGAGACCTTAGTATGTTACTCAATTATATTATTAGCCATCAATGGATTTGATCCAATGGTCCATGTTAGTATGATATGTCCTCCTCTAGTGTGTTTTTCCACTCTCTGTATTTGAATAGATCTATATTTTTTATGTTTTATCCAATCATCGATTGCTACATGTTCCTCCCCAAGCATTCTCACTGATGCTTCATGAATCTATGTTATTCTTATACTTGATATTGGTCATCCACCCGTCTCTCCATCAGTTTTATAATATCACACCAATTTGTTACAACATCTAATGGTTACAGGCACATTGAATATTCCATGACTTTTCATTTCACCATGGTGGTTATATGGATTATTACTTAAGAGAGAGTGAGAACAGAGAGAAATCAACAAAAAGCTCTCCACCTTCAAGTTTTGACTCTTCTTACTTTGTGTGTTTCAGTATCTAATGTACCATTCATGGTGAAAATAATTTCTTTTCATTGTTGGATTAGTCAAACAATTATATATTTTAATGATAAAAAATAATGTTTATTATGTTTCTAATGATTTTTAACATCAATATAACATTTTTTGACTAATTTATGTGTTTCCTAGTAGTAAACTATTTTTTTTTGGTAAAACTATGAAATTTTTCTCAGTATGGAAGTGATCACACGTTATATGGATCGACCACATGTACTATTGGACTAACCGTATGGTGAATGAAACATTAATGAAGAAATTTTTTCTAAGTGTCAGATCAACCACATGAAGATATGGATCAACTGTAAGAATGATTCTAATCAACCCTGATAGATAGCTGAGATATTTTGAAGTGTTGAAGCCATTGCATGAATGAAGTCAACCGACCACACATTGAATTTTCAAGCGTCCGCATGTTGAATTTATAAGCGACCACACATTGAATAATGAAGCAACCATAATACAAAATTTGATCGACCACATGAAGAGACTCACATTGACTGCACGGTTCAAGTGACAATGCCTATCTATTCGACAACGCGACTAGTTTGAGCTAAAACAAGATTACCTAAGGGTGAAGTTACCACATGATGATTCTGCATCAACCACGAGGGAAAAAACTATCATGGGGAATGTTCAAAATCCCAATGGCTAGTTTTTACATTTAATGATACTTATTAGATCAGTTAAGACTTGTTAGTCTGAGAATGATCATGTCTCAAAGATGACTTCATAGAGGATCCTATTCAAATATAAGGAAGCCTCCCCCATGCAAAGTGTGGTGGTGGTGCTTGTTTTAATCTATAAATTTCATTCATCTACACTATGATACTCTATTTCATCGATGACATTGAAAAAACTTAGAAAAAGGAAAGACTGAATGCACATTACATTTTTGATCCTAATGGATAATCAGAAAAGGTGGATAACCTTGCTGATCAACAAAAATTTGATCAGATATTGAGCTACATTGAACTTCCCATGATTTTTTGACTCTCATTATTTCCCCTTACATATTGAGCTGTGCTTGAGTTTTTCTATACATTTACTTATCACTTCTCTTATGACACCCTTCGGGTCATAAGTATGTTTGTTTTGAGCTTAGTTTGTCTCTATTGAGGTTCTAGAGGCTTTCAGTAGTTAGGGGATGAAAATTTGGAGTTTCGATAGAAAAAAACTAGGCACATGGTTTAGGTGCACAATCTGTCTTATAGTTTGGTAATCATGTGATATGACACTATTGGTTAAAGAGGTATTTTGAACGGATTAAGCACAATTTTTCTAACTATGAAAGTCTCTAGGAAAATCATGTAGATGAATGGGTTTGGGATTCAACTACTCCTAAATAACCATGAACTATGGTTTTCAAGGGATAACACATAGTTTGTTTAACCATGCGGCTTAACTGAAAGTAACTAGTCAATGTATTGTATCACTGATAGGGGGAGGGGGTGAATCAGTGATACTCTTTTTCTTTTATGCTTCTTTTTAATTGAAACAACCTTCACCTCCTGTTATAGATTTTAATTCCCTACTAAAAACAAACTCAACATACATCCACAGGAACACAAATATTTACAAGGTTCACTATTCAAAAAGAATATCTACATCCTTGGTATGGTTTGGAAATGATCCAATACCATACAATCCACTAAGAAAACAATCCATGGATTACAACAAGTAGGATATACCCTTACATTCGTATAACACTATGAAATAATCCCTCTAGTGCGTGTGCACCCTCCTATCACAATAGGGAAATGCAATTTCTTTTGTAATGACTCATGTTACCTATGATTCTTTTCAATTCACCAAATTTATTCAATTTTAAAACAATTATTCTTTTCTTTACCCAGAAGAAAGGTAAGAGCCTCTTGGACTATGTAAAATAATTTCTTCGATTCCCCTGGGTACGATGCTCCCAATCTGATTCTACTTAGTCCAATATTTCAAATGAATACAATAGAATAGAATCAGCACCACTCTAATAATTGCATACAATATTCAAGACAAATATAATCAACACCACTAAAAAACTTATATGTAATAGTCAAGACAAATAGAATCAACACCACTTCAAAACATGTATGCAATAGCCATGACAAATAGAATCAGCACCACTTCAAAACCTGAGACCGATAAAGAGACTCAGTATAATTCTTCCTCAGCCTGAGAAACCCAATACAGAAACACCCATTATGGAAAACTCCAAACCGATTAATTTATCCTGATATGATGAACACTTTAAAACAAAAGTCAAGCTGAATACTCTTCAACTCTTTTTCTCTCTCTAAAACTCAGAGCTTCTCTCTTCTCTACAGTGAACAATTATCATTGTTAGAAATTAAAAATCACCTCCTCCTTTTATAGGTGACAATTGGCTAGAATCCAAAAGTTTTTCCCACTCACTCAAATTTTTCCAAATTTTAATTTCCCCCTAAAATTTTGGGATACATTTTGACTTCGTCAAAGTTTCTCGAAGATTCTCAAATATTCTCTAAACTTCATCTCAATATTTTTCTCTTTCATTTGTATCGACATGACCATTTCTTATTCTAGAAATCCAAAACAATTTATCTTTTAGAAAACAAGAAATGTGGGTACTATTGTTGAGTATGATTGTTTCTCGGTACGATAGTCTTTAATCGACACCATCTATTTTCTTTCACTTTCACCTATGAGTCCGATGTAAAACAAAGTCATTACCAAGTCGGCATGATAGACATCATCTCTTCACTTTCTCTTTCTATCAGAACGACTCTTTCCTCGTTTCCATCGGCACGACTATTTCCATCGGTATGACTATTCCCATCGGCATGACTATTCCATCGGCACAACTATTCCTATCGACACAAGTATTCCCATCAGCATGACTATTCCATCGGTAATAATATTCAATCATCACGACTATTCTATCAGCACGACTACTCCATTGGTACGACTATTCCATCAGCATGACTTTGAGTCCAGTGCAAAATAAAGTGAATACTGTGTCAGCTTGATATATCTTTTCTTCTTTCATCGGCATGACTATTCCATCAGCATGACTATTCCATCGGCACAACTATTCCATCAGCACGACTCTAAGTCTGATGAAAAAAAGTGAATACTATGTCGGCTTGGCAGATATTTTCTTCTTTCATCATCATGACTTTTTCATGTGAATGACTATTCCATCGACACACTATTCCATCATCATCACTATTCACATCTTTTCAATAGTCACCACCATTCACATATTTTCAATAGTCACCACCATTCATAGCTTTTAAATAGTCACCACCATTCATAGCTTTTCAATAGTCATCACCATTCAAAACTTTTCAATAGTCACCACCATTCACAACTTTTCAATAGTCACCCCCATTCACAACTTTTCAATAGTCACCACAATTTACAGCTTCTCAATAGTCATGACCATTTATAGATTTTCAATAGTCACCACCATTCACATCTTTTCAATAGTCACCACCATTCACAGCTTCTCAATAGTCACCACCATTCACATCTTTTCAATAGTCACCACCATTCGTATCTTTTCAATAGTCACTACCATTCACAACTTTTACTTACCCCTTTCTTCCATCAAGCTTGCATCATAAGTTCTACCATTTTACTTATGATTTATGAGAATTCCAAAATAGCAAAGAATCATCACATTTTCATTGGAAACTATCATAACTTTCTATTCATTTAAGTTTCTTTCTTTCCTTCTTATCCTAAGAAAAAACTTTCTGAATACATGAGTTTGATTGTCAAAATACGTGGGTATGATTGTCTTCAAAACACAACCCAATCAGAAAAATTGATCACCCACAAAACATATATCTTTCAATCCCTTTTAATCTAAATTCACATTCATCACGTTTTTAAACATCATTTCTTTCTTCAACATACTGATCGATTGAAAAAAAATACAACCAAAACAAAACTTGGGCCTAACAATCCCCCCTTTGTATTTGTTGTCAATACCCACTTCAATCACTTCAACCAGATGAAACTTTTCTTTCTTTTTATTTTCTCCATTCCTTTCTTGCTCCTCCTCTTTCTTTTATCTCTCCCCCTTTATCTTATCTCTCCTTCTTATTGACAATCAAATTCAAAGGGTTCATCATGATATGTTACTCTATTATTAAAAAATTATCTTCATTTCCAGAGTTTGGAACCATTATTCAACCTAGGTATCACATGAGTTCCTTAACAAAGAACATTTAAATAAACAACTCTAAGTCTACATGGGCTAACCTAGTGTAGAAAACAAGAGTGTATAGTCAAGGTGATTAATGTTGTCCAAAATAAAAATTTTATGTAATAC
Organism: Viscum album; assembly: GCA_963277665.1. Lineage (NCBI taxonomy): Eukaryota > Viridiplantae > Streptophyta > Magnoliopsida > Santalales > Viscaceae > Viscum > Viscum album. The sequence goes on from OY728133.1 coordinate 497,969,709, forward strand.
ATTTTCATGTTTCTTCCAGCATTCTCATGATTGGGGAAATTCTTGAAGGAATTTGTCTAAGACAAAAGTAATCTGCACCCATCTCAATAAATACACCAGAATGTTCAGATGTATAAAAACATAACTTTTCAAAAAAAATTCACATCCTCGTTACTTTATTTTGCAAGAAAAGTAAGAGATTAATAAATTAAATCTTCCTTATTTACACTCCTTCAATTCCCTACATGTTATCACAAGTATAAAAAGATATTGGGAATAAGTAGGAACCTCGATTGTTTGTTAGGAACAACAATCGGACTGAGAGTCCTCTCTCATTCTTTCCTTATTCTTCTTCTTCATGTATTTTTCATTGGATGTGCTTTCTTCATTATATTCATCCTTCTTGAGTTTTGTAACAGCTTTCTTCTTATCTGTTGAATCATATGATGAGGATGTCAACTTATCTTCATATTTATGAACATCCTTATTACAATCAGTTTGTTCCATATTTTCCATTCCTATATTTTTCTCTGGAAAGATAGTTGAATAGGTTTTGATATCATTACCTTTTTTCTCATCTTCACTATTTTTGGATACATTTTTTTTAGCATTTCTCATATTTTCAGAAGTCTGATCCTTCCTTTCTTCTTTCACTTTCTTTTGGGATTCCTCCAATTTCCTAGCCAGGTCAATGTGTTCTGGACCAACAACTAAGAAATCTTTATTTTGAAACTTAGTAGATCTGTCTTTCTTAACTTCCAAAACATACAGCTTCTTAGAATTGTTAAGTATATTTTGTTGTGCCGGTATCAAAACAAGACATCCTTTCACAAGGTGTCTAGTTTTCTCACACCTTTCATAAATAGTTTCCAATGGTTGGAACCTATTTTCAATTTTTACTTCATTCTTCTCATATTTCTTCAACACAACCTTATTATACTTCTTCTTTTCTTTTCTGAATTTTCAGAACTAGAAGTATTGGAAACATTTTCAGATTTATAATGTTTCAAAACATTCCCAACCTTATTGGTCTTGGCCACATACATAGCATTCCCAACTTTATTCTTTTCAAAAACAATTCCATTATTCTTCTCAACATTTGAAGGTAACTATTTTTGAGCCTTCTTAGGTTTCTCATTCCGTGAACATCCACCACTTTTAGTGATAGAGTTTTGGAAACTTTTATATCTGAATTTAGCTTCAAATAACTTTTGTTGGACAAGTCCCAACTCTTCTTACTTTTCCTTCAGCTTCACTTCTAGATACTCATTACGATTCTTTTCTTCTTCAATATATTTATTCAAATCATCAATGTATTTCTCCATATTATCTTTATCTTTGGAAAAAAATCCCTGATTTCTTGTTGAGGAAGATTCATCTTCCAACATTTTATTTTGCTTTTTAAGCCTTCTGATCTTTCTCAAGCATTCTTTCAATTATTCTTTCAAATGCATCTCAAGTGGAGTATCTTCTTCATCAGAAATTCTAGTTTTCCATTCATCATCATTCATTGTTGCAATAAAATTATTTTCCTCATCTTTAGCAATGGAATTTTTGAATTCACCTTCACTTTCTTCTTCTTCAGTACAACTAATTTCATTACTGGAAGAAATTTCTTCATTAACTATTGAAATGAATGTGTTGTATCCACCATCATTTGTAACATCCTCACTATCATCTTACTTAGACAAAAATATTTTACTTTTGGATTTAGAGAACCTCTTATCTTCCCTCTTAGAATAGAATTTTTATTCATCACCCTTTTTATTCCAAGGTATTCTTAGCCTTCTTTCTTCGTCTTCACTTTCTTCTTCATCACATTCTTCTTCATTTCCTCTATATGTAAAATTAGAAACAAAATGCCCAATGGATCCAAATCCAAAACACTTTAAGGTAAGTTCCCCTTTATACCTTGTTGTACATCTTTTCACATTCTTAGAAAACAAGGACAAAATTGAATCAATATTTTTACACACCTCATTTTCGGAGTTAGAATATCCAGCTTCTTATTATTCTTCAAGAATCTTATTTTATTTATTAGAATCCTTGAAAGAAATTTATCAATAAAATTTCGTTTTTCCTTTCATATAATTATTCCTTATCATTTCATAAGTAATGATAGTACTATTCAAATCATCAAGAGATAATGTTGCAGGATCTCTGTCTTCCAATGAAGAAACTTTTGCATCGAATTTGTCTGGTATGATTATCAACATCTTTCCAACCATAGTAGAACCATCCAACTTTTCACTAAGACATATGACAATAATTACTATGTCATTTACCCTGGTAAATAAGTCCCCAACAGGTTAATGCTCACCCATCTTGAGATCTTCATACTTCAATCTCCATATTTTTAACTTTTCCTTCTTCACTTTTGTATTGAATTCATATATGTTTTTTGATTTACCCCATATACCTTTGGATATGGAAACACCTTTTACTATTAAGAATTCACTTTTAGAAAGTGATGAAAAAATAGCATTTTTTACCTTCCTCCATTCTAAAGATGTCTCATATCAACAGGTGTAAGTGAAGTTTTATCATTAACGAGAGAAAACCCTACAGTTGCAGCTTCAAGAACATCATAATTGATAGACATGAGATATGGAAGCATTCTATATTTCCATATATGATAATTCTCTACATCAAAGACTATAATACATTTACTATTCACATAGTTCAAATTCTCTATCAGCAATGAATAGTGAAGGGAACCTTTCTCTGATACCACTTGAATGTGACCAGTCAATGTATTGTATCTCTGAGAGGGGGAGGGGGTGGATCAGTGATACTATTTTTCTTTTATGTTTTTTTCAATTAAAAAAAACTTCACCGCCAGTTAGATATTTCAATTACCTACTGAAAACAAACTCAATACACATCAACATGAATACAAAGATTTACAAGGTTCACTATTCAAAAAGAATAGCTATTTCCATAGTATGGTTTGGAAATGATCTAGTACCATACAATACACTAAGAAAACAATAATTAGATTACAATGAGTAGGATATAACCTTACACTCATGTAGCTCTATGAAACAATCCCTCCAGTGCATATGCACCCTCTTAGCATAATAGGGCGATAAAATTTTTTTTGTAACAACTCATGTTACCTGTGATTATTTTCAATTCACCAAATGTATTCAATTTTAAAACAATTATTTTTTCCTTACCCAGAAGAAAGGTAAGAACCTCTTGGACTATGTAAAACAATCTGTCCAATTACCCTGAGTACGATGCTCCCAGTCTAATTCTTCTCAGTCTAATATTTCAATTGAATATAGTAGAATAAAATTGACACTACTCTAATACTTGCATACAATAGTCAATAAAAATAGAATCGACACCACTTCAAAACATATATGTAATATTCAAGACAAATAAAATCATCAACACTTAAAAACATGTATATAATAGTCATGACAAATAGAATAGGCACCACTTAAAAACCTAAGAATGATAAAGAGACTCAGTATGATTCTTCCTCAGCCTGAGAACCCCAATACCAAAACACCCAGTACGGAAAACTCGAAACCGATTAATTCAGCCCGATATGATGAACACTTTAAAATAAAATTCAAGCTGAATACTCTTCACTTCTTCTTCTCTCTCTAAAACCTGGAGCTTCTCTCTCCTATGCCGTGAGCAGTGCTTGTTGTTAGAAAGTACAAGGTACCTCCTCCTTTTATAGGTTACAATTGGTGAGAATCCAAAAGTTTTTCCCACTCACTCAAATTTTTCCAAATTTGAATTCCCCCCTGAAATGATGAGATGAATTTTGACCTAGTCAAAGTTTCTTGAAGCTTCTTGAATCTTCTCCAAACTTCATATCAATCTTCAACTATTTCATTTGTATCTCCATGCCTATTTCTTATTCCATAAATCTAAAACAATTTTTCTTTTAGAAAACCAAAAATGTGGGTACTATTGTTGAGTACGATTGTTTCTGGGTACGATGGTATTTAATCGGCACCATATCTTTTATTTCACTTTCACCTGTGAGTCCAATGTAAAACAAATTCATTACCCTGTCATAGTGACATGCATCATATCTTCACTTTCTCTTTCCATCGGCACGACTCTTTCCAATTTTCCATCGGCACTACTATTTCCATTGCCATGACTATTTGACACGACTATTCCCATTGTCACAACTATTCTCATCAGCACGACTATTCCATCGGCACGACTATTCCATCAGCATGACTATTCTATCGGCACGACTATTCAATCAGCACAACTATTCCATCGACACAACTATTCCATCGGCACGACTATTCCATCGGCATGACTATTCAATCGGCATGACTATTCCATCAGAATGACAATTCCATTGGCACGACTATTCCATCAGCATGACTATTCCATCGACACAAATATTCCATCAGCATGACTCTGAGTCTGATTCAAAACAAAGTGAATACTATGTCGGCTTGACATATATTTTCTTCTTTCACCAGCATGACTTTTCCATTAGCATGACTATTCCATAAACACGACTCTGAGTCCGATTCAAAACAAAGTGAATACTTTTTCGGATTGATAGATCTTTTCTTCTTTCATCAGCATGACTATTCCATCAGCACGACTATTCCATCAGCACAACTATTCCATCATCATCACCATTCAAATATTTTCAATATTCACTACCATTCACAACTTTTCAATAGTCACCACCATTAAAAACTTTTTAATAGTAACCACCATTCACATTTTTTCAAGATTCATCACCATTCACAGCTTTTCAATAGTCACCACCATTCATAGCTTTTTAATAGTCACCACCATTCACAGCTTTTCAATAGTCACTATCATTCACAGATTTTCAATAGTCATCACCATTTACAACTTTTCAATAGTCAACACCATTCAAATATTTTCAATAGTCACCACCATTCACATCTTTTCAATAGTCACCACCATTCACAGATTTTCAATAGTCATCACCATTCACTACTTTTCAATAGTCCATTCACAGATTTTACTTACCCCTTTCTTCCATCAATTTTGCATCACAAGTTCTACCACTTTACTTATGATTTATGAGAATTTCAAAATAGAAAAGTATCGTTACATTTTCATTGGAAAGTATCATAACATTCCATTCATTAAAGTTTCTTTATTTCCTTATTATCCTGATAAAAAACTTTCTAAATACACGAGTCCAATTTTCAAAATACATGGGTCTGATTTTCCTCAAAACACAACCCAATCAGAAAAACAGATCACCCAAAAAACTTCTTTCTTTCAATCCCTTTTAATATAAATTCCCATTAATCACATTTCTCAACATCATTTCTTTCTTCAACATACTGATTTATTTACAAAAAATACAACCAAAACACAACTTGGGCGTAACATTAACCGTGCACCCCGTATGAGTTTCATAAAATTGGGAAATTACCCCAATGCATTTGGTAATTTTTATGTCTAATATTCTCTTAATACATTATTCATTCAATCCAACCTCTTTGTGTCACTTTAGATGATTCTCTCATTGGTTCCTTGGTGATTCTCAATAAATTTGGTTGGATCTCTTTGTGGTATGTTCCAATTTCCACTTGATATATTATCATTTTTTCTAAATATATTCTCAAACTCTCTCCCTCTTTTCTTGTTGGAACCTTATTGGGTTATGATTTTTGGATATAGAGGGTTTGATAGAAAATTGATGATGTTTCTTATAGATCTAGGTTTATGAGGATCCAAACTCTATGGTTCTAATCTCAATTTTTGAAGGTGACTAGGTTTTCTCTACTGGCGAGGTAGGTCTATTTATACAATGGTTTTATCCCTTGATTTACCTCATTTTATTATAAATTACTTTGGTTTGATTTCTAAAATTCACTGATTTAGAATATATGAGGGTTGTTTTATGAAATTACATCTTGGGTGTCTTATGAAATAGTTTTCGAAAGGGGGTTTAATTTTTAAAATAATTTTTTTGCACACCATGTGTTTGATGAAATACCTCAATGGTGGTTTTGAATCTAAAATGGATTTTAAAGCATGGGATCATTGATTCTTATCTTGTGAAGATGTTTTATAAAATTTTGAGCATGTATTATTTATATGTTTTGTGAAAACATAGCACATGGGAACATTTTTGGAACCTTGGGTATGGACATATGAATAACATAATGAGTGTGGCACCAATAGGGGTTATGATTATGATATCAATAGACTATGGTAGGACTCGATATTGTTAGGGTTCACATTAATTCTAGATTAGTGTTCCATTAATTTCATAGTTATGTATTATTACAGGCTAGAGTCTAATTATGTTTTTTGCTCTTGGATTCATTTATGTATCATGTTTTAACTGCTCACTTGGTTATCTTCTGTGTTATGAATTCTTTAATTATTTCCATCTATATTGTCATTCATGTTGATTTCCATATTCGTGTGGTTTTTAATATGAATTTTTTTTAAGGATAAACCAAATGATGTTTTATGTAAGGAATTTTCAAATGAAATATATTTATAAACTTTTTTTGTTTTTAAAGCTAGATCTAATAGCTTCATGGTGACAATCATTGTATAGATTCATGGCGGTATCCTACTAAGAATTTTCCTCAAAACATACATATGATTTTGGCCATATGTAGATTTGGTTTTTCAATATATATGAAAAGGGAAGAGAACCATGTATTTTGATGATTTAACTCGATTTTTGTTGCCTTTTTAGTGGGTTAGTAATATGGAGATAGATGTTCTCACAGAGATGTGTTTTTTGTATTTAGTCTTAATTTTTTTTGTTTCTGGGTTTAGCCTTTTATAATTGTTTGTATGTATCGTGATTTGTACCTTTTCTTCCATGATATACTTTGATTGTTTATCTCTTTATTGTTATACGTGAGGTATGTTTTGGTTCTTGTGTTAACCTTCACCTTGTGGCGAGCCACTTTGGGCGATGTTTCATGTTATCCCAGTTTGGTTCATTACATCTCTTGCACTATAAAAAGGAATACTTTGATACTCATTCTATTTTTTTGTTTACATATTTTATCCCATAAATAACTATGGAAGAGTATTGGTATATCTTGGGCTACCTTGTGTGCAGTTAAATTTTTGAAACTCAATCCAAGTTGTGGATTGTTTATTTATCTTTAAAAAATGGTCTTGGTAGTGGCTTACTGTTAAGTGGAGAAGACTAAGATACAACTTAGATCTAATCTCTTATTTAATTCCACAATGTGTTTATTTTTATTTTCACTTTTTGTTTTAAATTAACTTGAAAATATTTTAGATTTCTAATAAGAGTTTTAAAAATTTTGAATGTAAAATATACTATGATAGTTTTCAATTATAAGTGATATTTATATTGTGCTTGGTGTGAATAATTTTTTTCAAAAGTTAAAGTAATTTAAAATGGTTTTAATTAGGTTTTGATCATTCCTTTAAGAAACCATTTCAAAGTACAAAATTATTTATATCTACTATATTTGTAAACTAGGATGTGCGTTTAAACTGGGGGATTTAAAATTTTAAATTATCAAAGAAGATTTTTTTTATTGGAAGATCAATTCACTCTTATCTTGAGAATTCATCTAGGACCAACATTTGGTATCAGAACAACAATCATTTATTTCCAGGTTCTCTATTTTTACTACTTTTATTCTACTTTTTACCCTGATCAAGTCCCAAGGAAAAAATATCTTATTTTTGTTTAATTAATACTCGGTTATTATGGATACTAAACCTGAAGGTAATGATACTAATTAACCACTTTATTTTAATGAAACAAATTATTCCCAATGAAATATTAAAATGAATATCTATTTATAAATCATGTTATTTTATATATGGGGAACTATAGAGAATAAATATGAAAAACTCAAGAATGATGGAAAGGAATGGGAAGCTGTAACTAAGCCTGATTATGATTATATCTGCAAAGCTATGAATATATTATTTTTTATAGTAGGTGAAGATGAGTTTAATAGAATATCTACATGTGCCACTACTTATGATTTTTTTGATACTCTAGCTATTTATCATGAAGTAATTTCCAATGTTAAAGAAATGACATTGAATACACATACCAAGAATGTTACGAACAAGCCTAGGTACCCTGGTAACCCGATAATCAAGTTAACACTAACATGGCCTGAACGGAGTTCCCGATCCCCATGGGTTGGAGACTAGAACCTAATAACGTACAAAATAAAAGTGGGAACTATTTTTCCACAATAATTGTGTAAGTAAGATAAACAAGAAAATATGCATACAAGAAAAACTCAACAGGGAGAAGTGTACCAGAATTAAAACAAGTATAAACAACCCAAATTACCTGAAAAAATTTTATAAAAGAACATGATAGATAATCCAAGTCCCAACGGATGCAACTCTCCAAGCCCATGGATCAAAAACTAAAACAACCTACAAGTTGTTCTTTACTCCTACTTGAACTTGGGAGGAGATAATCTAAAAACACCTGAAGGCACAGGTAGGGTGTGAGCTAAAAGCCCAATAGGGTCTCACCATAGATTCCATAATAGGATGACAACATTTAATTAATGGAATAAAGAGCTTTAAATTTTAAATAAATAGGTTTTTAATTTCAAAATAATATTTAAACAAATAATTATTTACATTTCAAATGATGGAAATACTTTAAAAAAATGAATTAATTCAACATTTTATATAAAAAATTTATATAAATCAGAAGGCATATAAAAAATTTCACAAACATTGGCATAAAATTATATCTCATATATAAAAAAGCGAGCAATATGGCCATCTTTCAAGAGGTATGATAGTTCAGGGTTACGTGATCCTTACACACTTGTATAATGATAATGAAAATGTGTACACACGTCCCTTGAAATTGGTCAAAGAGTAATCATTGACATCCTAATAAGGAATAAAATGTACTAAATAGTTTATGTTAGAGTTGTAAAGTATCAATCTGCTTCTAGGGAATTCCCATCCTAATGTTTTTGTCCCTAATAACTCACTAACTACCTAGTCTTGCATTAAATCTAGTACATATCAATGATGGGAAATTTATTTTAACCAACCTGAAAATAAAATTAAATCAAATTCTCCCATTTTAAAAATTCTAATTTTCCATTTAAAAACCAAAATGGGTTTTTAATCAAAACATAAAATTTTCCAAGATAGAACCCAAAGGTTTCTATCAAAACCATTTTAATCCATTTTTACCAAATAAGAATTTGAAATCAATTCACAATTTAATTACACAATTTAATTCCCAAAATTAAATTCTTAAAATTAAATTAAATAATTTAATGGAAACAATTTTCATCAAATTCAAAATTTAAATTCAATAATTTAAATCTCAAAAATTTTCAATCAATTTCACAATCACACTTCAATTCAATAGAATTGGGGGGTTTTCCCAATTTCATGCCAAAATTCAATTTCCAAAAACCCAATTCAATGGAATTGGGTTTTTAATCAATCAATTGAAATCAATTTCATTTATAATAGTAATTGAATTTAAATCAAAAATTAAATTTAAATCATGAAATTTAGGGTTAATAAAAATTAGGCATCATGACGGAACCACTAACCTCGGGATCACTAGATCTCAAAATGACAATCCGTAATTGGGATTCGCTAACAGGGAACGACGAAAACAGAATCTAGGAATCACACCTATATCCAAGATCTGAAATAGAGGGTGTTAGATCCTCCAATCAATAAGGAGATATAAGAAACCCTAAGGAGGAAATATGAGAGAGTGAGAGATGGATAACAGGAAGAGTAAACCGACCGAGAGAAGATCGAACATCATTTTCCTAGCTTTAATTTTCTTCTGGAGGGGTGATGAGGGCCCAAAAACTGCTCTTGGGAGCTCTCTTGGAAAGATAAATTTGTTTGGGGTCATACAGGTCTGACGAAGACCTAAAATAGGGGTTTTGTAATTTTAGAACTTAAGTTTGGATTAACCCCCCCCCCCCTCACACATAGTTTCCTAGGAAGGGCCAAATGATTAGACCAAACCATGCACTCTGATCATGCATCTATTTTAAATGGGATACACAATTTATCTTAAGTGGGTGTAAGATTTTCAAACCATATGAAAACCGTACAAAATCCCATTGCCTTGGGTTACACAGTTTTCTTTGTAAGGGTGCACTGTTTGGGAAAACCACGTGCCAACTATGCACTAGCCCATAAACTTTATTTTTTTTAAAAATTTCACCCAATTAACCCTTAAACAAAACCCAACCAAAGTATACTAAAAAGAGGGGTTTTGGAATACTTGAAAATAGTAACAATATGTTACAAAATCCTCATCATAGAAACTTTCTATCCCCAGAAATCCTACTCAGAAGCTTCCATGCCAAAAGTATGATTCCACTACCCTCTCATTAGTGCCTCCCTCTCCCACATCTCATGAGAATTAGAACCATGATACCATACCACATGAACCAAAGGTATCATCCTCCCACGAAGCACCTTGTTTTTGGAATCAACTATCCTGACTGGTCTTTTAGTCATGGATAAATCCGGTTCAACCTCAAGACCACGCTATCTTAGAACCTGAGATGAATTAGATAGATACTTTTGTAGCTAAGATACATGGAAAATGTTATTTATCGACATCAGATGCGGTGGAAGTGCTGAACAGTAAGAAATATTTCTCACCTGTAACCTCAAAAGGTCCCACAAAATGAGAAACACGTTTCTATTTCCTCCCAAGTCGTTGATGACCCAAATAGGGTGAAACTTTAAGAATAACTGGTCATCAACTGATTATTCCAAAGGCCTGTGACGATGATCAATATAAGACTTATACCAACTTTGTGATGTCAACATCCTCTAATTAATCAACTAAATCTTTACCATCATCTCTTGGACTAAGCTTGGTCTAACCAATGAACTTTCACCAATCTCTAACCAATACAACAAATATCTACAAGGCTGACCATACAAGGCCTCAAAAGGATCCATTCTGATTTTAGAATAGTAACTATTGTTATAATAAAACTCAACTAGCTTTAAATGATCATTCCAAGCCCCACCAAAGTCGAGAAAAAAAGTTCGGATCATATCCTCAAGAATCTGTATAACTATTTCTATTTGTCTATCTGATCATGGATGGTATTCCATGATCAAATGGACTTGAGATCCCAGTGCCTCCTGAAGGCCTCCCAAAAAATGAGAAGTGAACTGAGGATCCCTATAAGAGACTATAGCATATGGAAATCCATTAAAATGAACAATATCTTTCACATATAGATTTCCCAAATCCACTTTAGTTTTATCACAAATAGGTATAAAGTGATCTGATTTAGTCAAACGATCGATCACAACCTATATCACATTATTCTTTCTATGGTTATGCAAAAAACCAACCAAAAATTCTATAAAGATCTCATCCCACTTCCACGTCAGGACTAGAAGTGGCTGAAGAAAACCCAAAGGGTTCTGGTGCTTAGCCTTGAACTGTTGGCATGTATAACAATGAGAGACAAATTCAACAATGCCCCATCTCATACCTGGCCACCCAAATCTATGCCGTATGTTATAGAACATCTTTGTGGTTCCTGGGTGAATTTTACATTAGGAGTTATGGAAATAACCCATCATAGATTTCCTTACTGCTAACAAAACAAAAAATTGATTTTGATAGTATAGAGTGACCTTGGTGAAGAATGACCAATCAGTTATAGACACCCCACCATAAAGAGAGTATCTAATGCTGCAGAACTCTTCATCAAGCTACTATTCCTAAAGATTCACCTCGAGAAGAGAGGATGTAAAATGAACATTGGCCAAGGAAACCTAAGCCCTTGATTTTTGGACTCCAATATGTGACTATGTAAAGAGAGCCATTAAGTTCCACTATTCTGAAGATTTTTTCACTACCTGGGTTAGAAGTTTCCTTCTCAAAGAATCTGCGATGACATTCCCTTTCCCTAAGGTATAAGTGATGTAAACATCAAAAGATTGTAGTTATTAAACCTAATGACTATGGAGGAGATTCAAATATTTTTGAGATAAGATATAACTCAAGATCTTGTGGTTTGAATACACGGTAAAATTTTCTCCATAAAGGTAATTCCACTAAATCCTAAGTGCGTGCATCACAACTATAAGTTCAAGGTCATGGGTCAGATAATTATTATCATGTGGCTTAAGATGATTAAATGCATATGCAATGACATGATAACCTTTTATAAGAATCCATCCCAAATATGAACTTGATGCATCCTAGAAGACCACATAGCCCTGCTCGGCCTCAAAAAGAGTGAACACCAGAACAATAGTCAAAAGACATTTCAGCTCAACAAAATAACTATGAAAATTTTCATCCCAATAAAACTTTACTCCCTTCCAAGTCATTACAATAATTGGAGAATCCAACTTTTATAAATCCTTAATGAACCGGTGATAAAACCCAACTAGACCCAAGAAGCTCTGAGTCTTGAAAAAATGTCATGGTTGTTACCATGTCATGACAGATTTCACCTTCTTAGGGTCAACTGAAATACCATGTTCAGACACTATGTGTCCCAAGAACTTCACTTCCCAAATATAGAAATTAAATTTAAAAATCTTGGCATAAATTTTTTGTTTTCTCAACAATTCCAGAACTGCTTTTAGATGATGCACACAATCCTCCTCAAACATAGAGTAAACAAGGATGTCATCCAAAAATACTACCATGAAAGTATCCATATAATTTTGGAAAATCTTGTTCATTAACACCATGAAAACTACCGGAGCACTGGTTAGACCAAATGACATGAAAATATACCCATAATGGATGTACCTACTCCGAAAGGCGGTTTTTTGAATGTCAGATTCTTTTATCCTCAATTGATGGTAGCTAGACCAAAGATTAATCTCTTCACCCATTTTAGTCGATCAAACAAATCATCAATATAAGGAAATGGATATTTTTTCTTTACTATGACTTTTTTGAGTTTTTGGTAACCGACACATAGGAGGAGTAAACCATCAGCAATCTGAGCAAAGAGAACTAGCACCGCCCAAGGTGACACACTCAGGCGTATAGAACCCTTCTATATAAGATCATATAACTGAGTCTTCAGCTCTTTAATTTTAGCTGGTGCCATGTGGTAAGAGGGAGTAGACACCGATTGAGTATCGAACACTAAGTCGATTGAAAACTCTACCTCCATTACCGGTGGAAAACAAGAGAATTCAAAAGGAAACACGTTAGGAAACTCGACTGTAACTGGAGGGAGATCACCGCTCAATGATTCTTTCTCCAGATCAAAATCAAACACACATATATCAATTTACTTAACTCTGGATAATACGTTCTTTCTCTACTTAACCATGGGTCCAATTATCCTTGGAAGACACGACACTCACCATCAGGTGTAGTGAAGGAGACCCATCGAAGATAACAATCAATTTAGCATTTATTGGCAATGATCCAATCCATCCCGAATATGATGTCAAGATGTTTCATGTAGAGAACTAGAAAAATACAAGCAAGACCAATATCTAATAGAGAGAAAAAACAAGCAGGACTATAGAGACCCTGCTCCCTCTTCATACAAAGTGTTTTAGTAATATCCATTACATAAAACAAAATATCCATAGAAAGATTTATAAAATTAACAATAAGGGTTGAAATAAAAAAATGAGACACACCAATATCGAATAAATGCATCATTAATGAAGAAGCTATACTGATAGTACCTCTCACAATCACTGGGACCATATCTTCGTCCTCTGAAGACTCTTACACTATGTGAAAAAGCTTCATTCCAGGTGCCTGTGGCTGGAACCCCTTTATCCTTGAAGAATCATATTTCCCCACAGTTTTAGAAGGAGATGATGATCCCATGACACTACAAGGAGTGTGTTGGCACCGAAAAATGCGTCCCCAAAGTATTCCAAATGCCTCCATACATGATCCAAGATTGTATCCCATTTCTCAAGATTCGATTTGATAGGTCGTAGGGACCGAACAGAGTTACAGATTAGGAGTTATGGACATTTGAAGTTGGGCTGGAAAACTAGTTCGCAGAGCCCATTGGCGAAGCTCACTACTGGAAATTTAGGCTATATTCATGGTTTCAATCCATGGATATAAGCCCCAAAACCATGGCTATAGGTTATAGCCACATTTCAATGGACTGTGGCTGGTATTGGCGCGACTATAGGGAAAGACCTATAGCCATAGTTTTAAACCGTGGCTAAAACCCTATAGCTACAGTTTGAACCATGGAAGAACAATTAATCCACACAAGGCCTATAACCATGGTGTTGAACCATGTCTATATAGCTTTAACCACAGTTTAAAACTGTGGAAATAGGCATATATCCATAGTTTAAAAATATAGATAAAGGGATTCACATTTCATAAAAAAAAACCCCACATCCCCCCCTTGAATAGCCCCCCCTGCACCCCCATGCCTCCCTTGAACAACCCCCTGCACCCCCTAGATAGCCCCCTGCACCCCCATACCCCCTTGGACAACCCCCTTTCCCCCCCCCCTAGACAACCCCCTTTCACCCCCTTGAACACCCCCTGGATAGCACCCTTACACCCCCTGGATTGCCCCTTGCACACCCCTAGACAACCCCCGTGCACCCCCATGCCCCCTGTAAATCCCCCTTGCACCCCCCTGGACAGCCCTTGCACCCCCTGGATAGCCCCCTTTCACCCCCTGGACAGTCCGTGTACCCCTTGGACAACCCCCTGCACCCTCATGCCTCCTAAACATCCCCCTTGCACCCCCCCTAGACAGCTCTTGAACCCCCCCTGCACCCCATGCCCCTTGGACAACCCCCTTGCACCCCCCTGGATAGCCCCCTTGCCCCCACCCCCACTCCTGTAGTATCCCACCTGGATAGCACCTTGCACCCCCTATATAGCCCCCCTACACCCTCATGCCCCCCCTGGACAGCCCCCTTGCCTCCCTGGACAACCCCCCTTGGACAGCCCTTGAACCCCCCTGGACAGCCCCCTTTCCCCCACCCCCACTCATGCAGTATCCCACCACCCCACCCATCCCCCACCACCCCCCCGTACAGCCCCCTTGCACCCCCTGGACATCCCCCCTGCACCCCGATGCCCCCTGGACAGCCCCCTTGCACCCCCTGGATAGCCCCCTTGCACCCCCATACCCCCTTGCACCCCCTGTACATCCCCCTTGCACCCCCCTATACAACCCTTTCACCCCCCTAGACAGCCCCCCCGAACAACCCCCTTGCACCCCCCCACTCCTGTAGTAGCCCACCACCCCCTCCCTGCACCCCCCCCCCCCCTCACTGGACAGACCCCCCAACACACCCCCACCACACCTTGCACACCCCCACCCCTTGCACCCCCTGTGAGTCAAAAATATCTTTGGAGATGCTCATGGTGTCTCAAATTAGAGAATAAGGGGTAAGGATTAAAATTGAAATCATAAATGTAATAATGTCAAACAAGCTATATAAGAATAAACTACCACTGTGAGTTTTTGCAGACAACACACCTCTATTGAAGGAGTTTTATTACAAAACCATGACTTGTTTATCAAACAAAACAATTATTTTAAGTAACACCTGATTAAGAATTACAATTTATTATAAATAATCAAAATCAAGAATGTAGCTAAATGAAATTTAAAAAATTATTGAATTAATGAGGCTATTAAAGGGACTCTACCACAAAGGAGTCAAGCCATGCACAAGAGGATCCTTATATATATTCTCACATGCATAATCATGTGATATGTGTTTTTGTTTTTTCTCTACATAGCACGAATCCCTATCCATAGACAAATCCTATCATGTGAAAGCATACACACAAGAAATCCAGTTCTTGTGAATACATTGAGACAACTACCCACAAAAAATTCTTGATATCTAATAAATAATATTTTTGGTTATGAAAAAACATTTGGTGAGCCACATATGGGTCACTCAATGATAGTGAATAGATCACATAACCTTGTTTAGATCATGCACTTTTCATAATACAACAAATAAGAGAGAAAGAAAAAGGTTTCATGCTACCCATAAATTCATGACAACATAATTGACATACCTAAAACAAGTTATTAAATAATACATAAAGTAATATAATATATAAACAATTGTGTTATTGTTTTGGATTCCATGCATCCCATGCATGAAGTGTACCTAATTAAATTGATTTGATGATTCTTGAAGAAGTGATTTGATATTGTGAAAGTCCTATATTAAATAAAATACTGAAGAACATTATGTGCACCTCTTGCATGCATTTTATTGAGGTCATTACTTTATATAGAAGGAATCATAGCATGATAATTATTTCACTAAGGCAATTGGTAATTACATGTTATCAAAATTAATTGATCAAGTTATATAGGCATCTTCAATTATTTCCTAAGATACTTTAATTGTACATAATCAAATATGAACCTACAAGCTCATGGAGGGAGATTAAATATTATACTACGGTGGATTAATCCTTCATTAGGTGTGTAGTCTTAACAAGTTTGAGATTTTGAATTTGAAAGAAAAGGAATTCCTAAAAAAGAAACCACTAATTCACACCCCCTGCCCCCTACACACCCCCCCCCCCCCCGACAGCCCCCTTGCACCCCCTAGACAGCCCTTGCACCCCCCATGGACAGCCCCCCTTCACCCCCATTCCCCACTGGACAACCCCCTTGCACCCCCTGGATAGCCCCCTTGCACCCCCTGGATATCCCCTTGCACCCCCTGGACAACCCTTGCACCCCCTGGATAACCCCCTTACACCCCTTGGATAGCCCTTGCACCCCTGGGACAGCCCCCCTGCACACCCATTCCCCCCCTAGACAGCACCCTTGCACCCCTTTAACACCCCCTGGACAACCCCCTTGCCCCACCCCCACCCCTGTAGTAGCCCCCCTACAGTAGCCACCCCCTCCCTGCAACCCCATCCCCCCCTCCCTGGACAGCCCCCACCCCCTTGGACAGACACCCCCCCTTCTAGACAGACCCCCCTGGACAGACCCCCCCCAGCACACCCCCACCCCACCTTGCACACCCCCTACCCCCTACACACACCCCTGTGGGTCAAAACAATCTTTGGATATGCTCGTGGTGTCTCAAATGAGAGAGAAAGGGGTAAGGATTAAAATGGAAAACATAAATTTAATAATGTCAAACAAGCTATATAAGCATAAACTACCATTGTGAGTTTTCACAGATAGTGCACCTCCATTGGAGGGGTTTTATTACAAAACCATGACTTTTTTATCAAATGAAACAATTATTTTAACTAACACTTGATTAAAAATTTCAATTTAATATAAACAAGCAGAACTAAGAAGGAATCTAAATGCAATTTAAAAAATTCTTGAATTAAAGAGGCTAGGAGAGGGACTCTACCTCAAATCAGTCAAGCCACACATAAGAGGACCCTTATATATATGTTCACATGCATAATCATGGGCTATGATTTTTGCTGGTTCTCTACATACCATGCATCTCTATCCTTCATACCAATACATTTAATCAAAATCAACAAATGATCGAAAAGGAAAAGCCACCAGGAAGCCAAAAAGAGGGAAATTACTTTGACATTACTGTTTCAATCGATTAAGCATTATGCAACCAGGGAGAGAAATTTTTCCTGTGACACGTCCACCATTTTAGAGTTTGAATTCAAGTTTTTTCTCATTAGTAGAACATTTCCTATCAAAAATCGCAAGAAAGTAATTAAAATGTAGAAACAATAACATTTTCACCATAAGAAAGACCAGGCCAACTCGACACCCCCTAGACACCCCCCAGGACACCCCCTCCCCTCTAGACACCCCCTAGACACCCCCTGGACACCCCCCCTGGACACCCCCTCCCCCTAGACAGCCCCTGGACACCCCCCTTGGACACCCCCTGAACACCCCCTAGAACCCCTGGACCCCCCTGGACACCCCTGGACACTCCTAGACATCCACAGACAAAGCCTATCATGCACTTTTCATAATACAACAAATAAGAGATAAAGAAAAAGGTTTCATGCTACCCATAAATTCATGCAAGCATAATTGACATACCTAAAATTAGTTATTAAATAACACATAAAGTAATATAATATATAAAAAATTGTGTTAATGTTTTGGATTCCATGAATCCCATGCATGAAGTGTACCTAATTAAATTTATTGGATGATTCTTGAAGAAGCTATTCGATATTGTGAAATTCTTATATTGAATAAAATATTGAAGAACATTATGTGCACCTCTTTCATTCATTTTATTGAGGAAGATTAAATATTATCCTATAGTGGATTAATCCTTCATTAGGTGTGTAGTCTTAATAAGTTGGAGAGTCTGAATTTTAAAGAAAAAGAATTCCTAAAAAATAAATCACTAATTCACACCCCCCTGCATACCCCCACCCTCCTACCCCCTGGACATCACCCCCTCTCCCCTTCCCCCCTTCCCCCTGCACACCCCACCCCTGCCCCCCACCCTGCACAGCCTCTGCCCCCCTTGCACCCCCTTGCCCCCTCCCCCCCTCCCACCCCCTGGACAACACCCCCTATCCCTCCCCCTTCCCCCTTGCACACCCCCCTTTCCCCTGCACCCCCACCCTACACAACCCCTTCCCCCTTGCACACCCCCGGCCCCCTGCACATCCCCCTCCCCCCACCCTGTATAGTCTCCGGTGACTCATGCTGCAGAGCTAGTTTATTAAGGATTTTATTAGAATGTTCTCGTTTAAGGTGGAAACATTCTAAATTCCATGACCAAACATAATCAGGTGTTATATCTCCCACATCCACTACCCTTTTTATGTATTACAGACATGTAGGATGTAAATTATTGTATAGACAACAACAAGTGCATTTTTTCTTGGGTACAGACATCTGTGGAAGAGAGAGTGATGCTAGAGACCGCCATTTTCCATAAATGAACAATTTGATGGTGGAATACCATTAATCAAGATTGAATATGGGATGATCATTCATAGAAAACATTCATGAAGGTTTTACATGAAAAATAAATTACTAACATGATGATTTTGGACTATTACCATGTGTTTATGGAAATGTAGAAGAGCCTTAAAAACGTCTTTGTGTAATCTTCTTTTTTCATAGAGCTGCTAGGATTTGCCCAAATTATGGTTGCAATCCAGGCCCAAAAGGCTTGTATGTTGTAGATATTCCACCATTCAGATATCAAACTATAGGTAAGGATATTTGATATGACATCATACCCAAATGTGTTGTGCAAGGAATTGATAATCAGGAAGGGTATATATTAGGATAGGTAGAATGCTTAATTCAACTCTATATAAGACCCATGGCTGAGTTTTCTATCATTATAATGGGAGACACTTCTAGTATTAGGAAGTGGAAAGATCATCAGAATTATTAGGAAAGATACTATATGGGTCAAAGTAAGAGTTCCTCAGTGTACTCTATTGTTTTTGATCCAACCAAGTGATTCAATTGTGTGAAAATAAGGTGTTGTAGCCATTCTTACAAGAAGACTCCAATGGAATTACATAGATGTTTCCTGTAAAGACATATATGATGTTATTTTTTTAGGGAATGAAAAAATTGATATGGGAAATTAGTTAAAGCTGGGTGTGGAGATCCTTATCAAAGAATGTAGAGTACCAATTCGTTGATGAGTTACATGAAACTTAGTGAAGCCGAGTAAGGTCTAGATTATATAGTGGATAAGGGTCAAGATAATAAAAAATAGGATTTATCTATTATTCGGTTCATTATCTATTAAATTGTATGCTATATAACACTTTTCTAGATACATTCATTTCTTATCCTCATACACTTTTGTTATACTATTAGATTATATCCATTTTCAATTCATATTCAACATATTTCATTAAAAAATATTCATATTTTTCAAATAAATAAATATGATGAAGGTATGTATATAATTTATCATTTGTTATAAACAAAATATAAAGGTACAAGATTCAAAAGTGCATACCTGGGGATCAACTATCCAACCATGATACAGACCAATGTCAAGAAGATCGAATATTTCACACTCAAGAGTAAACTCGAAATCATCAATTCTATAAGCATGGTGTATGAAAAGTCAATTTGATTAAAAACACAACAAATTGTTACTAATTTCTTGCAAAAAATGGTATAAAATAACATTTACCTTCTGAATTTTATATTCACGTCAATATCAGTTGCAAGTAGTGAGAGAAAATAAATTGCATCATCTATGTTTTCTTGTTGGTTCTCTACATAGAATGCATCGCTATCCTACATACCAGTACAAGTCATCAAAATCACAATATGATCGATGAAAATAATTGAGTGTCCGCCTCAAGAAAAAAATGGAAAATTGGACTACATACCGTTGGAGGTGTGCTGGAGGAGATAGAAGGGCCGCCTCAGAGCAGCGTCATTGAGGAGGTACAATGGTTGCATCGGAGGAGGATACAATTCAATATAATAATAATAATACTTAACTACTACATAAACAAACATATCTCATAATAGAATAATTTAATATATGTAGAAATAGTTAGAAACACCGCAATACAATTCAGTATTACAATAATTAAACCTCACTACATAATAAAATTACACATATTAACAATCCAAAAATACAATTCACATCAATAGTGAGTCTCAATATAGAGTGATACTCTCTTGATGAAGAAGAAGGATAATTTTATACAAGCTATGGAGAGGAAATATAATAATAATAAGTTTTAGTGCCTGTAGCCATGTTTATTTGTTCCATAAAAATCATAGAAACTTAGGCTTTCAATGTTTTGAGTTAAAGATATTATGGTTATTTCAAATTGAACATTAATTTTTAAATATATGAATTTTCTTGGGTTTAAAAGATGGATTTTGGGTAAATAATATTTGAGATGAGTGTATCCAACTAATAGATTTTGAAAAACTGGAAGTTGTATTGATTTTTCAGATGAGTTTCATGTGGTTTACATAAAAAAATTAAGGTAATAAAATAATTTTTGGTGAGGATATAGGTCTATTATTTGGATGTTGTGACATATAATAAATTATTGATGACCTACTTTAAGAGAAAGAAGTTTTAAGAAGAAATGGTGGGATGCCAATATAGAGAATTCATGAGACGAAACAAATAGTTTTCTTGTGTTATATATTAAAACCACACCTATGTAATATGGTGTGTATGGGTTTTTATAAAAACTTCCCACAGTCAAATTTTATTTATAAAAATATTTTCGTGTTTAATCCAGGAATTGGATATCCTAAGCATGATGAGATGTATGAGTTTCAGGAGTGGTCAAAACATGTTGAATACACTTCTTCCATTTACAGTTTAAGCTATATTCCATATAGGTTCATGGTTTTTAATCAATAAAAAAATCACATAATATTAACCTTCATCAGATGTTCATGTCTGAAGGGTTATTAATGGTTTAAAGAAGAAAGTGGAATTTTGAAAAATCATAGAACTCCTGATTGACCCCCTTCTTAGGTGTTTCTTCATAGATCCACTAGGACTTATAGTTAATAGTCATGTATAAAGGATAAAGAAATAAAGTTATGTGATGAAATAAGGATTAAAATTCATTGAAGTAATTTTTATGATATTATTCATATCATAGAATCATAATAAAGTTTTCTAAAGGATGGATGTTGAAGTGTAGAGTTAATTATCTCCCATTCACTTTAAATGAATGAGTACCTAGGTGATGTAACTCAACAACCAAATTCCCAAGACTCCAGGGAATGACCAACATAATAGACGGATCAAACTAGCTCAAAAAAAAACAATACATGTAATACATAGGCCAAATCCAAGCTCTCATCTAGAAACAAATCCATACCGAGTGCTCGGATAGATGATAACACATAATAAATCATAGGTATAACCCATCATGACAAATCTCACTAAACCTGGTCAGAACATCGACAATAAATAAAATAAAAACCTATAATAAGTACTAAAAAGATCATTATTTATTCATAAATATAGGATAACCATATAAATAGCATAACCTTTTATAACAAAATGAACCTATGATATTCGTACATCATTAGTGAAAAGATGATCTCCACAACCTATAGATAAACATTTCTGATATAAAATATAAAAAAAGAATAATAAATACTCAATCATAAAATATACCATAGTATGTATTAGAGTATCTTCCATCTATACAATAAGAAACTCGTGCTCAATCACCTAACATAGGGACTTCCACCTTACCCAAATCCTTGATAAAAATGTCTGAACATGCACTAAGGTACCCGTGTAGGGTGTGAAAATAAAAACCTAGTAGGAATCCACCAACAAGACCTTAGATTTAGTATTGAAATATGTGTGAGTGAATTCACTAATGATATCTAAATAACAAATCAGTTATATACCAAAGTCGGGCCATAATGCACTAACCATGTTTTGATGAACCCCGACACTAACTGATTTTTCCAATGCTAGAAATAATAGTCATCTTGTACAAAAAACCATTACCAACCATATAGTTAGTGGATAACATGGAAGGAATAATATATAAAACGTCCCAAATTGGAAACAAATAATAAAAAGTCATAACATAACCATCCTTCTATATAGGAAATGGATTTAGGAAAGGTATAACACAACAAACCTATTATATAAGAACTGCATCACAAGGAAGCTGTAACATAGCCGACATCCCATATAGGAAACTGATCATGATGAAGGAGTGAAATAGTCACCCTATTATATAGGAAATAGATCACGGAGAAGGTGTAAAAATCCAACCCATAATATAATAATTGAATCATGATGAAGGTGTAACATAGGTGACCTCCTGTATTGGAAATGAATCATGAGGAATGTGTAACACAACCAAAATATAAAACATGAAATGACAACCTAGAATAGGCTGTAAGGAAAAACAATTTTGTAAGACCTATGGAAAGGTCCCAAGTCCCAACCTCATCCCCAATATGGAATTTTAATCCAACATGGACTAATTATACTTTGAATACAAGGTATACCCATGATCTAACCACATTATTTATGGCCCATTATCTGAATCACCCATTATAAGAAACCAAGACAATTGGATAATTCTCCCACTGCATCTCATCACTATATACCATATCATTTATTCTCATGACCCATATTATTCATTATTGAGGAATGACATGATCCATAATAATGGGTCAAGATAACCACCCCTAGATGATGTAAAAAAACATAGACATCCTACTTTAGGTCTTGATAACTAAGTTATAAAACCATCATGAAAACCATCACTACATATTTTGGGTTGGTTATGAAAGAAATATAAAACACATAAACCACCCACATGAGGTCAATTACACCATTTATAATCTATCTATGATCTTAAATATGGGATTCAGAAGAACCACATTCATACTCATGCACCTACATGTGTGACAGTTCATGTTATCCCGTATAAATGATGAAACATGATAAGGAACTCCAACATTAATCAACTAAGAGTTACCTTTCCAAGTGTATTCATCCAATTTGAGTTCAATTAATCACCTCACAAAACCTTGAATAAAACTACATAAATTAAGGATGTTAAAAAGTAGAGAGAACGATGAAATAAATACAATCTCAAGGATTTTATGCAGTCAAACATACTGAAATGGAGTGAGTATAACTTATGATGATTTAATATGGTAAAAAATGAGTTGGGGAATCTCTTGGAACCATGGGGGAAGAAAAAAGGTGTTTCCAATCATGGATAGTCTGGATGAAGAAGGAATAAGAGGTAAAAAAGAGTTTATAAGGTGTAAAAATAGAAATTCTATTAAAGTATCCACCCAAGATGACAACAAGGTTCCTAGTTCCCTATTGGTCACCATTTACAAAATCACCAGCTGGCTGGTGGGTCATCAAGAGATACTTATCTTCAGACAGGTCATTAGGTATACTGAGGTCTCTTGCTAATTTATTTCTTTCTTAGGACCATGGTAATCCATATTTGAATTACCGCTAACACATGAAACCAAAAATCACGGTACAACCTTAAAATCAGAACATTGATGAAATAATATGGTATAAAATACCTACGTTGATTGGAAGCTTCTGGGAGGAGGGTGCTGTGGTGAAAGGTCATTAGAGAGGAGGCCGCCACGGTGAGAGAGGTCTACAGGGAGGTGGGTGCCACTGTGAGAGAGGTTTTCAGGGAGGAGAGTGCCGTAGTGATAGAGATCGTTGGAGAGGAGGGCGCTGCGATGAAGAGAGGTTGAGTAGGAGAGGTCAGGAAGGAGAAGTCGTCAGGGAGGAGGGCGCTGCGGTGAGGAGAGGTTGTGGAGGAGAAATCGTCAGGGAGGAGGGCGCTGTGGTGAGGAGATGTCAGGGAGGAGTCATCGGGGAGAGCAATGCGAGGTGAGTAGCGAATCGGGGAGGACGAGATCGATACCAAATAATTGACGGATGCGGTATAGCCAAGGTGGATTAATTAAACCGTGACAATTAGAAAGCTATAGCCACAGACCAATAAAACCATGGCTATAGATTTAATTTTTATTAGTGTCCCTCCATGATCACAGAGCAAAGGGAACTTGAACGGAGCCTCCGCGAGTGCCGCGAAGGTTGATGACGGTTGACTCCACGATTAAGACAAACTTGAGGGAACTTGACTAGAGCCTCTGCGAGTTTTGTGAAAGTTGATGATGGTTGACTCTATGATTATGAGAAATTTGAGGGAACTCCCTCCAGTTGCAGAGCGTGCCGTCCTTCGTGGCGTCATTGTCTCTTCGCGGTGCACATTTGTACTTCGCGGCATGCTCCACCGACCTCTATCGCCTATAAATAGCTGGCTCATCCCCCTTCATAAGCATAGTCACGCTGCCCCTTGGGTAGCCGATCTCTCATTTCACAGAGCTCATGAGCACCACACAGTGATGCCCTTCACAAAGGTCTCCACCCTTTGCGAAGGAGGGAGCTTTTCTCGGATTGTTTGAGGCTCTACAAGCCGATTTTCTCCATGAGCCGCTTTGCTTCGCAAGCCTCTTTGTTTCGCAAGACGCTTTACTCTGCGTGCTATTTTGCTCTGCGAGCCACTTTGCTATGTGATCCGCTTTTCTCTGCGAGCCGCTTTGGTTTGTGAGCCCTTTTTCTCCATGAGCACCTCTTCTTTGCAAGACCCCATGCTCCACGAGCACCTTCCCTCTGCAAAGCTACTTCATGAAACCCTATCCTTCATGAAGCTCTTACCTTCACGCCCACCAGTCCATACCACCAGCACTGTGCCCCTGAACCCCTGCTTGGGATCAGTGTTGGGCTATAGTCCCGACCCTTCGAGTTGGTCCCTTATCTTCTGTCACTAACCCCTATAAAAAATGGAGATTCGCACCGTGAACTTTTTGGGCCAGGATATCGACATTTTCCATTGCACCCTTATGCGCACCCACCTTCCACCTATGGAATACCATGATTTGAGATACTCCTCTGCACACCATGAAACACCTTGAGTTGACATATTCCTCTTGGTTCATTTCCCATGTCGTGAGTTGAGATTCTCATCATCAATTCCCTGAGTACCTTAAGTCAAACCATTCCTCATGCAACTCATCCAAACCCCATCACCTGACTTCTATACCAGGTTGAACCAGAAAGGGACACTCTTGCATAAGTCCCCAAACCAACCATTTATAGTCTCTTTATGTATAATATTCATATCTATATGACTATAAATTATATTACTCCCTATATGAAATATATAGGATGCCTCTTGATCTAAACAAGAGATGCCTTATGCGTGAAGAATAAGATTCCAATAGTCCTATATATATGACTATAAACTATAGTAATCCCTATGTGACAAATATAGGATGCCTCTTGCTCCAAACAAGAGGTGCCTTATGCTCCAAGAATAAGATGCCAAAATTCCACTCTAAAGGACTGTAAACTGTATCATTCCCTATCATTCAATAATAGGATTCCTCTTGTTCCATATAAGAGATGGCTTATGTGAAAAGCATAAGATACCTCCTGCCATGATTATAGTGGCGTAATTTCAAGAGCGTTGGAATCCGTTCAAACATTCCATCACTCCACCTCATGCTTTGCATGTCCTTAATCCGGATCTTCATACTATTTCATGTCTGAAGAGACCCCCTGATGGCTTGGTCCCATGTCGCATCAGCTCACCTACCATTTTGGCCCAACACCCTGGAAGACTTTGGATTACACTTTGAGTCAGGTCCTGTGTTTTAAACACGGTCAACAGTCAACCCTCATTTTTTTGTCCCCATTTTAGGCTAACATGATATAGATTCTGTGTTTTGAACACAATCAACACTTATCCTACATCACCACACCACCCTCACTACATTACGAATGTCGGGAATGCGATTCACACTTTTAATCTCCCTTTGTTTGGACTTATTCCAATGCCCTTGGAGTTATCCTTCTTGTGAACTAGCATATAAGTGTAGAGCTCAATCACATGACTTATCCCACTAGTGATTTTGGATTCCCTCTTGTCCAGACATGAGGAAGTCATTATGGGAAGCTTCCATGCATAATCCCAAACCACCATTGCCGCTCTATAGTGGCACACAGGCTGCTTCCATGCATAAGCCCCATCCACCATTGCCACTCCTTAGCGGCAACCGGGTAGCTTTCATGTGTAATCCCCATACACTATTGTCGCTCCTTACCGGCATCCTAGAAGCTTCCATGCGTAAGCCCCATTCATCCTTTTCCTCTCCTTAGCGACACCCATGAAACTTCCATGCATAATCCCCATTCATCTTTTGCCGCTCCTTAGTGGCACCTGAGAAACTTCCATGCGTAATCCCCATTCATCGTTGCCGCTCCATAGCGGCACCCAGGTTTCTTCTATGCATAAGACCCATTCACCATTGCCTCTCCTTAGCGGCACTCAAGCAGCTTCCATGTGCAATCCCCATCCACTGTTGCTGCTCCTTAGGGGCACCAGGGCAGCTTCCATGTGTAAGCCCCATCCACCATTATTGCTCCTTAGGGGAACCCTAAAAACTTCCATGTGTAAGCCCCATCCACCATTTCTGCTCCTTAGCGGCACCCAGGCAGATTATATGCATAATCCCCATTCACAATTTCCGCTCCTTAGCGGCACCCGGGAAGCTTCTATGTGTAAGCCCCATCCACCATTTCTGCTCCTTAGCAGCTCCTGAAAAACTTCCATGCGTAAGCCCCATTCATCTGTTTCCGCTCCTTAGTGGCACTCAAGCATCTTTCATGCATAATCCCCATTAATTTGTTTCTGCTTCTTAGTATAACCTAGTAAGCTTCTATGTGTAAGCCCCATACACCATTTCCACTCCTTAGCGGTGCTAAAGAAGTTTCCATGTGTAAGACCTATCCACCATTTCCGCTCCTTAGTGGCACCCAGGCAGCTTCCATGCATAAACCCCATTCATCTGTTGTCGATCCTTAGTGGCACCTGGGTATCTTCCATGCATAATCACCATTCATCTTTTTCCACTCATTAGCGGCACCCGTGCAACTTTCATGCATAATCTCCATTCACCATTGCTGCTCCATAGCGGCACCCAGGATGCTTCTATGCCTAAGCCCCATTCACCATTTCCTCTCCTTAATGACACTCGAGTAGCTTCTAAGAGTACACCCCATCCACCATTCCCACTCCTTAGCAGCACCCGAGCAGCTTCCACGCGTAAGCCCCATTCACCATTGTCGTTCCTTAGCGGCACCTAGGAAACTTTCATGTGTAATCCCCATTCACCATCCTTTGTGGCTGCACCTCTACACCACGATCATCTATTATTTTCCACCTCTTGTTTCTCATAATGAGCATGACTCACATGGGCTTAGAGTAAGTTCTTACCATGAAATAATTCCTCGGCCACCTTAGAGTGTAAGACCCAAGTAACCAATACAAACTATGTGGAATTTGATCCTTACTAAGGCAAGGTACATTGGAAGCCTCCCCGAGGTTCAAGACCAACACCTACTGGTCCTGACCACTTCACGTCGGTTCACCAATCTACTATCTTGAACTATGTGGAATTCGATACTTTCCAAGGCAAGGTACATAGGAAGCCTCCTTGAGGTTCAAGCCCATCACCTACTTGTCCCAACCCCTTCACGCCGATTCACCTTCGTCCCGCAAGAGGTTAAAATGTACCCATTCAAACTACATGGTCTTTGATCCTTGTCTCCTAGGAAAGGTACGTAGGAAGCCTTACTGAGGTCCAACCCCAACCAGGGGTAAGCTGTTGTGCCCCAATCAATGGTAAGCCATTGTACCCCAATCAGCGGTAAGCCATCGTACCCCAATCAGCGGTAAGTCATTGTACCCCAATCTGCGGTAAGCTGTTGTATCCCAATTAGTGGTAATTCATTTTATCCCATCTAGTAGTAAGCTGTTGTAAGAACCACACCATGGTAAGCCGTCGTAAGATGAACTATGTGACTTTGATCTCTGTCTCCTAGATATGGTATGTAGGACACCTCCCTAAGGTTCAACCCCAAACACTGGTAAACTTTGGTGTTCCCCCTATTGGGATCCACATCTCTGGTCCTCCCCTTGAGCGTCAGACCAACCCGGGCTGCTAACCATATGTAAGCCCCCACATTTCATCGGGTCGCTGCCCTTTGCGTACACCCCAATTCTATGCCCCCATCCTGAAATACGTGGACTTTGATCCTTGCCAAGACAAGGTATGTATGAAGCCTCCCTGAGGTTCAATCCCATAAACCATGTCTCATAGAGCTCTATATCCCTTGAGACTATGTGTTTCGGGAAGTTCATCCCCCAACCCGGAGGTTCCACTTCCTCTGGGTCCCATCCATACGGGTCTCCTCCTCAGGTGTCCCATCACCCCGCCAAACTATGCAGACTTTGATTCCCTGCCATGGGGATACGTAGGAAGTCTCTTCAAGGCTCAATCCCAACACCACCATTACCTTCATGATGGTTCCACATCATTCCACCACCACTTCATTCAATTCTCCATTATCCATCCAGATTCTTACCTGGGACACCACATCCCGGTGAGATCATGTCACCCATTTTCTCGCTGCTCCTAGCAGAAATCGGGTAACTAACCACGTGTCAGCCCCAACATCAGCGATCCCTCCTGGGGTTGCACCCATCTAATCCACTCCCGTCAGTGTTCTGATCAGTTTGGTCTATCTCCACTAGACGTTAAACCTGCGGAATACCCTATGTTAAACATTAGAAGATGAGGAAAACCTCACAAATATGCCTCTGACATAAGATACCCTGTTACTAACATGGGATGCCTAGGGTTCTATGCCCTTAAGATTCCCTATTATGAGGAAGAATATAGGTTCCCCAATGTCCATGTATCCAGAGATGCCTCGACATGCCTGATTTTGTCATCTACTCTGACCGAAGGTTTCTACCACATCAAGACCCCATGGAATGTCTTGACAGAAGTAGTGTAATTAACTAACGTCCACAAAGATATGGCACTGGGAAAAAGATTTACGAACCATGACTCAAATCTATGAGGGAGACCCAGACTAGGTAACAAGTTCCGAGGAGAAATCCACATAAAGAGGAACCAACATCCCATCATCCCATTTCGATCAAGGAGAAAACATATCTAAATAAGCAACAGATGTCGCCCGCCTTTAGAAAGTGGGAATGTGGGGAAACAGCTATGCATCCTCCTTTGAATAATGGATAGATGCGTGCCCTGATGAAAGCATCTAAAACAGTAATGGTGAACCTGACATGAATCTCTTATCCTTAAACAGTGAGTAGACAAATGATGTCGGGAAAATTGAGGCATCACCCATGTGAATCCCCTATCATTAATATGTGAGAAGATGAGTACCATCGGGTGCATGAAGACTATGGTCCATCGGCTCCTCGTTGACTCCGCCGCTTTAAGAGACCGCACAGGGGGCATCTTCCCCCAACTCCATCAGCTCCTCGCCGACTCCGCCACCTTAAGAGGTCGCACAGGGGGTATTCTACCCCCAAATCCATTGGCTACTTTCCGACCTCGCTGCCTTCAAAGGCCACACATGGGGAATTTCCCCCCCAAATCCATCGGTTCCTCACCGACTTCTCCACCTTAAGAGGCCGCGTATGGGGCATCTGACTCTGAATCCATCGGCTCCTCGCCAACAACGCTTCCTTAAAAGTCCACCTAGGGGGAATCCGCCCCCAACTCCATCGGCTCCTCACCAAATCCACCTCATTAAGAGGCTGTGTTGGGGTCATCTGCCCCCCCAACTCCATCAGCTCCTCCCTGGCTCTGCCGCCTTAAGAGGTCACGCA
Source organism: Viscum album (assembly GCA_963277665.1). Lineage (NCBI taxonomy): Eukaryota > Viridiplantae > Streptophyta > Magnoliopsida > Santalales > Viscaceae > Viscum > Viscum album. The sequence continues at coordinate 497,999,845 of OY728133.1, forward strand.
GTGGGCATCCTCCCCTGACTCCATTGGCTCATTTCTGACCCCACCACCATAAGAGGCTATGCAGGGGGCATCCACCCCTGACTCCATTAGCTCCTTGCTGACTTCTCCACCTTAAGAGTCCACGTAGGGGGCGTCCTTCCCCGAATCCATCGACTCATCGCCGACCCCGCCGCCTTAAGAGGCCACGTAGGGGGAATCCGCCCCCCAACTCCATCAGCTCCTTGCTAGCTCTGCCGCCTTAAGAGGCTGCGCTGGGGGCATCCACCCCCGACTCCATTGACTCCTCACTGACCCCACTGCCTTAAGAGGCAATGTAGGGGGCATCCTCCCCCGACTCCATCGACTCCTCACTGACTCCTCTTCCTTAAGGGGCCACACAAGGAGGATCCGCCCCTGACTCCATAAGCTCCTCGCAAACCCCTCCACCTTAAGAGGTTGCGTAGGGGGCATCCTCCCCCTACTCCATCAGCTCCTGGCCAACCCCACCACCTTAAGAGGCTGAGGAGGGGGCATCCGCCCCCAACTCCATCGACTCCTCACCGACTCGACCGCCTTAAGAGGCCGCGCAAGGGGCATCCGCCCCCGACTCTATCAGCTCCTCGCTAAATCTTCCACCTTAAGAGGCCACATAGGGGGCATCCAACTCCTGACTCCATTAGCTCCTTGCCGACCCCACCGGCTTAAGAGGTAGCACAAGGGGGAATCCGCCCCCGACTCCATCAGCTCCTTGGCAACCCCGCCGACTTAAGAGGCCGCGCAGGGGGCATCCGCCCTCGACTCCATCGGTTCCTCTCTAACTCCTCCGCCTTAAGAGGCCGCTCATGGGGCATCCACCCCCAACTCCATCAACTTCTTGCTGACCCCGCCGCCTTAAGAGGCCACACAGGGGGCATCCGTCCCGACTCCATTAGCTCTTTGAAGACCCCACCGCCTTAAGAGGCCGAGCAGGGGGAATCCACCCCCAGAATCCATCAACTCCTCACTGACTCCGCCTTTTTAAGGGTCCACATAGGGGGAATCCACCCCCGACTTCATTAGATCCTTTTCGACTCCGCCGCCTTAAGAAGCCGAGCAGGGGGTGTCCACCCCCAACTCTATCGACTCCTCGCCAACCCCGCCACCTTAAGAGGTAGTGCAGGGGGAATCTGACCCTGACTCCTTCAGCTCCTCGCTGACCCCTCCGCCTTATTAGGCAGCATATGGGGCATCCGACCCCCAACTCTATCAGCTCTTCACTGAATCCACCACCTTAAGAGGCCGCTTAGGGGGTCTCCACCCCCGACTCCATCGGCTCCTCGTCGACCCCACTGCCTTAAGAGGCCATGTAGGGGGAATCCACCCCCGACTCCATCGACTCCTCGCCGACCCGCCACCTTAAGAGGCAGCGCATGGGGTATCTTCCCCCGACTCTATTGGCGCCTCTCCGAACCTGCCACCTTAATAGCCAGCACATGGGACATCCGCCCCCAACTCCATCAGCTCCTCACCGACCCCTCCTCCTTAAGAGGCAGCGCAAGGGGAATTCTCCCCTAACTCCATCAGCTCCTCACTGACCCCGCTACCTTAAGAGGCTGCATAGGGGGAATCCTCCCCCGACTCCATCGACTCCTTACCAACCCTACCACCTTAAGAGGTAGCACATGGGGAATCCACCCCCGACTCCATCGGCTCCTCACCGACCCCGACACCTTAATAGGTCGTTGATGGGGCATCCTCCCCCTGACTCCATCATCTCCTCACTGACCCCACCCCCTTAAGAGGCAGCACATGGGGAATCCACCCCTGACTCCATCAGCTCTTTGCGGACTCCACCGCCTTAATAGGCCATGCATGGGGCATCCACCCCCCGACTCCATCGGCTCCTCACTGACTCTGCTGCTTTAAGAGGTCACACATGGGGATTCTTCTCTTGACTCCATCAGCTCCTCGCCAACTCCGGCACCTTAAGAGGCCTCACATGGGGTATCCTCCTCTCAAATCCATCGACTCCTCGACGACTCTGCTGTCCTCATAGGGAACATAGGGGGAAACCACCCCCAATCCAATGGCACATCTCCAATAGCACTAGAAGCCATTGTGGATGTCCTCCATGCACCGCTATCATCGGGCATGGGAGTCCTCCCTGTTACCACCACCAGCCACTATATAGGTACTCCCCGCATTGATATTAACCAGCATAAAGGTCCTAACCATGTATTTTCTACAAGTTTTCCCCAGGATTCCATGCATTCTGGGCTCCATCACCCCATCGTATCGACCTTCTAGGCTTGTATGCCTTCTAGGATCCATTACCCCATCGTATCGACATTCCAGGCTTCTATGCCTTCTGGGCACCATCGCCCCATCATACCAAAGGTCTAGGATTCCCCGACTTTCAGGCTCCATCGCCCCCATCATACCGATGTTCTAGGCTTCCACACCTTCGGGGCTCCATCGCCCCCATTGTACCAACTTTCCAGGCTTCCATGCCTTCCAGGCTCCATCGCCCCCGTCGTACCAATGTTATAGGCTTCCACTCATTCAGGGCTCCATCACCCCCATCGTACAAGCATTCCATGCTTCAACGCCTTCTGGTATCCTTCACCCCGTCATGTCGATGTTCCACGCTTCAACACCTTTGGTCTCCTTCACCCCTTCGTACTAGTGTTCCAGAATTCAACACCTTCCGAGCTCCCTCTCCCCCATCGTATTGACGATCCAGGCTCCCATGCCTTCCGGGATCCTTCGCACCCATTGTACCGATGATCCAGACTTCTATGCCTTCCGGGCTCTATCGCCCTCATAGTACTGATGCTCTAGTATTCAATGCCTTATGGGATCCTTTTCCCCATTGTACCGACGTTCCAGGATTCAATGCCTTTTGGGCTCCTTCGCCCCGTCGTACCGACATTCCAGGCTTCAAAGCCTTCCACGCTCCTTCTCCCCATTGTACCAGTGTTCCAGGCTTCAACATCTTCTGGGATCCTTTGCCCCCATCGTATTGACGATCCAAGCTCCCACGCCTTTCGAGCTCCTTCTCCCCATCATACCGACATTCCAGGCTTCAACACCTTCTGGGCTCCTTCCCCCTATCATACCGGTGTTCCAGGCTTCAATGCCTTCTGGGCTCCTTCACCCCAGTCGAATCGATGATCCAGGATCCCACACCTTCCAAGATCCTTTGACCCTATTGTACCGATGCTCCAAACTTCAATGCCTCCCGGGCTCCATTTACACCATCATACCGGCGTTCCGGGCTTCAATGCCTTCCAGGATCCTTCTCCCCCATCGTACCGGCATTCCAGGCTTCAACACCTTCCGGGATCCTTTTCCCCTATCATACTGGCACTCCAGGCTTCAACGCCTTCCAAGATCCTTCGCCCCCATCATACTTGCATTCTAGGATTCAACGCCTTCCAGGATCCTTCTCTCCCGTTGTACCAAAATTCTAGGATTCAATGCCTTTCAGGCTCCTTCACCCCCATTGTACCGACACTCCAAGCTTTAATGACTTCCAGGCTCCTTCACCCCTATCATATCATTTTTATGTCCTAGTTTCATGATGTTAAACTGTGTAATGACCCACGTCCTCATTGCATAACGTTAAACTGAAAAACAACCATGTCCTAGTTGCATTACGTTAAACTGCATAACAACCATCTTCTTGGTCGCATGATGTTAAACTGCGGGACAACATCTTGGTAACATGACAAAAAACTGTACAAAATTTTGGTCAAATCTATGTGACCTAAAACTACAATGACCATGGTCAATGCTATGTGACCTTAAACGCCATCCATCACACGTCCTAGTTTCACGACATTGAACTTCATAACAACCATCATCTTGGTCGCATGACATTAAACTGAGAGACAACATCTTGGTCACATGACATGAAACTTTACAACATTTTGGTCAAAGCTATGCGACCTAAAACCACATTAACCATGGTCAAAGCTATCTGACCATAAACACCATTTATCACTCGTCCTAGCTACACAACATTAAACTATACACCGGGTCCAAAATCTATGACCTTAAAATAATCACCTTTATTCCAATCAATAAGACCTCAAACTATTTTCAACACCAGGGTCTATTACTCTGAGTCCAGCTACATCTTCCCACTGACATGCTCTGATGCGCTGTGGTGTAGAACCCAAAGTGTTGGAATCTAAATAGACATAATCCCAATAAGTCTCCATGCTTCATAGCATCCATTTATTGGGATCCACACCTTCCTTCATGTCTGAAGGGCCCCCTAATGGCCTGGTCTCATGCCACATTGGCTCACCTATTGTATTGGGCAAACACCCTGAAAGACTTCAGATGAAATTTTGAGATAGGTCCCGTGTTTCGAACATGGTCAGTGGTTGACCCTCATTTGTCTTTCCTCATTCCAGGTAACACGATATGGATGCTGTGTTTCAAACATGGTCAAAAACTATCCTCCATCGTTACACCACCATCATTATGATCTGGATATCGAATCTTGTGATTCACCATTTTTCACCTCTTTATGTTTAGGTGGAACTCTAACACCCTTAGTGTTACCCTTCCGTGCATATTTGCACGCTAAGTGAGAGGGTTAGTACTGTTGGGATATTCCCAGCTGGACATCTCCATTCCATTTTTTGTGTGCTTCTATGTGTGAGGAAAATCCCATCATTACTCCTTGTTTCGCACAACAAGCATGAATCAAGTGGGCTTAGTAGTTTTGGTAGGATGTGTACTAATATAGTTGAGTGACAATACAACTTTGTCCTGCATGAAATTAAACTGCCCATCTTCATCCCACATGACCTTAAACTAAATTATCATCCGTCATGATGTTAAACTGCTCATTATCATCCCACATGACTTTAAACTGCTAATCTTCATCCCGCGGGATGTTAAGCTACATAATTTTCCTGCATGACTTTAAACTGCTCATCTTCGTCCATCATGATGTTAAACTGGTCATTATCGTCCTACATGATGTTAAACTGCTTTACAGTCCTACATGACTATAAATTGTGATGTCTTTACCACATGATGTTAAAATGCATGATTTGTTCGAGTTGAAGGACATAAAACTACTCAGCACCTGTCCCGCATGACATTAAACTATATGTCATCCCGCATGATGTTAAACTTTATATGGTCTCACATGAACTTAAACTGTTGCTTCCCATATGAAATTAAATTGTATGTTGTCCCGCATGATGTTAAACTGTATATTTTCCTATATAACCTTAAACTATTGCATCCATCATGAAACTAAACTACTTTGTCATCCCACATGATGATAAAATGCAAAATAGTCTGAGCTCTATGACCATAAACTAAGATCTATATGGTCTCGCATGACCTTGAACCGTTCCATCTTCTCTACATGACGTTAAAACATGTTATTCATCCAGGATGAAGGACATAAAACTCCTCAGCATATGTCCTTACCGCATGGTGTTAAACTGCATGGCCCTTTCATAACTACATATGTCTTGATTCCCATCCTCATAGGATACGTAGGAACACCCAAACATTTCATCCGTCAGCCCAACCCTGACTTCAAGATCTCTCCTTGGGTTGAAAGACATGGTGGGGTGTAGGATTTTGACTTCATTCACGTCGATTTCATCATGACCGCACCATGTATCTCTCTCCCTAAAGATAGCCACCTCTTTCCTCATCCCGAATGACTTTAAACTGAATAGGAACATTCATGCTTCACACACTCCCTATATTTGGGTATTCATCATCTTTCAAATCAAAAAGGACTCCTAAACGGCACATATGTTTGGCCTAAGGTATCTCCTTCCATTTCGGGCCAACATCTTTAAGGATCTCAAACGAAAAATTGATACAAGTCCCACGTTGTGAATATGGTCAGCAATCGACACTCATTTGTTGCTCCCATTCTAGGTCACATGATGTAGATGTTGTGTTTCGAACATGGTCAACAGTCATCCTTCATCATTTCCACCACCCTCGTATGTCCCAAGTATTGGGTACAATGATTCATTTTGTCCTGGTACCCCTTCAAACATCAGTCTACCTTGGGAAAGAGTGTTAGTCCGGTTGCTATACCCTTATATTTTGGGGAGATCCTGGTTCTATTCCTTGTTTCCCACACTGAGCATTGCTCACGTGGGATTAGGTGCTTTTTTAAGGAAAAATCCAAGTAAAGGGCCACATATCTATGGTACGAGATTTATGACCATAAACTAAGATCACTATCATCCTCACTGCAAGACGTTAAACTACAAAATGGCTAGGACTTCCGTCTCAAGTCCCTTAACCTTCGTGAGTTCATAGCCTAGGTTTTCACATAGGATTGTGCGGTGTGATATGGGATTATGCCCTCATTCACGTTAGGATATTTTTTCGGCACCGCATAAACCCCTTGAGACATCCCTCCATATTTTTCCTCGCTAAAAGATGTTAATCTGCATAGGTCCAACCATTCTTCATGTGTCCCATCATTTGGGTTTCCTCCATTATTCACATCTAAAAGGACCCATGAATGGCACATATGTTTTTATTAATGGATCTCCTACCATTTTGGGCCAACAACCTCAAGGATCTTGAGAGACAATTTGATACAAATCTCGTGTTGTGAATATGGTCAATGGTCAATGCTCAATTGTTTTCCCCCATCCATGGTCACTCAATACAAATATTTTGTTCTGAACAGGGTCAATAGTTATCCTCGACCATCGTTGTCATCCTATGGTCTCCCACATAATAGGCACGACTCACCCTTTCTACCCACTTGTCCCATGCACATGACATTAAAATGGGAATCTACAGTCCGAGCTCTATGACTTTAAACTAAGATCACCAGAGTCTTCACTGCAAGACGTTAAAATGAAAACTGACTGTGACTTTCTGTCTTTGGCCTAGACTTAGGTCCCTCAGCCTTTTTGGGCCCCTGGTCCAAGTTATCACTTAGGATTGTACAGTGTGGTATGGTATTATATCCTCATTCATGTCAGTTACTCACCATGTCGTACACGTCCCTCGTTGAGATACCTTTCCCCGCATAACATAAAACTGCGCAACATCCTCCAAAACTACGTGTGGATTGATTCCCATCCTCATGGGATATATAGGAACACCAAAAAATTTAGCCTTTGGGTCCATCCCCATTCATTAGGAACCTCCTTACCTTCCTGTCCCCCTGAACTTGGTTTTCCCAGGAGAGGGGAATGCAGTGTGGTATGGGCTTATGTCCTCATTCGTGTCGGGTTTGTAACAACCAAACCATGTAACTATTTATCCTGAGAGATCTTCGTCCCCCTGATCTATAATAATCCTTTCATGTTTTATGTTCTTAAGTTGGGCCCCTTGAACCTCTTTGGCAGTTCACTGATGTGCCTAGGAGCACTCTGGTTTATGACCTAGAGTGTTGGATTCTACAAGACATGTTATCGTCCATTTTCAGTCTTCATGTTCCCCTTCATTTGGGATTTCATCATCTTTCACGTCCAAATGGGCCCCCAAATGGTACAGATGATCATCCTAAGGGATATCCTATAATTTTAATCCAACTCCATCAAGTAACTCGAATGAAAAATTGATACAAGTCCCACATTGCGAATATGGTTAGCGGTCGACACTCATTTGTTCTTCCCATTTCAAGTCATGCGATGTGGAAGCTATGTTTTGAATACAGTCAATAGTTATCCTCCATCCTCACACAACCCCCATGAAGCCCTAAATATTGGTTACATGATTCACATCCCTTTCCACTCCATTATGTCCAAGTGGAATTTCAACACTCTTTGTGCTATCCCTCAGTGTGTGTTTTCACGTTAGGAGGACAATCCATGATGAGGCATCATTCGGGACTCCACACTGATTTCCCCTTTGTGTGTATTCCATGTGTTTAAAAGACCTTCTCCACCCTTGTTTCCCACATCGAGTGTAGCTCACATGGGATTAGGGATTTGGTCGAGGTTTTTGCCTGTTTAGAAGAGTCTCACTTCTCTATGGTCTGAGTTCTAAGACCTTAAAACTAAGATATATTCACGTCCTTATCACATGAAGTTAAACTGAATGATATATTCCAGAACTACATGTGTCTTGATTCCCATACTCATGAGATATGTAGAAATTCCCAGAAAATCTGTATGTGGATCCAGCCCCAGGAATCTTAAATCCCACCCCCCTTTTTGGCCCCTTAGCCAGAACTCTTTTGGGAACATGTGGTGTGGCGAGTACCTCTTGGGTTCTCATTCACGTCAGGTTTTTCAATAGCTGCACCATGTTCCTTTCCTATATTTTACCAACATGGTCTGAGTTCTATGACCCTAAACTAAGATCTCTACATGGGAACTATGTGTCGGGTTTGGCTATATCACCGCCCTACGCACAGTCCATCACTCCTATTCCCCCTTAATGGTCCACTCTATGACATTAAACTTGGATCATGTGACCCCAGGAATATTTTCCTCAGAATGGGATTCAACTTCCACTATCTGACACGTCTCATTAGTGTACTCAAATGCGGCGTGGAAAAGAGCCCAAGGTGTGGAATTTTAACATAAACATCCCCTCGTTTCATGTCCTCACTTCATGAACCCTTTATATGGATCCCCATCCTCTTCCATGTCTTAAAGGGACCCCATTTATGGCCTAGTGTAATGCCACATTGACTTAACTACCGTCTTGGGCCAATGCCCATGAAGACCTCATACGACATTTGCGACAGGTCCCGTGTTTCAAACATGGTCAGTGGTCAACCCTCATTTGTATGTCCCCATTCCAGGGTAACATAATATGGATGATGTGTTTCAAACATGGTCAAAAACTATCCTCCATCGTTACACCACCATCATTTTGATCCAGATCTTAGGAACCATGATTAACATCTTTCCATTCCCTTATTTTCAAGTGAAATTCCAAGACACTCGGTTTTACACCTCTGCGCATCTTTGTGTGTTAAGTTGGAAGGTCGGTATTATTGGGATGTCATTAACCTAGCATCCCATTTCCCATAATGTGTGCCTCCCAGTACTAGGAAAGTCCCTTCACTGCTCATTGTTTCCCACATCGAGCACGACTCACTTGGGCATAGTGGTTTTTGGTAGGATGCGTACTGGTGTAGCCGAACTACACATGACCTTCGTCCCGTAGGATGTTAAAATGAACTCTCAGAACTATGTTTGGATTGATTCCCATCCTCATGGGATACGTAGGAATTCCCAAACAACCCGTCTTAGGCCCAACCCAGTTTTCACCTTCAGTCCCTCGACCTAAGGATTCTCCTAAGAGCGTGTGGTGTGGAGTGGACTCTTATGGTCCTCATTCACGTCAGGGTATGTAATGCACCACAAATTTCTTTTCTGGATATCCATGTACTTGATGCATCACCTTAAACTATTCCCCTTACCCTGAAGAAGTTCAGGATGCCCCATGATAATTATGAGATGCATCAACTTCCTCGTTAGAGAGGATTCCCCCTACCAGCATTGGTCTCTAACCACGATGTGCCTAGAACTACATGCAGATTTATTCCCATCCTAATGGGATACATAGAAACGCCCGACCAATTTTCTTCATTCCCAAACTAACTCTCACTTTTGGTTCGTTGACCTAAAAAACTTCCTCCGGGGATATGTGGTTTGTTATAGACTCTTTATGTCCTCATTTACGTCGGGTTTATAGCTACAACATCACATAATCCCTTCTTAGGATATCCCCTTTCATTCCTAGTCCTATTATATGATGTTAAACTGCACGAGTCCATATGTCCTCGATGCATGACACTAAACTACAGTTCTACCCTAAACAAGTTTAGGATGCCCCATAATAACTATCGGATGCATCAGATCCCTCTCTAGAGATGATTTCCCCTATCTGCATTGGTATCTGGCCACGCTGTGCTCGATAACTATGTTTGGATTGATTCCCATATTCATGGGATACATAGAGACGCCTAGGAAATTCACCTTGGGCCCAGCCCCAGGACCATTAACCCTTCTTCCCCCTCGACCCCGATCTTGGCCTTGGTAGTGTGACCTTAAAATTATGTGCACAGTCCTCACCGTATGACGATAAAATATGTGTCTATCATCCTTATTGGTATGATGTAAAACTACAAGTCATTCCAGGACTTTACTAGAGAGGTCATATTCAAAAGTAGGTATGATCCCTGATCAGACCCATGGGCCCACCTAATTTTTCTTCACCACGGTGGTGTAATTTCCAGAGTGTTGGACTCCATTTGAACAACCCATCACTCCACCCCTCACGCTTTGTGTACCCTTTATTCGGAACCTCATAATATTTCATCTCAAAAGGAACCCCCTAATATTACAGATGCTCAACCTATGGCTCACCTATAGTTCTGGGCCAATGTTCTGGAAGACTAATGGATAATATTTTGAGATAGGCCCCATGTTTCGAACATGGTCTGCGATCGACCCTCATTTGTTCTCCCTATTTCAGGCCAACACAATAGGGATACTCTGTTTTGAAAACAGTCAAAAATTATCCTTCATTATCATTCCATCCCTATAGTGTTCCTAATTTTGGGTATCATGATTCACACTTTCCACTCCCCTATGTTTGGATTAATTCTAATGCCACTGGCGTTAACTCACTCATGCACTAGAGCACACTGGGAAAATAGAAATTCGACTGTTCTAGGAGCTTCATTATCCAGTCAGGCCTACCTCTTTCTTCCTAGAAATCCTGATCGGCTATTCATAGAGCCCCATTCTCTAGCTGCAGTCCCTCTTTTTGGATGCTCTCAATGGTGATCGATGTCCCATTCCGATCCACTCACTCCTTCTATTGTTTAGCACTCTCATATAGGTGAATGACCTCCTATTATCTCATGTTTCTCACAACGATAATGGATCACATGGAATTATATATTTAGTTGGCTATTTCCTCAATGCGATTGAGATATAATGGACCCCAAGATAGGCATTTTCCTCAGAATTCAGTCCGCCTCAGCATCCTTGTTCTCGTTGGACCCCATTCTTAGGGGGGCATTTGTTGTCACCAAAACATTCATCAAAAAAGTATTAAAAATTCTTAAATTCATAATCCAATATCGTATCTCATTTTTCAAGCTTCGATTTAATATGTCGTAGGTCCCAAATAGAGTTACAGATTAGGAGTTATGGACATTTGAAGTTGGACCGGAAAACTGGTTCGTGGAGCCCATTCATGAAGCTCCCTCCGTGATAGTAGAGCAGTGGAAATTTGACCGGAGCTTCTGCAAGTCCTATGAAGGTCAATGATGGTTGACTCCATGATTCAGATGAACTTGAGGGAACCTTACTAGATCCTCTGAGAAGGTCGATGACGGCCAACTCCACGATTACAAGAAACTTGAGGGAACTCCATCCGGTTGCAGAGCACGACATCCTTCGCGGAGTCATTGTCTCTTCACAGTGCGCATTTGTGCTCTAGGTCATTCTCTACCAACCTCCATCACCTATATATAGATGACTCACCCCCTTCATAAGCATGGTCACACCACCCCTTGGTTGGCTGATCTCCCATTTCGCAGAGCTCCCGAGCACTGTGAAGTGATGACCTTCACAAAGGGATCCACCCTTTTCGAAGGAGGGAGCTCTTTCAGGTTTCTTGAGGCGCCATGAGCCACTTTTCTCCACGAACCACTTTTTTCTGCGATCCTCTTTGTTCTGCGAGCCGCTTTTCTCCACGATCCATTTTTCTCCATGATCCCCTTTGCTTCATGATACCCCATGCTTCGCCAACACCTTTCCTCCGTGAAGATACTTCTCAAAGCCCAATCCTTTGTGAAGCTCCTACCTTCACGCCCAGCGGTCCATACCTTAGGTGTTGCGCCCCTACACCCCTACTCAGGATCAGTGTCGGGCTACTGTTCCGGCCCTCCGGGCCAGTCTCTTCACTTCTGTCCCTGACCCCCATGATAAATGGAGAGTCGCACTATGAAATTTTGGGTCCAGGATGTCAACAATTTCCATTTCTCCCTTATGCGCACCCACCTTCCACCTATGGAATACCATGATTTGAGATACCCCTCTGCACACCATGAAACACCTTGAGTCAACATATTCCTCTTGGTTCATTTCCCATGTTGTGAGTTGATATTCTCACCATCAATTCCCCGAGTACCTTGAGTCGAACCATTTTTCATGCAACTCATCCAAACCACATCACCTGACTTCTATACTTGGTTGAACCAGAAAGGGATGCTCTTGCATAAGTCCCAACACCAACCATTTATAGGCTCCTTATACCTAATAGTCCTATCTATATGACTATAAAATATAGTACTCCCTATAAAACATATATAGGATGCCTCTTGCTCTAAACAAGAGATGCCTTATACTCTAAGAATAAGATTCCAATAGTCTTATCTATATGACTATAAACTGTAGTAATCCCTATGTGAAAAATATATGATGCCAAGAGATGAATTATGCTCCAAGAATAAGATTCCAACAATCCTCTCTACATGACAATAAACTGTATCATTCCTTATCATTCAATAATATGATTCCTCGTGTTCCAAATAAGAGATGGCTTATGTGAAAAGAATAAGATAACTCATTCCATGATTGGAGTGGCATAATTTCAAGAGCATTGGAATCCGTTCAAACATTACATCACTAAACCTCATGCTTTGCATGTCCTTCATTCGGATCTTCAGACTCTTTCATGTCTGAAGGGACCCCCTGACGGCCTAGTCCCATGCCACATCGGCTCACCTTCCGTTCTGGGCCCATGCCCTGGAAGACTTTGGATGACACTTCGAGTCAGGTCTTGTGTTTAGAACACAATCAAAATTCGACCCTCATTTTTTTGTCCCCATTTCAAGCTAACACGATACAAATACTATGTTCTGAAAATGGTCAATAGTTATCCTACATCACCATGCCACCCTCACTGCGTTCCGAATGTCAGGCATGCAATTCAAACTTTTCATCTCCCTTTGTTTGGACTGATTCCAATGCCCTTGGCATTATCCCGCTTGTGCACTAGCGCATAAGTGTAGACCTCAATCATATGACTTAACCCACCAGTTATTTGGGATGCCCTCATGGCCAGACATGGGGAAGTCATTATGGGAAGCTTCCTTGAATAATCCCCAACCCCCATTGTCGCTCCATTGCGGCACATAGGCTGCTTCCATGCATAAGCCCCATCCACCATTGCCGCTCCTTAGCGGCACCTGGGCAGCTTCCATGCGTAATCCCCATCCACCATTTCTTCTCCTTATTAGAATCCAAGAAGATTCCATGCATAATACACATGCATCTGTTGCCGCTCCTTAGTGGCACCTGAGAAGCTTCCATGCGTAAGCCCCATTTATCTTTTCCCACACCTTAGTAGCACCTGAGAAGCTTCCATGCATAAGCCCCATTCACTATTTCTGCTCTATAGCAGCACCCGTGCTGCATCTATGCATAATCCCCATTCACCATTTCTACTCCTTAGCGGCACTCGGGAAACTTCCATGCGTAAGCCCCATTTTCCATTTCCACTCCTTAGCGGCACCTGAGTAGCTTCCATGCATAAGCCCCATCCACTATTTCCACTCCTTAGTGGCACCCAGGAAGCTTCCATGCGTAAGCCCCATCCACCTTTGCCGCTCCTAAGCATCACTCGGGTAGCTTCCATGTGTAAGTCCTATCCACTATTGCCGCTCCTTAGCAGAACTCGGATATCTTCCATGTGTAAGCCCCATTCATCTATTTTCGCTCCTTTGTGGCACCCGGGAATCTTCCATGCGTAATCCCCATTCATCTATTTCCGCTCCTTAGCGGCACCCAAGAAGCTTCCATGCGTAAGCCCCATCCACCATTGCCACTCCTTAGCGGCACCCGAGCAGCTTCCATGCGTAAGCCCCATACACCATTTCCACTCCTTAGCGGCACCCGAGAAGCTTCCATGCATAAGACCCATCTACTATTTCCACTCCTTAGCGACACCCAGGAAGCTTCCATGTGTAATCCCCATCCACCGTTTCCGCTCCTTAGCGGCACCCGGGTAGCTTCCATGCGTAATCCCCACTCATCTATTTCTGATCCTTAGAGGCACCTGGGAAGATCCCATGCACAATACCCATTCATCGTTTTCCGCTCCTTAGCGGCACCCAGGAAACTTCCATGCGTAATCTCCATTCACCATTGTCACTACATAGTGGCACCCAGGTTGCTTCTATGCGTAATATTCATTCACCATTTCCACTCCTTAGCGGAACTCAGGCAGCTTCTATGAGTAATCCTCATCCACCATTGCCACTCCTTAGTGGCACCTAGGAAACTTTCACACATAATACCCATTCACCATCATCACTCCTTAGCGGCACCTAGGAAACTTCCATGTGTAAGCCCCATTCACCATCCTTTGTGGCCGCAACTCTGCACCATGATCGTCAGGTCTTTTCTACCTCTTATTTCTCACACCGAGAATGACCCACGTGGGATTAGAGTAAGCGCAGACCATGACATCCTTCTTGGGCCACCTTAGAGTGTAAGACCCATGTAACCAATCCAAACTACGCAGACTTTGATCCTTACCAAGGTATGGTATGTAGGAAGCCTCCCCAAGGTTCAAGCCCAACACCTATTGGTCCTGAACCCTTCACATCAGTTCACCAATCCACCATACCAAACTACGTGGACTTTGATCTTTTCCAAGGTAAGGTACGTTGGAAGCCTCCCTAAGGTTCAATACCAACACCTACTTCTCCCAACCCCTTCACGCCGGTTCACCTTCATCCCAAAATACATTAAACTATACCCATTTAAACTATGTGGAATTTGATCCTTTTCTCCTAGGCAAGGTATGTAGGAAGACTCCCTGATGTCTAACCCCAACCAGTGGTAAGCTGTTGTGCCCCAATCAGCAGTAAGCCGTTGTACCCCAATCAACGGTAAGCCGTTGTACCCTAATCAGTGGTAATCCATTGTACCCCAATCATTGGTAAGTCGTTGTATCCCAATCAGTGGTAATCCATTGTATCCCATCCAACGATAATCCATTTTCATCCCCACATGACGTTAAGCCATTGTAAGATGAACTACCTGGGTTTGATCCCTGTCTCATAAACATGGTATGTAGGACTCCTCCCTGAGGTTCAACCCCAAACACTGGTAAACTTTGGTGTTCCACCCTATTGGGACCCACATATCTTGTCCAACCCATGAGTGTCAGACCAACTCGGGTTGCTAACCACATGTAATCCCCAACATTTCATCGGGTCGTTGTCCTCTGTGTACACCTTGATTCTATTCCCCCATCATAAAATATGTGGATTTTGATCCTTTCCAAGGCAAGGTATGTAGAAATCCTCCTCGAGTTTCAATACCATCACCCATGTCTCATAGTGTTCTCTCTCCCTCGAGCCTATGTGTTTCAGTATGGTCATCCCCCAACCCAGATGTTCCACTTCCTATGGGTCCCATCCATATGGGTCGCCTCCTCAGGTGTCCCATTGCCCCGCCAAACTATACGAACTTTGATTCCCTGGAATGAGGATATGTAGGAATTCTATTCGAGGCTCAATCCCAATACTACCATCACATTCACGAATGTTCCATTTCATGCCCCCACCACTTTATTTAACTCTACATCATCCATACCGATTCTTACCCAGGCCGCCACATCCCAGTGGAATCCTGTGACCCATTTTCTCGCTGCTCCTAACAGTAATTGGGTAACAAACCACGTGTCATCCCCAGAATTAGTGATCCCTCCTAGGGTTCCACCCATCTAATCCACTCGTGTCAGTGTTATAATCAGTCTGATTCATCTCCGATAGACGTTAAACCCGCAACATACCCTGTGTTAAACATGGGAAGCCTAGGAAAACCTCAGAGACATGCCTCTGGCATAGGATACCCTGCAACCGACGTGGGATGCCTTGGGTTCTTCTCCTTTTAGATGACCTATTTTGAGAAAGAATACAGGTTCCCCAATGTCCATGCATCTAGAGATTCCCCTACATCCTGATGTTGTCATCTACTCTGACCAAATGTTGCTACCGTGTCAAGACCCCATGGAATGTCCTAACAGAAGTAGTGTAATTAACCAGTGTCCAAAAAGATATGGCACTATGAATGAGATTCACAAACCATGACTCAAATCTAGGAGGGAGACCCGGACAAGGTAATGTGTTCCGAGGAGGAATCCACAGAAGGATGAACCGACATTCCATCATCCCATTTTGATCAAGGAGAAAATTTCCCTGAATAAGCGATGGATGCCGCCCGCCTTTGGAAAGCGGGAATGTGGGGAAACAACTGCGCGTCCTCCTCAGAATAATGGATAGATGTGCGCCCCGATGAAAGCATCAGAAATAGAGTGGAATAGATACGATAGAACTTCTGTAGGTGACCCAAGTTTCTACATAAGCCACATATCATGGGTGCCTTAGTGAAAACCCTATTTGAATGCCCCAACTTTACACACTGTGAACGAATCAACAAAACTATTTCAGTCACTACAAGATTTCTAGAATGAACCTGTTTTCGAGAACCACCATAAGAATGATCGCACTTCTACTTTACTTTGAAGGAACTTGCACCACCAATAGGATAGAAAGAAACTCTTAACAAACCTGACTTTCTATTTAGGTCTATTTCAACCATTGGTTCTCTATCCAGTATATCAACATAAGAGGGAAGATTCATTAATAAGACCTAAGAGAAAATGTCATATCAAAGTCAAAACATGAATATTTGAGCCTTCATCTTCCCATTCGATACTATATTAGGTAAAAACTGCACAAGTTCAAAAAAATGATTTGCATAATTTGTTACGATTCTTCTATCCTGCTCAAATTTGAAAAAATTCATAGCCTTAGCCAACAAAACCAACTATAGATAAAACTAGATGGTGAAAATAAATTTTAAGTATTTTCAATCTAATCCCTCATGCTTATTCTCCATAATTTACCACCATATTCTGCTCGGTCTTTCAAGCATGAAGGTGGAAAACTTCATCTTGATTTCTTCAGGTGTCTCCAAGAACCCAAACAAACGATCGATCCTACTAAAACATTCCTTAGCCTCTTGAGGGTCATTTGAGCCTTTGAATGCTACAAGATTATGGTGAAGGAATTATTGAGAATTATTTATGAGATCATCCATTTTTAGGTTCCATAGTTGGAGCTTGAATGAGAGTTGTTGTAGGTGCCTATCCCAAATCTTGGCCAGTATCGATGATCACCTCAACCATATTTGTGTCCACAAGAGGATTTTATCACTGAGGTTCATCCAAAACTTCCTAATAGATCTGATTTTTAAATCTTCTTAGATTCATGATGCTATAAAACATCAAAAAACAACAAAGATGATATCATATTAACAATCAAATGGATAAATAAGGGAAATTAATCCCAATAGATAGACAAGAAAGATTTGGATTTCAACATATCTAAATCAAAATCAGGGACAAGACTAGAACTAATCCTCAATACATATTTCCCAAACCACCCCTTTAAGGTTATTGATGGTGAGATATGGATAAGTACTCAATCAAAACTACCTCCTAAGTCTTGATAAGATTACAAAATTTCATACCAACTTCAAGACAAGAAGCTCAACCTAGATCTCTAATACCAATTTGTCACAAACCAGCCTAGGTACCCTGGTAACCCAATAACCGACCTGAAACTGACATGGACTGAAGGGTGTTCCCGATCCCTATGGGTTGGTGACTAGCACCTAACATAAAACAAAATGAAAGTGGGAACTAATTTTCCACAAAAATTACGAAAGAAAGATAAACAAGACAATATGCATATAAGAAAATCTCCACAGGGAGAACTGTACTAGAATAAAAAAAGTATAAAAAACCCAAAGTACTATAGAAAAGTACTAGAAGAGAATGATAGATAACCCATGTACCAATAGATACAACTCTATAAGTCCCTAGATTAATAACTAGAACCACCTTCAAGTGGTGATTTACCCTTGATCAAACCTGAGAAGAGATAATCTACAATCACTTGAAGGCACAAGTTGGGTGTGAGATAAAAAACTAGTAGGGTCTCACTAAGTATTCCATAATAATATTCCAATATTTAATTAACCAAATAAATAACTTTCAATTTTAAATAAAAATGTTTTTTCATTTCAAAAACTTATTTAAAAAAATCATGATTTATATTTAAAATTATGAAAATAATTTAAACAAATGGATTAATTCAATATTTTATATTAAATAGTTTATATAAATATGAAGGCATTTAAATTTTTTTACAAACATTAGCATAAATTTATATCTCATATATAAATAAGCAAGCAACATGGTCATCTACCAAGAGGTATGATAGTTCGAGGTTATGGGATCCTCACACACTTGTATAATGATAATGAAAATGTGTATACACTTCCCTTGAAACTGGTCAAAGATGACTCATTGACATCCTAATGAGGAATACAATGTTCCATACAGTTTATATTATAGTTGTAAAGCATCAATCCGGTGTTAGGGAATTCCCATACTAGGATGTTTTTCCCTAATAACTCACCAACTACCTAGGCTAGCATGTTCTCTAGTACAAATCAAGGATGTGAAATTTATTTTAATAAACCTTAAAATAAAATTAAATTCCATTATCCCATTTAAAAAACTCCAACTTTACAATAAAAAAAATGGATTTTTAATCAAAACATTCCCTTTTCCAAGATAAAACCCAAAGGTTTCTATCAAAACCATTTTAATCCATTTCCCAAATAATAATTTGAAATCAACTTACAATTAAATTTCAGAACTAAATTCCCACAATTAATTTCCAAAAAATTTTGTTTAAAAATTTAATTGAAATAATTTCCATCAATTTCATAATTTAAATTCAATAATTAAAATCTCCAAAATTTTCCATCAATTTCACAATAACACCCCAATTCAATGGAATTGGGGGTTTTCAAGATTTCATAACAAAATTCAATTTTCAAAAACACCAATTCAATGGAATTGGATTTTTAATAAATCAATTTAAAGTAATTTCATTTATAATAGTAATTGAATTTAAATCAACAATTGGATTTAAATAATGAAATTTAGGGTTAATAAAAATTGGGCATCATGACGGAACCACATACCTCAGGATCACTAGATCTCAAAACGCCAAGCACTAATCAGGATTTTCCAATGGGGAATGATGAAAATGAAGTCTAGGAATCAAACCTAGATCCAAGATCTGAAATAGAGGGTATTATATCCTCTAATGAATAAGATCTATGAAGCCCTAGGGAGTAAATAGGAGAGAGTGGGAGATAGGGATTTAAAAGAGGAAATATACTAGGATAAGATTGAATGCTATTTTCCTAGATTCGATTCTCTTTTGGAGGGGTGTAGAGGGACCAAAAACTGATCTTGAGAGCTCTCATGGAAGGAGAAATCAGTTTGGGGTCATATAAGTTTGTAAGAGACCTAAAAGAGGGGTTTAAGGATTTTAAAACTTAAGTTCAGATTAAAAAAACCAATATGCACGGTTTCCTTGGTAGGGATACACAATTAGACCAAATCGTGCGCCTTTTCCATGCACCTGTTTTAAATGGGTTTCATGGTTTCTCCTAAGTGGGTGCATGGTTTTTCAAACGGTGTGACAAACATGAAAAAGAACACTATCTTGGGTTGCCTGGTTTACTTTGAGAGGGTGCACGGTTTGGGTAAACTGTGTGCCAACCATGCACTAGACCAGAAACTTTCAAAACTTTCAAAATCTCACCTGATTCACCCTTAAACGAAACCCAACAAAATCATGATAAAAAGAGGGTTTATGAATACCTAAAAAGAGAAATAGGATGTTACAATGAAGTTTGATTCTTTCAATATGATACTTGTTGAGTCAATTTCTGAAATTCAGTTCAAATTTAATGAGATCAAAAACACTATGAAGTCACTTGGACAACCTATGGATGAAAAACAATAAGTTTTAAGATTAATGGGATTCTTACCTAATAACTGGCGCAACACTACTATTTTTATTAGAGAATAATCTGTAATTAGAAAACTACTAGTCAAAGAAATGATTAAAAATTTTATGTTGTATGAATAGGAATTAAAATATTATAATGAAGATTCTAAACTTAAGAATAAAACCATAACCTTTAATTCATTTGAGTCAAAATCAAAATAAGTTATCCAGGAAGATAAATCAGGTAAAAATGAATTTGATTCTGAAAGTGATGAGGAGATGGATCATCTTTCCCAAAGATTTAAAATGTAATAAAATTAATAAATTCTTTAGAAAGTAAAATTACTATGGAATGTTTGATAGAAGAGGAAACTAGATTAAGGAATAGAGAAATAATGATTCCTCTGGTGACATTACCTGCTATGAGTGTAAGAGTAAAGGATATATTAAATTAAATTTCCCTAAGATTAAGTATAATAAAAAGTATTATGATAAATAAAAGAATCCCAAGAAATCAATGAAGGAAACTTGGAGTTCATCTGAGGACATCTCTAGTTACTACTCTAACAGAGTGGATGCAAATGAAAAAGCTAATTTATGATTTGTGAACATTTCATCTAAGGTAAAAAATATTTTTTTTATGATAATGACATTGTAAATAAAACTGAAATGACTAATGAAGAGCTATTTGAATACTTCCCTATGCTGAAAGACATTATAAATGATCTTAAAGATAAATATAAGAATTTGAAAAATTTATATGCTTTATCTTATCATGATAAAAATGTTCTTACTACTGAAAAATAAAATAATTCCAACCTATTAAAGGATAAAAATGAGCTAAAATTAAAAAATGAGAAACTTAAGAAGGATATGGAATAGTTTAAAAATGTTACTAATACTCATAATATGATTTTGGGAAGTCAGAAAGCTCCTTAATTAAATACCAGTATTGGATACCAATATGGACTTTAAAGGAAGTTGTATAAGAATTAATTTGCTCCAAGATCAAGAAATAAGACCCTTATATATAACAATAAAAGAACTTCTGGATTTAGAAAAAATCCTCACTCTTTTGGACCTATGAATACTTTTATCTATAAATATGTTAGTTCTATAGTTAACAAAATTTTAAAATAGATTTGGATCCAAAAACTCTATTTTCAAACTTCTCTGTACCCAAGAAAGTATGGGTACCAAAATCATTTCTTGATTGGTTTTGTACAGGTTAAGTGTTTGAATAAATCTTGAAAAATTCAATGATATCTTGATAGTGGATGTTCTTGACACATGATTGTAGACTAATCAAGCTTCAAGAGTTTATCAAAAGTGGATAGTGAACTTGTCACTTTTGGTGACAATGTAAAAGTAAAGACAATTGGACTTGGACAAATTGGTAACCCTAAAACCATTCTTCTTTATAAAGTTTTTTTGTTGATGGTTTAAAATATAACATGATCAGTATATATCAATTGTGTGATGATGGTTATAATGATAAATTTAAAAATAATTCATGATTTTTTTTGATTCCAAGAATATTCTTTAGTGTTTACTTCTATAAGGGGTGATAATGTTTATGATATTAATTTAGATTATTTATTTTCTCAAAATGTTTCCTACTTTAGTGCATTTCATAAAAAATATTGGGAATGAAATAGAAGACTATGAAACTGAAATAAACACTCTCTTATCAATATAACTAGAAAAGGATTAGTTATGGATCTACCCAAACTAGAATTACTAAATGACAAAGTGTTAAATCCCCATCAAAAATAAAAGAAACACAAAATTTATTTCAAACCAAATAAATAGGTTTTAAACTATCAAACAATTGAATTGGTTCACATAGATTTTTTTGTACCTTATAGAGTTTCTAGTCTAATTGGAAAACATTATATTTATGTGACTGTTGATGATTATTTAAGATATACATCAGTATATTTCTTAGCTCACAAAATTGAAGCTCCCTCCTATTTTACAAAATATGCAAAGTCTATGGAAAACCATAGTGGAATTACCATAAAAACCTTGAGATGTGATCATGAAAATGAATTTGATAATCAAGAATTTGAATATTTATGTTCACAAAATAGTTATAGACACAATTTATCTTTACCTCAAACACCTCAACAAAATAGGTTTGTTGAAAGGAGAAACAAAACTCTTCAAGAAATTACCCAGATTATGGATAGAGAATATGAGTCACCAGTATAATTTTGGGATGAATCTATTAATACAAATTGTTATTTAATTAAAAGGGTTAGGTATCTAAAATAATCCCCCTATGAGCTTTGTAATGGTATAAAACCAAAAGAGATTTTTCAAAAATTTACTCTAAAGAGAATTTTTAAAGTCTTTATTCTAAATACAAAAGAGAATTTGAAAAAAATTACACTAAAGTTTCATAAAGGAATTTTACTAGGTTATTCTACTTCTAGTAAGTCTTATAAAGACTTTAAAAAACAATATCATATTATGGAAGAGTATTTTCATCTCAAATTTGATAAAATAAATCCACATGAACCTAAACATTCTATAAAAAACATTTTGAATGATACATAAAATCTAAATATCAATATTTCCTCTAAGAACCTGACTATATTATCGATTTATTTGATAAATCTATAAAAAAATAATAACCAAACCTTCATGAACCTGAATAAGAATTAGAAGAACCAAAAAAATTCAATTTCTAGAACTGTTAGGACCATTAGATACCATCTTTTAGATGTTGTTGTATGTGATTTAGATTGGGGATCTCAAACCTGAGCCTCTATTAGAAACTAGGTTGCACATAAAGCCTTATTTTCTTATCTAGAAAAAAATAACATCAATTAAGTAATAAATTATGAACATTGGGTAATACCTATGCATGAATAGTTCAAATAATTTGAAAGAAACAAATTGTGGAAATTAGTTGAAAGGCCTATAGACTACCTGGCTATTTGAACTAAATGGGTGTATAGAAAAAAGGTTGATGAGTCTGGATCAATATTTATAAATAATGATATATTTATTGAATAAGGTTATATTCAAGAGGAAGTTATTTATTATGAATAATCCTTTGCACCAGTTGTAATGCCCTTATATTTTTGGAATATATTTTTTCTCTAAATTAATACTACGTTCGATAGCCTGTTTAACACACAACACCAAACTAAAACGAGATGAGACATATTAGATGATTTTTTAAGAAAATTTAATAATAATAAAAACTATAGTAAATAAAAATATTGAATTTATTTATAAATGAATACAAAATAGGATTAAGAACACTTAATGTTTTTAAAGGGAATTTTTCAATAAAACGGGTTTCCTTTATATATTTTCTTTTCTTTTAAAAGCTAAATTTATAAATTTTAGAATTAAAATTTGATAAAATAAATTTATTTTTTATTCAAAAATCCAATATTATCTTATGAATAATTTTTTATATTTTTCTAAAATAATTGATTTTTAGGTGAATAATGAAAAATATCAATTTTGCTAATATTATAACTTTTATGACATTATCATAATATAATTATGGATTATAAGTCTTTTAATTTTTTTGATATAAAAATATATATTTATAAAGTAAAATAAATCATTTAAAAACACTATTTTGAATTTATAAAACCCATGTTTAACCTTTTGGAAACTTAAGTAATATTTTACTGTAAAACTATTTAAAAAAAATACTTTTTTCACTTGTAGAAATTAAATACAAAAAAATGGATTTCATATTTTATATCAAAATATTCATAATATTTAATAAGTTTAATTTCATTTTAAGACATAAAAATAAGATTACTATGATTAAAGTTAATTACTGTAATAACGGTAAAACTGTTATTTTCAAAGAATTATTTTTTTATCATTGTGTAAATTATATCTAATAATATAAATTAATAACTTATAAAAAATGAATATAATTTAATTTTTAAACCAAGATATAAATTAATTAACACTCATTAAATTTATAATAATATTAAGAACACTTAATTTTTGAAACTACATTTTTTCTATAAAATAGTTTTTCAATATATTAAATGTTTTAATTTAAAAGTTAATTTTATCTTATTTATAAATTTAATTAGATTATATGGAGGTTAAATATGGGTTTTCAAAATAAAATTTTTTCAATATGGTTTACCTTATATTTTTAATAATATATATATTTTTTGGGTAAAATCTAGTTACCAAGGTGAAAACCCAAATGGTAAAGGTTAAAAACCTAATGGTAAAAGATTAAGAACATGTTTAAAACATGGAACCAAATGAATGGTAGAGTGATTATTGACCTTAAATAATAAAACAATTAATTATTTCCCACTTTTTTATCCATTAATCCTTGAATATTATCATTCCATCGTTGAGAAATTAATGGACATTAACAAAAGTTCCATTTTCATCACTTAAGAAAGGGGATCACTTCCACCATATTTATGCACTCATTAAAAAGATTTATAACTTTCCAAAATCTTACCTAGTATCTACAAAACCCTTAAAAAATATAATATAATCTTTATTCTTTGAAAAATACTAATATATGGAGCCTTAAGTTATTACCCAAGGGACAACATCCAAAGGGAGAGGTAATGCTCTTAACCAAGCACTCTTAGACTTTTTCTTATTTTACTGCCTCAAATATTTTATATACATAAAGGTATGATTACATAAGTATTATTAATATTTATAATATTATTATACTAATGTAATATCACATTTCCACCTCCCTTCAAAACCATTTAAAAAATGAAGATATCATCATGCATTTATACGGACCACCGCCCCTATAATTGTTTTGCTATGTTTTTCATAACCACCTTACATGGTTGGTCCAAAATAGATATTTAATGAAAAATTATAAAAATTATAACTTTATTAATAATCTAAAATGATAATTATTTTATTTTTATACCCCTATCATTATATTGAAAATAAAAGTGTTGTCCATGACTACCACCTCCTAGGAATGACATATTTTGTTTTCCCATTACCGCTTAACATGGTTGAATTTAAAAATTAATTTAACGTATACAAATTATATTTAGAAAACTATTAATATTAATTAAATATAATATTGGACATTTTATAATTGGAATTAATAATAAATTATTATAGTAAACTTAACCTCCTTAAATGAACATATCGAGGAACCTTTCTTAATTTGAGTCCACTTTTGGAAAACCTATAGAACTATATAAAATTTAAGATAATGGAATAATAAAAAACATACAAATTTAAATTTCTGGATATTATAAATCTATTTTAAAACAAAATTTACCATAGTAAATATACTGATAAAGTTTCATAGAAATCAACCGAACCACCTCATGTAACCAACATAAGAGAAAACTAATTAATAAATAAAATATGATAATAAATATACCTTAAAAAATGAAATATATATAGAAAATTATATTTATAATGTTTTTAATAAACTTAATTTTACTATCTAGGATATTAAGCATACACATAGAATGAATCATGACCTAAGGTTAAAGTTATTTTTCACTATTTTAAATTCAATGAGACATGTTTGATATTGTACACCATAATTTGTTTTAATGGTGTATTCAATGAACTATTTCCTTCAAGTATAATTAATATCTTTCATTTCATGATATTATAATGTTTATTTCATGGGAAAAGCTCCTATTTTCTTCTCAATATTATGTTAATATTTTCATAATGTTTTTTTTGCATCTCAATTCTGACTCATTAAGATATGATTTATATTCGCCAATTGTTCCTTTTTTGCGATGTAAATATCTCCCCAGGAGTTATTTTTATCATATTATTTTTGAAATATAATATATTTAAAAATCTATATCAAATATTTTCTTTAATTTTATTTCTATTCAAAATATACTAAACTTGTAAGAGTTTTTATTAACTCGACCCCATTCCACGAGTTTAAAAAAATTTATCTTCTTAAATTTCTTTCTCCAAAGATTCTTTTATTACAACCTAAAAAATTAATTTATGATAAATTCTATTCTTATCTAGGGTAAAATTAATTTTTAATTAAAATATATTACCATGACTAATTTCATTCTCAAAATGTATATCATTATTGAGAATAATTCCTATCCTCTTTAATGATGGTTTCCACTCCTTATCCAAATTTTCCTTTGATGCCAATGTTATCCTTTATATGTAGAGACCCAATTATGTTTTATCTCATATCACCTTAAAATTTCACTTTTTATATTTTTTAAATAAATTTTTATTAACATTTTAAATGATGTGTGTTTCAACAAAGGCTTTTAAAACATAAAAAAGATTATTTCCAATCAGCATCATTATTTTTTGGGCTAAGTGTTCTATTTTTTATCCCATTTCTATCTATATTATTCTCATTTATTCCATCCATATTATTTATATATGTTCTATAAATATATACCTAGTTTACTTTACCTTCTTTGGTAGGGGGATAATACATGTTGTAATTCCCCTTCATGATTCTCTCTTTTAAGTAAACCTGATTTAAGAGAACTTCCAAATTTCTTATCTCATGAAAAGTACCACCTCCATAAATTTTTTTTAACTATTAATGGTTTTCAAAAACCCTCATTACTCTATAGAAAATTATCATGGATAAAATATGGTATAAAGGAAAATAATAATCCCATTACTTATTTAAAATATCCTTTACTTATTTCATAAATCATCACCTATGTGTCTCATTTTATTCTTAATTTACCAATATTTCTTATTAATATTTCTACATTAGAACTCAATTTTAGATACCAATTATTATTTATTAAAATAAAGACCTAAAAAATGATTTAATTCATTCTTCATTTGGTAATTCTTATGATATAGCCATTGGTTATGTTTTCAAATGAGATTATGAAATCCACTTTCTTGTCATGGGGTTTATCATGATTATGATTTATGTATGCTTTATTTTTATTATATGGAACATGTATGCATGTGAAAATCATTATTTTCATTATGTGATGGTTGGGACTGAAATTATACAGCCCTCTAATTCATTGGGTAATGTTTACATCTCATGAGATAATATGTAAAGGATTGGGGAGTGAACCCAATCCACCATGGGACTATGTACACTGTGCTTATGGGAATGGGGAGTAAACCTAATGCACCACAAGAATCTTTAAACTATGTTTATTGGAATATGGAGAGAACCCAATCTACTATGATACTATATCTACTATGTTTATGAGAACGAGGAGTGAACCCAATCCACCTTGGGACTCTGTCAACTAAAATATGATGATATTGAAAGTGAGCCTTAATGTTTTCTTATAATATTTGTTATTGCCACATATTTATGATTCCATGATCTTATGATATTATTTAATTATTAAACATTTTCATGATTAGGATAATTCTATTTATGATATCATGTTATTCCTCCTAAATAATATATGTTGTCTCACCATAATGATTTACTATGGTTATTCCATTACTGAGTGTTTGAGCTCACTCCTTTCTTATATTTCCATTCCCAAGGAGGTATCTTAGATTAATATAAGAGATATTTGGTCGTCTTAGGGTTTTGTCGCTGTGGTGACATATGGTTGTAGATATGGGGATTTTTTTTAGTTATGCATCGCTCCACTTCACATGATGGTTTGGCAATGACATCTGGCATTCACGTCCTGGATTCAAGGATTCTGATGGGTCATTGCGGTTCCTAGGTGTGGCTCCGACCGTATGGTCGATGGAATCAGCAACGGTGGTGCATCTTCCCTTCGGTGGTCCTCAGCGTCACAACGGGTCGATGGTCGACGATAGGATGGAGGACCCTTGGTGGGATGAGCTGCTTCAGGTAGCGGCCATGTGCTCCAAAAAACAACGAAGAAAACATGATGCACACTGGGTGTGTTCTAGATCAGTGATACGACAACATGACATTCCCAACAGTCATGATAGTGGCATCGAATGGAGAAATAGTGGCGTATTTCCAACATTTTTGGTGTCATCTGATTGCGGTGAGTATTCCTGGTGAGGTTGTCCAGCAAGGGCAGCAGTGACTTTCATGTTTAGGGTTTTTTCTGGTTTACTAGGGTAATTTGGGTTGACTTTTATTTCACAATGGGATTTGTCCCTCTAGGCTTTTGGGCCACTATAATAGGGTTTTTATTGGGTTCTATAATGGGTATTGTCCCTTTGGTATATTTACATTCCCTGGGTTATGAAGATGAGTATAAGTTATGTGAAGTCTAGATGGAGTCTAATGTAGCTTAATTATAGAGAAATGTTCACAAGTATTGTAATATAAACTGATTATGTAGCAAGTCCTAAAAGACACCAGAACTTTCATTATTTGGATTGTGATATTATTTCATGATATTTAATTCTTACATTGTGTAAATGATGTAAAATAAAGATATATATAATTACCTGACCTTAAAAATTACATATTCTAGTGAATTTAAACTAGAATTCACTCTATCACATCCCCAAAAATTTTTAAGGTTTAGAGTTTTAGAGAGTTAGGTCATATCTATTACATAAAAAAACTATATATATACAAAGTTGAAACTTCTAATTAGTATCCATTTTTCATATAAAATATATTTTTAAATGAAACACATTTTATTTTCTTGAATTTTTTTATGACTTTCAACATGACTTCTTCTTTTCCCTTACCCATCCTTAATCCCTACGTTTTTAAAAAAATATGGTATAAGAACAAAAATCTTATTAAGGGACATAAAAAGGAAAAAAATAAACCATTAGTCCATTAATACTTATAAAAAATTGCCTTTCTCATAGTAAATTTTGGGCTCAAAATAAACATTTTCATACCCAAGAAATTATCTTCCCTGCCCAAATATTTTCATAAAACATTTTATAAGAAAGATTAAAGGAAAAAATAAAAATCATAAGTTTTATTTGAAATCATGAAAAACTAATAATAATTTTGTTCACAAAGTTATATTTTTCAGCATTATGAAGTAGAATATACTTTCCTTTACCTTTTTAAATCATAATACTTCCATAAAAACCCATAGAAAGAATAGATAAAACAAGTAGGTAACTTGAATAATTGTTTTCATATCATTATTACTTACACATAGAATAACCATCATGATTATAATTAGAGTAACCATCACAATTACACTTGAAATAACCATCTTGGTTATACTTGGAATAACCATTACAATATATTCCCATAATCTTTTAGGAGAAACCTATTCGGTCAACTCCATCCATTTACCAAATACATTGGAGATCTATAATGTGATCACCCACCTTTAGGTTATAATGAAACCACTAATCCTCATAAAAAATTCCTAATAAACATAGCATAATACATAAAATATTGCATCATAAAAACTTTCTTTACACCAATAAGAAAACATTTTCAGATATTGATATATCTTATTTTTTAAACCTAACTTTTAAAAAATATAATTCATAGAAAAAATTTAAAGAGGGTTTTTATTTTAATAAAACATCAAATATTTTAAAGTAATCAAAAAAATAAAATAATAGTTATGGTGGTGGGAAAGGTCATTGTCACCGTATACGTTAAAATAGAACACTCTTTTTGTCTTTTTGTAAAGGATGTTAAAAAATTCCATAAAAGATTCATTTTGATTTTTTTTAAAGAAAGTAAAAATAAACATAAAGTTTCCATTATAAATAAATTATATACATATAAATAAATCCATAAAATAATTTTAAAAATATGGATAAGGAAAAAATAGAGTTTAATGGGAAACTTTAAAAAGGCTTTTAAAAAGAAAGTCCCTTACCATGAGTCCATCTCATCACGTGTATTATTTTTCTTCCTAAATAATAAACTTAGTTTAATTACATACTTGTTTAATAAAATTTTTAAATTTTATTATTCCTTTTATTTTATCACCCACATGCTATATTTTATTACTTAATTAATTAAATTAACATCAAACACTTTGATGATATTCATTTCATAAGTCAAAAAATGGCTTCGATAAGTCGAATATAGTCGAAGCGGTCATTATAACATCATATAAATAATAATAATAATTAAATAATTATAATTTTTATACACAAATTATACTTTTAAATCTAACCATTAAATATGGTTATGAAAAATGAACTATGATCAATTATGGAGACAGTAGGTCGTACGTACACACGGTAAACATTTCCATTTTTCAATGATCATTATAGAAAAAGGTATGTATTATTTTATCTATAATGAATTATCATAATATCATAAATATAATATTAAATATTTAAATATACTTATATATATCATCTATGTTATGTGGTGATGAAAAATGAATCACATCGCTTCATGGATGTGGTAGTCCACACGTACTCATGAACGACATTATCATTTTCAGTGAATGGAAAGGTAAAAAGGTAAATGACATATTATATTTTAAAAATTATAAATATGTAATTAATATAATATATAAATACTAATTCCATAATTATAATCCATCCATGAGAGATGGTTATGGAAAAAAATTACATCAGTTTGTGAGACGGTAGCCTACCGTACACAAGAACGATGATTTTTCTTCCCATTTGATGGAAGAGGAGATGGATATGGGTCATGAAATTAAAATTATAGAATAATATTATATATATTATACTGATATTATTATTTTATCATGGTTTAATATGATTTTAATGAGGTATAATAATAAATAAAACAAAAACATGCAGTTAAAAACTATACCTCTTCTTTGGAAAATCACATTTGCTTAACACCATAATCTATCTAAGGTTGGTATTTTACCTAAACAAAGATATCTAGAATTAGGAAATGGATTATAAAAAGGTATTAAGGTAGGTATTTACTAATAAAAAAGAGTTTTTAAGTGTTAAGTAAAGTTAAGAAGAGATTCCCAATTATAAGAGAGGGGAGGAGCACTGTTGGAATTTCTCAAGAAATTAAATTAATATACATTAAATTAAAATTAAAAATGAATAAAAATTGATTTATTTAAAATATAGGATGATTATAGATATAATAAATCTCATAAAATAAAAATTATAATAGTTTTGATAAATTTTCCACCCTTATATTTTTTGTTTTAACCCCTTTTTAACCCATTTTCACACTTACCATGACAACAACGTGTTTTTACCCTTTGAGGGTCAATATAGTTACTATGAATGAAAAAATGACATATACATGGAATATGGTTGATATTATAAACCATATAATAATAAATTTACTAAATATAAGATTTTAAGAATTTTATATAATTTAATAAAATATTATTCATTATAATATATCATTAATGTGAATTTTTAGAAATATTAATTACTTTGATTTTAATAACATCAAGACAACAAGTAAAATTCAAAATAAATATTTTAATAAAACTCAAAATTTTTATTTTAATATATAAAATTATTTTATTAAATTAATTATCTCAAAATATATTACTTTTAAAATTTTTAATATCATTTATTTGATTTTTCATTAATTAAATAATTACTGCGTCAACGTTGTGTAAATATTTAAGGTAATTATTTCTTTACCAAAAATTAAAAATAAATGACCATGATGAAGATGAATAATTTAATTTTCAAAAAAAATTTATAACTGAACATATCCTTTGATTAACCCTATTTTAAAAATATTATAGTTATTAAAAAGAAGGGTGTGATATTTTTGACTTTTCTTTAAATAAAATATTATAAAGGTTATTATCTCAAGAAAATGGATAAAGAAAATATAACCAAAAATTGGATGATTATGGATGAAATGTACTCATACAATAAAATTAAGTCATGTTTTGGGGTCATTTTATAGTCCTTATCATTTTATTTTTAACTTACCCGTTTTACCCATTACCGTGGAAAAACAATTTTCTAAGGTTACATTCCATTTTGAAAAAAATAAAAGGTAACTATTTACCAAATTTGGAACTATTAATTAAAAATATTTAATAATTTTTAAAAAATGAAAAGCATATAATTGGTATAATTTAAATTAAAATTAAACGGGCAAAACACAATAAAAAATATTTCTTAAAAAATGACCTTTTTTAAATATAAAATATTTTTATACTAAATTCAAGTATAAAATTAATTTAAAAACCATAATTATATTATTTTAAATAAAAATAAAATAATTAAATTTTAAAATTAATTCAAAATATAAATTTACATTATAAATTATTTGAAAGAAAATACAGTTTTCAATAAAAATTAGTTTTCTCACTATTCATTGAAAAATCAAACTTTTTAGAAAACTGTAAAAAATCCATTTTGGGATATTTTTCTCATTATTAATTCTAAAATTAAGTTAATTTTTTCAAATTAAAATTCTATAACTTGATAAGTAATATTTTAAATAAAATTAGGTAATGCATAAAAATCCAATTTGGTTGGAAATAAAGCTTTTTTCCTTTTAACTGAAAAATTGTCTAATATTTTTATAATGAATATAAATATATAAAATATAACTAATTAATATATAAAAATGTTTTATATAGAAATTAGATGGGATGTTACATCCTTCTCCCCATTTGTAAATTACATCCTCGCAAATTTATTCACTTATTAAACAAGTGAGGATACCTTTCCCTCATAACAATTTTAGATTCCCATGTTGCTTCTTCAACCATATGGTTTTTCTATAAAACCTCAACCCGATGGATTAAATTTTTCCAAAATAATTTATCTCTATGTTCAAGAATTTAAATAGGCTATTCCTTATAAAAATTTTTATCTTCCGACTAAACCACCTCCGGGCACAAAACATGAGATGAATCCAAAACATAATTTATTAACATCTAAAAATTAAAAACATCATGTACTTGGAATAAAGTCATAGGTAAGTCCACTTGGTAGGAAACTGATCCAACTCTCTCTAGGATTTTTTATGATCTAATAACCTATTGTCTTAACTTCCCATTTTTACCAAAATGCATGATACTTTTCCATGGAGATATTTTTATAAAAACATGACCACCTACCTCAAAAGAAAGGTATTTTCTAAGGTTATACACACAAATATTCTACCTAATATGAGATTAACTCATATATTGATAAATTCCCTTCACCTTTTCAACCATTTCCTCTACAAATTATGGTCCCATCAAATTTATTTCACATACATTTTCCCAAAAATCTAGAGTCTAACATCACTTTCTATATAATGCCTTAAAATGTGCCATATATATACCGGAATTAAAATAGTTATTATAAGAAAAATAAAATAAATAAATATGCTAATTCTAACCCCTATTAATCCATTAAACAATCATGAATCAATTATTCCAAGAAATGAATTGTTCACTCGGATTGTACATTATATTGAGGATGAAAATCTATATTTAATTCAGCACCCAATGACTTCTAAAGTCCTTTTTAAAAATTTGAAGCGAACTTGGGATCATGGTCAGATACAATACAGAGAGGAACTCCATGTAACCTAAATATCTCTTTAAGGTTAACCAAGAAAGTTGATCAAAATATAGTGTATCTAAAATGGGAAGTAAATTCATAGATTTAGTTAACCAATTAACAATAACCCAAATCACATTACTACCCTGAGTAGTTTTTGGTAATCCCACCATGAAATCCATATATATATTTTCCCATTTACACTTTGGAATTGGAAATGTCTAAATAATGCACTTTGGTAATTTTTATTTTTATTTAACCTATTTACAAGTCAAACATTTCATGGTAAAATCAACAATAACTCTTTTCATTCCATCTCACCAATAATACTTCTGAAGGTATCTATACATCTTAGTACTTCCAAGATGAATGGAAAATGAGGAACTATGAGCTTCACTCAACGATTATATCTTAAACTAGGAATTACAAGGAACAAATAATATCTTTCCAAATCTAAAGACATAATCTTTATCAATGTTAAATTTATGAAACTTACCATTCTTATCCAATTCTACCTTTCTCCATAATTCACAGTTTTCCTTATGAGCTTACTCAATTCTTTATAATAGAGATGATTTTATTGAAACCTAAAACAAAATAGAATAAGTTCTCACAAACACAACTTCTAGGCCAAAATTCATCAAATCATTAACCAAAAAGTCATGTTCTAAACATAACATGGTTAATGAAGCATTATTTTTCTAACTCAAAGCATCAAATAATTTTTTTTCTTTTCCAGGATGATAATGAATTTTGTAGTCATAATCATTTATCAATTCCTTCCATATCCTATGTCACATATTAAAATAATTTAGAGTGAATATATACTTCAATATTTTATGATTAATATATATTTTACACATGGATCCATATAAATTATGTCTCAATTTTTTTTAAAAAATCATTGTAGTTAATTACAGATCACATGTTGGATAATTTTACTCATGAGGTTTTAGTTTTTATGAAGAATAAGAAATTACATGATCATTCTATATCAATACACAACAATTTCCTTTTAGTGAAGTATTAATTTATATGATAGATTCACCATTTCTAGAGGGTATGTCAAAAACTAGATCATTCACCAATCTTCTTTTTAGTTCTTGAAAATTTTCATCACATTCTTTTTTCCAGATGAATTTAACTTATTTTCAAGTTAACTTAGTTAGTGGGATAGATGATCATGAATCTTTTTCAATAAACCACCAATAATAGCTATCTAACGCAATAAAACTATGAATCTTAGTAACATTTGTAGGTATTTTCCATTCATCAACCACTTTAGTTTTAACAAGATCGACTATTATACCATTTGTATTTACGATGTATCCAAGGAATGAAATATGTTGTAAACAAAAATCACATTTTATAAATTTTCTATATAACTTCTTATATTTTAGGGTTTGTAGAACAATCCTTATATGATTTTTTAGGATCCTCATAACTTTTTTAATAAATCAAGATATCAAAAATAAAAAACCACAAAATTATCTAAATATTCACGGATGACTCTATTCATAAGATCCATAAATATAGCTGGGGAATTTGTTAACCCAAAGGGAATAACCACATACTCATAATTCTTGTATATAGTCAGAAATTCTATTTTCATAATTTTATCCTCTTTTACCTTTAGCTGATAGTACCCATATTTCAAACTTATAAAATTTCTAATCTCCCTGGAGCTGATCAAATAAATTATCGACATGAGGAAAATGATACTTTTTCTTAAAAGTGATGTTATTCAAAGTTCTATAATCAATTAAAAACCTCATGGATACATATTTAATTTTAATAAATAAGACGGGATCACCCCATGGTGAAGTGATAAGATGAATTTAACCCTTTATGAAGAAAATCCTCCAACTATGTTTTCAATTATATAATTTCTAAATGATCCACTTGATAAGGGGGTTTTGAAATTGGATTAGAATTAGGAACCAAGTCAATAGTAAATTCTACTTCTTGATCAGGTGTAATAATGGGAAAATCATTCAGAAAAATATCTAGGTATTCATTTACTACTGACACATCATTAATCTCTATAGTTCCCTTATTCTTGAAAATATATATAAACTTTCATTTCCATATTTTAATTGTTTCTAGGATTCTTAATACGTTATCAAATTTATGGCTTCATTATTATAGACAATCTGAAATTCTTTCTAAAAAATAACTTCTCTTTCTCTATAATCTATCTTAGCATGATAAATAGAAAGAGAATACATACCCAAAATAACATCAAACTCTACTAGGGGAAAGAAAATTTGGTTTATAGGTAATTTCATTCTATATAAAATAAAAAGAATTTTATTATAATTTGTTTTTTCCTTAATACATCCCAGGTGTTTTTACCATAATTTATGGATTCATTTCTTGAGGTGGAATTTCCAATTTAACTAGAAATTTCCCAGAAATGAGAGAATGTGTTGTCTCTGAATTAAACAATACATTAACATAATCTAAATAAATACGAAATGTACCTGATATGACATCATTCAATGGACCAACATCTACTGAATTAGTTTCAATGGATTTAACCACTCCTTTGTACATATATTTTGGTTGGTTCCCATCATTCAGGTTCTCCATCAAGCACACATGTGCATAATGACCCATCTCATTTCATTTGAAACATTTTACTTCCAATTTATTAGATTTGGTCTTACCACTACCATGATATTTATCATTGAAATTATGATATATATGCCAAATATTACCATATTTATAGAACTTACCATAATTCATAAGGCATTCATGAGTATGTTTTGTACCATAACTCTCATAAACAGAAAACTTAATTTTCTTACCATCAGATTTATTTGATCCATTATTCTCTTTTTTCTAAACAAGTGTACCAATTTTTCTACTAGTTTTTTAAGTACACATGATCATAAAAAAACTCAATTTCCACCTTTTTGGAACATCACACAAGTTTATCATAACTTTTGAATTCATGAGATTCCAATTACCTTCGATACCTTAGCTTCAATCCTAAGTAAAATTGATTAATCTTAATATCAAGATCATATATAAAATTTGGCGTGTATCTTTCCAATCGGGTGAAGTTTTATTCATACATGGAAACTGAATCTTCCTCCTTTTGTTTTAATTCCAATAATTTCATTTCTATCTTAATTCGAATATATTTAGGAAAATATTTATCAAGGAATATATTCTTAAAATCATCCCATTACAAGCTATCAATCTTTTTTTACTTTCTTTAGTATTATTTACCATTGTCTACCATTGATAAAATTTACATTCAAAATGGTAAATAACAGGACTAACATTTTGATGATCTGAGCATACCATGAAATAAAATATCTTTTCTAATACTTTAATAAACACTTAAGATACCACTGGGTTATAAGATCAACCGAATGCAGGAGGGTGTTGCCTCATAAAATGTTTCACTATCTACATGTTTCTATGTGGTTTATTAAGACCATCTATGTAATGGATACCATTTATATCCTATAAAACTAATCCATCATAACAAAAAACTAATCTATTCCAATTACAAAAATTCCAAGATTCTTATTCAGAAGGATATCATCCCCTTGGTGTCTTCCTACTTCAGTTACCCTGTTCCCCATGTAAAAAACTATTCTAAACAAACATAGTTTAGATGAATCAACATGGTAATCTTCAAATTATATATCATTTAAACTTAAACATAAAGTAAAATATTTTAAATGTATTTAATCAAAATTATACCAACCTCTAAGGTTATATAAATCTTTCTATGATACCAACTATAAAGACCTAACAGTAAACATTACATATTCTAGTGACTTTAAACTAGAATTCACTTTTTTACACTCCTAAAGATATTTTAGGTTTTAAAGTTTTATAGAGTTATTTCACAACTATTAAATAAAAAATCCATATACATAAAAAGTGGAGACTTCTAATTAGTATCCATTTTTTCCATTATATAAAACTTTTAAAACGAAATATGTTTTATTTTCATGAAAAATATTTAGGAATTTCAACTTGGATTACTACTTTACCTTAACCATTCTTAATACTTTTGATAAAAATTTAAAAACATGGGAAGATAAAAAAATGATCAGTAAGGTACATAAAAATAAATAAATAAACCATTAGTATAGACATCATTATAATTTTTTTCCTTATTCAAAATAAAATTTGGGCTCAAGATAAACATTTTATTACCCAAAAAATTATCTTTTCTACCCAAATATTTTCATAAAATATTTTATAAGAAATATTCAATACAAAATAAAACTCATAAGGTTTCTTTGAAATCATGAAAAAATCATAACAACATCTTTCAAAAAGTTATATTTTTCAACCTTATGAAGTAGCTTATACTTTCCTTTACCTTGTGAAATCATATGATTTCCATAAAAACCCATAAAATCATATATAAAAGATGTAAGTAACTTTAGTAATCATTTTTATATTAATATCACTTA
This sequence comes from Viscum album, assembly GCA_963277665.1. NCBI lineage: Eukaryota > Viridiplantae > Streptophyta > Magnoliopsida > Santalales > Viscaceae > Viscum > Viscum album. The sequence continues at coordinate 498,037,462 of OY728133.1, forward strand.
CATATTGAATAATCATCACAAATATACTTAGAGTAACCATCATATTTACACTTGAAATAACCATCACAATTATACTTAGAAAAACTATCATAGTATATTCCCATAATATCTTAGGAGAAACCTAATTGGTTAACTACATCCCTTTACCCAATGAATTAGAGTGCTATAATGGGATAACCCTCCTTTGGGTTATAATGGTACCACCTATCCTCATAAAAAATTTATGAGAACTATAATAGAATACATAAAAGCTTGCATCATAAAAGGTTTTTTTCACCCATAAGATTTTTTTCGGATATTGATATATCCTTTTTTTAAAAACCAATTTTCAAAAGTAAGATTCTAATAACAATGGGAAATGGGGTTTTTATTTGAATAAAATAGGAAATATTGTAAAGTAATCCAAAAATAAAATGACTGTTACGATGGCGGGAAAGTCCATTGTTGTCGTATACGTTAAAATAGAACATTCCTTTTGTCTTTTTTTAAAGTACATTAAAAAATTTCATAAAAGATTAATTTTGAAAAACGTTGAAATAAAGTAAAAAGGAACATAAATTAACCTTTATAAATCACTTATATATATAAATTCATCTATAAAATAATTTAAAAAGTATGGATATGGAATATAAAAGTGATTTTTAAGCGAAAATTTAAAAGAATATTTTTAAAAGAAAGTCCCTTACATTGAGTCCGAATCATCATTTTAGTTCTTTTTATTATAGAATAATAAACTAAAGTTAATTATTTAACTCATTAGGAAACTTTTTAAGTTTATTATTACTTTTATGTAATCTCTTACCATTATATTAATTAATTAATTAAATTCACATCAGACATTTTGACGATATTTGTTTCATAAGTCAAAAAATGGATTCGGTAAGTTTAATATGATTAAATAGGAAAATATTACATCATTTAAAGAATAATAATCATGAAATAATTATCATTTTTATACATCAATCATAATTTTAAATCCATCCATTATATATGTTTATGAAAAATGAACAACGTTTCAATCATGAAGTCGGTGGGTCGTACGTACGCACAAATAACATTTTAATTTCTAAAATATAATTATAGAATGATAATAATATCATAAATATCATATTAATTATTTAAATATACTTGTATATAGCATCCTTGTGATGTGGTGTTGAAAAAAAATCAAATCGCTACATGGTGGTGGTAGTCCACACGTATGCACGAACAATATTATATTTTTTAGTGAATGTAAATCAAATAAGGTAAATGATATATTATATTTTAAGAATGAAAAATATTTCATGAATATCATATATAAATATTAATTCCATCATTATAATCTTTCCATGAGAGATGATTATGGAAAATTAATTACATCGGTTCGTGATGCAGTAGTCCACTGTACACATAAATGATGGGGTTTCCCCTTTAATAGAAGAGGATATGGATATAGTTTATAAAATTAATAAAATAAAATCTTATTATATTTATTATATAGGTGATATTATTTTATCATGGTTTAATAAAATTTTAAGTAGGTTTAAGAAGAAATAATATAAATATATACAGTTAAAAACTATACTTCTTCTTTGTAAAATATCCTTTACTTAACACCTTAAGACCTTTAATGTTGGTATTATGCTTAAAAAAAGACATACATAATGAGGTTAGGGATTATAGTAAGGGATTTGGGTCAGTATTTTCCAAACCAAAAGAGTTTTTAAGTGTGAAGCAATTGAAGGACCTCGGAACACCCTGAGAGGGGAGTGGTGAATCAGGGTGTCAACTTTTTCTTCTTAAAGCTATAGATATTGTTCCCACGTTGGTAGGAACCTATAAAATATGTCCTAAAAATAAAGCAGGGAGATGACACAACACTTTTACTTGGTTCACCGCAAAGGGATACATCCAAGGAGAATACGCCAATAGTGTGTTAGTCATACCTAAATCCAATAATCTTTACCAGTTGTGGATTACAAGAGTTTGGACACAGTCACTCTGTTCCATGTACACTTCCCTTACAAAGGTTCAGGGATGAATCATCGCTTCCCTCAGAACACTTCTGTAAACTCCCCCTAGCTCACTACTATGACAGAAGTCTAACTAAGTTTATCAACTTGAAGGTCTCTTCAATAGATTGACATTGAAGTCTTTGTCTCTATACAACATGAGACACTGCTTGCATCAAGGACCTGAGTAGAGGCTCAAAGAAATCCTTGGCCACACTGAACTTATTAAAAAAATAACCCTTCTCAATGCCCATTCACAATGATCAACCATTTGCAAAGCTCACTGCCTCGTGGAGAACAACCCTTCACGAAGCTGACTGCCTCACGGAGCAACCAACCTCGCGAAGCTCACTGAGCCAACACGGAACCCCCTATCTTCACGAACCTAATATGTCTTAAGATAAAAATCCTTATTCAGGAATTTGGAAGTCTCTTCACGATGCACAAGCTCCCTCATGACAACCTTCTTCTCAGAGAACCCCTTGATTCATGAAGTCACAATGAACACATATTTTCTCTCTCAAAACTTATGCCAAATGAAGAGGGGTGGCCTCTTATTTATAGTCACAGTCGATCACAGAGCTCCGCTTATTCAGGCACAAAATCTGGATTGGTCAAAACATATTCATGGAACTTCCTCCATCTCGTAATGATCCGCTATAGTTTCCAGTTCACAGAGCTCGTTGTAACCGTGTATCTCTTCATCAAAAGCCTTCGCATCACCTCCAAGCACCACCGCAATGCTCGTCGTAATAGCAAAGAAACACCGTCTCAAACTGTAATGCTTCATTTATTCTAAATTCTCATTCCAGTCTTCGTGAAATCCATTCCTTTTCTATAAAAATAAAATGTTTATTAAAAAATAATACCTTTCCCAAAGCTCAAAGATCAAACTTTCGTAATCGCAGAGTACACCGCCTCAAATCTTATAGTCTCGGTGAAATCCACTTCATGAGCCCTATCTTTGCGAAACTCCTGCCTTTTCAATGTTTTCATAAGGCCTTCAAGAAGAACCAATTTTTACAATTCTTTCCATTCTTTAAATTTTGGACCCCAAAAATTTGGAAAACATTGGGAAATGACATCACCTTCAAAACTACTTATTGCTTGACCTATATAATCCCTTTCCTTGAAATATCCCTGATCATCCATTAGAGGATTGACAAAAAACACAAACCATGCTCATTTTCTAGAAAATAATAACCTTGGTTCCAACAATATCCCCCTTTGGGTTTGTTGGAAATCTCCAGATAAATTCACTGATGAGATGACTACGATAAAAAACCAGAACCTTTAAGAAACAACTCAGCCATCACTCTAAGTCTATGTGAGTGGTGATCATTGTATAAAACAAGAGGGAAGACATGAACTATTATCTTGTGTTCGAATGAAAGCTCTCTTGGCATGAGATTATCCATATGTCCACATTGAATTTATTCATTTCTCCCCCATTTTCAATAAACCCAAAGATTGGGAGGTAAAAATTGTAGAGCTTAGAATAGACTCCCCCTGGATTGTATCTCCCCCAAAAACCTACAACACTTCCACAGAGATATTAACACAGATAAAAAAATTTGGGGAGAGGGGGAATCTAGAACCTCCTTAAGCATTGGTAGGTGGATGAACAATGAGGTTCAACTGATGTTTCTAAAACACAGCTACTGATATTGGCTTAGTCAGGATATTAGCCACTTTCTTTTCAGTTACTACATGAGCCATTGTAATCATGTCTTGTTTAAATTTTTCCTTGATGAAGTGATATCTGATTTCAATATGTTTTGTATGATAATGCTGAAAAATATTATTTTTAAGATCAATTGCACTCTTTTTATCACATTATATCACCATTGGTTGCTTGACCTCATCACCAATGTTAGTCAGTTGCTGCTTCATAAAAAGTAACTGAGTGAATGCCTCTGTAGTAGAGATATAATCAGCTTCAACAGTACTCAAAGAAGTAATCTTTTTTTTCTTGTTCAACCAGCCAACACATTTCTTCCCAATATAGAATGCTCCACCAGTGGTGGAATTTCTGTCAACTACATCTCCAACCCAGTCAGAATTAGAAAATACTGATAATTCACTGTCTCTTCCTACATCAATGTAAAATACATGATTGTGAGTACCTTGAATATACCTCATGATTCTTTTCACAGCTTCCATGTGTTCCTCTTTCGGATTAATCTTAAAGTGGGCCTCTAATCATGTTGCAAATAAAATGTTCAATTATGTTGATTTCAGGTACAATAAGCTCCCAATGATCCTTTTGTACATTGTAGGATCTACAGATGTCCCATCCTCATGCTTTCCAAGTTTTTTTCCAACTTCCATTAGAGTCAACATTGGTTTGGATTCATGCATATTAAATTTCTTCAGCATCTACCCTGTATACTTTTCCTAAGAAATGAATGTATAATTATTCTTTTGAATCACTTGAAGCCCTAGAAAATATGTGAGTTCACCAATCATGGAAATTTCAAATTATGATTTCATGTGATTGGAAAATTCATCCACTGATCCCTGCCTGCTTCCACAAAAAATTATATCATCCACATATACTAATACCATGAACTGATCTTACTGAGAATTTTTCACATAGAGGTTGTGATCCACTACTCCTCTTTTGAATTCAAGATTTCTTAGATAATAATCCAATTGAGATTACCACACCCGTGGTTCCTGTTTCAATCCATAGAGTGATTTCTTTAGTTTGAAAACCTTTGTTTCATTAGTACCAAGAAGAAAACCCACTGGTTGTTCAATGTAGACTTCTTCTTTGAGAACACCATTCAATAATGATGTATTGACATCTATTTTATATACTTTATATCCTCTTTGGATTTACATGGAATGAAAAACCCTGATTGACTCTAATATAGAAACTAGAGAAAAGGTTTATTCAATATAGACACCTTCAATCTAGGTGTATCCTTTACATACTAGTCATGACTTGTTTCTGATTACACTTCCATGATCATAAAACTTGTTCTTGATAATCCACTTTGTACCAATAACATTGTGACCTTCGGGTCTCTTGACTAGATCCCATGTCCGATTCTTGTTAATATAATCTAACTCTTCATTCATGGCTTTCACCCATGATTCATCATTGGAAGTTTCTTCAAATAAGGATGGTTCCACTATAGATAATAAAGCAGATTGTGAATTATTCTTCATTCTCCCGGTTCGTGTGGGTGCACTCCTATCCCCAATTATGTTAGATGGATCAATCTCAGCTCTTTGACTTGTCCTATGAGGTTCAGTCGAATTCTCTCTAGCCATGGTTTCCTCTTTAGATTCTTCTTATGAGTCAACATCATGATGTGACTCCTGAGTGTTTTGTACACCTTCCACTATTTCTGTATTTTCATTTACTCCACGTTCACTATCATCCTCATTTTATATCACATCATCATATGAAATCCTTTATGAACTTGTGGTTTTCTCTTCAATGATTTTAACATCGTTTCTTTCGAAAATCCATCCTAAGTTCTTGTTGAAACACTTTTAGGCTTTGCTGTTCATTGAGTATCCAAGAAAAATTCCTTCATCTGAATTGTCACCATAATTCCCTTGGTTTCCTTCTTTGTTTCTAATGAAGCATTTGCTTCCAAAAATATGAAAGTATTTCAAAGAGGGATTAATTCCATGCCAAAATTCATATGGTGTCTTCATCTCACCCATATAAAGCCGTGTTCGATTTTGAATATACACTGTAGCTTGAACGAACTCTTTTTAGTAATTTTGTGGAATATGACGCTCAATCAACATAGTTCATGCCATGTTGTTCACCTGTCGATTCCTGCGCTCAAAAACTCCATTTTTCTGTGGAGTTCTCACCACAGCTACCTCATGTTGTATCCCATGATTCTCTAAGTAATTTTAAAATTCAATGGACATGTATTCCCCTCCATTGTCAGATCGCAGCACTTTGATTGTTCGTCCAGTATCATTCTCGACGATTTGACGATATGTTTTCATGAAGTCAAGCACTTGTTGTTTCCTGTGTATAACCATCACACATGAAATTATACTATAATCAACTATGAAAAGGAAAAAGTACCTTTCTCATGAGTTCCAGCAAAATTTATCGAACCACATACGTCTGTATAAATGAGATCAAGAAGATGAGATGCCCTTTTCATCTTTGGACGATATGAACTGCAGAACAGCTTCCCCCGAATGAAATAATCACAAGATTTTTCTTGTTCATGTTTGAGGTTGAGAATATCTATGAAAATATTCAGTTTTGATATCTTCTCCATGTCTTGTTGATTGATGTGACCCAGTCTCCGATGCAAAGGTTATTTTCTTCTTCAATAGTCATGTAGAAAATGTTTTCTTTACTATCAATCTAATATAGGTTTCCTTCTATTCTATTGTTGGACGGAAAAGAAGGAAGTGATGGCAAGAGGGGGGGTGAATTGCCTTTTAAAAATTAATTAACAATTTAAAATCAAAGTGAAAGTGCAGCGGAAATAAAAGAGGCAAAACACACAACTTGATAACGGAGTTCGGCTTAAACCCAAGCCTACGTCTCCGCTCCCAACTCAACCGTTGAGAGATTTACTACCGCTTGCTTTTCAATGGTTTTAGCAAGAAACCCACTAGACTTTAAGGTTTAGTCTAGAACCTATTACATCTTGCTTTTATTGGTTGAGCAAGAACCCACTATCCTTCTTACAGGTGAAGGCTAGGTCACCTTTGTCTCAAGCCTTTTAAAGGAAAGGCTTGACTAACCTCTTCACACCTTGAAGGTGGTGTGAGAACCCAAATGAAAGGGAGATGAGAGAAAGAGGGGTTTGTAGGCACAAACCCAAAATGATGCTCAAAAATATAAAACAAGTAAAACCGAAAGAGGAGAAGCCTTGGGCGCCAATGGATTGATTGGAGTTGATGAAGGGCGTTCCCAAGCTTCTTTGATTGTGCTCCTTGGATGTGGAAGTGAGTTGGAGCTATTGGAGTTCCTTGGAAGAATCCGCCGGAGGTTCGCCAAATGATCAAAATGTGTTCCGTGGGCTTCCTTATGGCTTGGTTATGGTTCTGGTATTGTTCCGGTGCTTCATGGTCCTTTATTTATAGAGGGGGAACCCTCAAATGGCCTTTGGGAGGCTTCGGAGCCGTTGGAGAGGCCTTCAGAGCCGTTGGGAGGCAAGTGGACAGGTCTGGTCAAAGGCCCAACGGCTAGTTTGACTGGTTCCACCGGCTGACCGGTGCTAGGCCACCGGTTGGCTGGTGCTTGCAAAATGGAGAGGCCTTCGGGCTCAGGCACCACCGGCTGGCCGGTGAGGAGGCCACCGGTTGGCCGGTGCTGTGGCAGTAGCAAACACTATTCTGCTGGGTTCCACCGGCTGGCCGCTGGTGAGGCACCGGTTGGCCGGTGGTCTGGACAGAAAGATGCCTTCTGTCCAGGCCTCCATCGGCTGGCCGGTGGTCTTCCACCGGTTGGCCGGTGGACTGAATTTCAGTCCATTTTTTGCTTTTTTCCTTCTTGGCCTTCTTGGCCCAATTCCTTGGCAACCTGAAATTATGTCTATCATCCAAAAACACTTAAAAAAAAATTAGATAAATAGGAGGGTGATTGTGATCATGAAAATTAAACCACGAGGGGTATGAGAGGTACAACAATCTCCCCCTATTTTGATGATCACAATCACCAAAACAAGTAATGTAAAAATGAAATGCAAGGCATGCTTTTAAATTGCTTTACTTTCCAATTTATCCTTTAAAGCATGAGAGAAAGATTTCTCCCCCAATCAATCAAGAATTTCTCCCCCTTTGTGATTATCAAAATAGCACGGGGCATAATACTTTATTGAGGGATTGAGTTTGAAAAACAAGATAGAGATTTTAAAACCAGTTGAAATTTTTGAAATTTGAATTGAAAGTTTTGAATCGAAAATTTTGAATTGAGAAATTTGAAATTGAAATCAGAATTTTGAATTGAAAGTTTTGAATTGAAAATTGAAATGAGAATTTTGAATTGAAAAACGCAAAAAAAACTTAAACAATCCTAACTCCCCCTAAATAAAAACAACAAATCACCGGGGAGAGGATTTTGAAACCGAGACAAATTTTAGCCCGGTGAGACTCGCTAAAAGGGATTTTTCAATCCATACTTGTCTAGTGGCGGGTCTTCTACTATAAAATTCATCATTAAAGAAAATATTTTTGGGCCTACCATACCGGGCATTTTTGCAATCGCACTCATAAATTAAGTGCCCGGGTTTTGTGCAATAATTACAAAATTTAAATTGGGAGCTCCCCCTTACAAAAATAGTAGGTGCATGGGAAGAGGAAGCTTGCTTGGAATAGCCAAGCCCTTCGGTGGTTCTAGATATGCGTTGAGAACCTAGAAATTTGGTCAAATTTTGTTCCCCTTGGGTGAACTTGGCTAGGGATTCCCTTAAATCTTTGATTGTTGATTCCATAGAATCAACATCGGGAAGGTTTTGGACCTTGAGGGACAACTCCTCCTTTTCTTTGAGAAGTTGTTCCTTTTCGGAAGATATTTTTTTGAAATTCTTTTTTAAAGCAACAAATTTGGAAGAAAGTTCATGAAAACCTTCCTCCAATTGATCTCTTGCATATTGGAGATCCTCATAAGATAAATGATTAAAAGAATTTGAAGAACTAGACGATGAGGAGTCGGAAGAGGTTACCTCATGAAATGCCATTAGACATTTGTTACCATTGTCACTTGAGGAGGAAGAGGAGGATGTGGAGCTATCACTCCATGTGGCCTTGAAAGCCTTCTTCTTTTCCTTTTGCTTGGCCTTTTTCTTGTTGAGTGGACAATCGGGCTTGTAATGGCCTTTCTTGCCACACCCGTAACATGTTACCTCGGGCTCGGATTTTTCATCGTGTTTTTCCTTTCGATCCTTGCGGGATTTCTTCTTTTTGTTCTTCTTCATGAACTTGTGCATCTTGTGGGAAAGATTCTCCATTTCGGAATCGCCACTTGAAGAGGAAGACGATAAGGAGGAGGATCTTTCTTCTTGCTGAACTTTGAAGGCGATGTTCTTTGGAACTTTGATCGGTTTGCCTTCCTTTTCAGCTTGCCTCCTCATGGTGATCTCGTAGGTCATGAGGGATCCGATGAGATCTTCGACCGGCATGTTCTTGATGTCCTTTGCTTCTTGGATTTCCGTTACCTTTGGAGCCCATGAGCTTGGTAAGATCCAAAGGATCTTCTTGACCATCGTCTCTGCAGACACATCATCACCAAGGGACTTTCTCCCATTGCAAACATCAGTAAAACGCGTAAACATTTCAGTAATATTTTCAGATGGATGCATGGTAAAAGATTCAAAATCTTGACGGTACATGTCCAATCGAGTATCCTTAACTTTGTTGGTCCCCTCATGGGTAACCTCTAATAGTTTCCAGATTTCATGAGATGAGGTGCATGTGGAAACTCGATTGAACTCATTACGATCAAGGCCGCAATGTAGAGCGTTCATGGCTTTTCCATCAAGCTCGAAATTTTTAATATCGGCTTGGGTCCATTTGGATTCATCGGGAGAAGAGAGAGTGTAACCATGCATGACAATTTTATAAATGGGATAACCTATACTTCTAAGAAAAGTGGTCATGCGGGTTTTCCAATAAGTATAGTCGGTTCCATCAAAAAATGGAGCACGACCCAAAGAATAGCCTTCGGGGGCGAAAGAGGTTGATGCCATCACAATGGATCTTAGATTTGAAACCGGTGAAGGTATTACTCAAATTTCCCCTTTGATACCAATTGTTGGACGGAAAAGAAGGAAGTGATGGCAAGAGGGGGGGTGAATTGCCTTTTAAAAATTAATTAACAATTTAAAATCAAAGTGAAAGTGCAGCGGAAATAAAAGAGGCAAAACACACAACTTGATAATGGAGTTCGGCTTAAACCCAAGCCTACGTCTCCGCTCCCAACTCAACCATTGAGAGATTTACTACCGCTTGATTTTCAATGGTTTTAGCAAGAAACCCACTAGACTTTAAGGTTTAGTCTAGAACCTATTACAGCTTGCTTTTATTGGTTGAGCAAGAACCCACTAGCCTTCTTACAGGTGAAGGCTAGATGACCTTTGTCTCAAGCCTTTTAAAGGAAAGGCTTGACTAACCTCTTCACACCTTGAAGGTGGTGTGAGAACCCAAATGAAAGGGAGATGAGAGAAAGAGGGGTTTGTAGGCACAAACCCAAAATGATGCTCAAAAATATAAAACAAGTAAAACCGTAAGAGGAGAAGCCTTGGGCACCAATGGATTGATTGGAGTTGATGAAGGGCGTTCCCAAGATTCTTTGATTGTGCTCCTTGGATGTGGAAGTGAGTTGGAGTTATTGGAGTTCCTTGGAAGAATCCGCCGGAGGTTCGCGAAATGATCAAAATGTGTTCCGTGGGCTTCCTTATGGCTTGGTTATGGTTCCGATATTGTTCCGGTGCTTCATGGTCCTTTATTTATAGAGGGGGAACCCTCAAATGGCCTTTGGGAGGCTTCAGAGCCGTTGGAGAGGCCTTCGGAGCCGTTGGGAGGCAAGTGGACAGGTCTGGTCAAAGGCCCAACGGCTAGTTTGACTGGGTCCACCGGCTGACCGGTGCTAGGCCACTGGTTGGCCGGTGCTTGCAAAATGGAGAGGCCTTCGGGCTCAGGCACCACCGACTGGCCGGTGAGGAGGCCACCGGTTGGCCGGTGCTGAGGCAGTAGCAAACACTATTCTGCTGGGTGCCACCGGCTGGCCACTGGTGAGGCACCGGTTGGCCGGTGGTCTGGACAGAAAGATGCCTTCTGTCCAGGCCTCCATCGGCTGGCCGGTGGTCTTCCACCGGTTGGCCGGTGGACTGAATTTCAGTCCATTTTTGGCCTTTTGCCTTCTTGGCCTTCTTGGCCCAATTCCTTGGCAACCTGAAATTATGCCTATCATCCAAAAACACTTAAAACAAGATTAGATAAATAGGAGGGTGATTGTGATCATGAAAATTAAACCACGAGGGGTACGAGAGGTACAACATCTATATCCTTTCATAAGTGAAATTCTTATCTTTCCCTTAATAGTGTAGACTTTCTGATTAAAAGTAACTATAAGTCCTGATTCATAGAGTTGACTCACGTTGAGGAGATTAGGATGTATGACATCCACATAAAGGACTTCAATTTTCTTTATCTCTCCATTAGCAAGTTCAGTACTTGCACTGGCTTTGATTTTCAGAGCTCCATCATTACCAAACCATACTGTTCCATCAACCATCCTCTTGAGATTCTTCAACAAGTCTGCATTACCTTCCATATGGGACGAAAAACTGTTATCCATAATCCAGGTGCTACTACTTTTTGTATCTTTGAGGTCTACCTCTACAATATTGGATTTCTCAATTTTATTCTTTTCTTTCCATGAGGTTTCCATGTTCCTCCTCTGCCTGCAATAAATGGACTTTTGACCAAAGTTAGAACAATGAAAAAAATATCTATAAAAATTACTTCTTTGGTAAGAGGAAGGATATGAGTTTTTTATCCTATGTTGAACTCCTAGATCCCCCCCCATTCAGAGAGCTCCTTTCCTATTCACAGTATGACATAGTATGACCCATATATCAACATAAATAACACTTCATGAGAAGAAATGTCTTCTCAATTCTATTGGTACTCATGAATTCTTCCTTGGGAAAAATATTTTAATGAATATCATTTTTGGAAGCTTGAGGAGAGTCTTATATTCTCATTTAAGTTTGATTTATGGGTCTCTTTTTCAGCACTTCTAGTGATTTTTTAACATGATCAACTTTCAGCTTTCCTTTATTCTGAATCACTTTATTTGTAACATTTGATGTTTTGGCATCACAACCAATTCCACTGTTTCCCATGTGTGTGGGTATTTGATCATTCAAAATATTTTCAACTCCATTAGACCCTCATTTTTCTCTCTCAAGTAGCTCAAAATCTAAGAACCTACCAAATTGTATTTTCTTCTTTGCTTCTGTTGAACTTGATTCACTTTTGAGCATACTCTTAAGTGTAAAAACTTCTACTTTTAGTCCCTTAACATTTTTGGACTTCTCCACTAGTCTCAAGGTAAGGTCATTAATGAACTTTTCCTGTTCTTCAATTCTGAGTTTTAGTTCTGCTACATCATCTATCGTTTCAAGAATTGATGATTGAACTTTCACCAGTTCTTCTAGTCGTTCAATTTCAGCTTCAAGATGATCAACATATTCTGATGATTATTCCCCCATTTCTTTCCATTTATTTAATCTCTTACACTTATTCTCAAGCTTACCAAAAGCTTCCTTAAGTTGTAACTTGGGATTTCTAGTAGTTTTCAAATGGTTATCTCTAGCTTTATCTGTTGATGGTTCTGACTTTTCAGTGGTTACCATTATGGATGCATGGTTTCTGGTTTTAAATTCTGGTTCATCTTCTTCACAGAATTAATTATCACAATCTTCCTCTTTATAGAAAAAACTCTTCTTCTATACTTTATTTCTAGATTTTAAGTATCCCCTTTTTAAAAACCTTTTCCCAGGCTTCTCAATGTGTTTATCTTCACATTCTTCATCGTTGATCTTTCTTGAGCACTGAGAGGCAATGTTCCCAACTTTTCCACAATGAAAGAAAGCCATAGGTAATTTCCCTTTAAACTTCCATTTTTCCCTTCTGGAAATTCTAGGAAATGAGAGAAATAATTTATTTTTCCTTATCATATTCACCACTACTATATTTTTAAATTTTCAATTTTTTCATGGATTTGAATTCCATTTAATTGCTCACATGAGTTGTTGCATCTTCTAGTTTGAATCTCATTTCATATTCCATCGGGATGCTCAGTAGATCATCCAAGGAAATTTCGGAAAGATCTATTTCCTCAAGAGTTGAAAACTTTGAATTGTAAAGGGGTGGAAGTATTCTCAGTATTTTCTTCACAATGTCAAAATATTTTATTTCTTCTCCTAAACCTCAAATTTCTCCAAAAACATCAATAATTCAATTGATTAAGGAGTCTGCATTCTCATTTGGATGCATATTCAGATCGTCAAACATATTGTTCAAGACTTGTAGTTTTTCCTACTTCACTTAGCTATCTCATTAATAAATATTTTCAAGTTTATCCCACATGGACTTTTCTCAGGTTAAACTCATTACCTTTGGATAGATGTGATCCGAAAGGGCTGTAGTGCGAGCATTCTACGCTTTAGCATCTACATCAAGAATTTTCCTGTCTGCATCCGTCATAGAGAGCCCAGTTGGACTAGTAACTTCTATTCCTTGAATAGTAGAAAAGAGAACATCCATTCCAAGATATCTTAGATGAGATATCATTCTGTTCTTCTAGATCTGAAAATTACTTCCACCGAAGAGGGGGACTCCCCTAACATTGGATGCATTCTCCATGACAGTAAGACAGATCAAACACTAGAAACCTCCCACTGATACCACTTGAAGGACCCCAGAACACCCTGATAGGGGAGGGGTGAATCAGGGTGTCAAATTTTTCCTCTTAAAGTTGTGGATATTTTCCCATGTTGGTAGGATACTGTAAAATCTGTCATAAGAAAGAAATTATGGAGATGACAAAACACTTTTACTTGGTTCACCGCAAAGGGCTACATCCGAGGAGTATACGCTGAAAGTGTTTCCGTCATACCTAAATCCACTAAACATTATCAGTTGTGGAGTACAAGAGTTTGGACAAAGTCAATCTGTGCCAGGAACACTTCCCTTACAAAGGTTTAGGGATGACTCACCACTTCCCTCAGAACACTTCCGTAATCTCCCCCTAACTCACTACTATGAGAGAAGTCTAACTCAGTTTATCAACTTGAAGGTTGCTTAAATATATTATCATTAATATCTTTATCTCTATCCATCATGAGACATTTATTGCATCAAGGACCTAAGTAAGGGCCCACAGAAATCCCTAGCCATAATGCAATTGTAAACAAAATCAACCCTTCGCAATGTTCAACCCTTCGTGAAGTTCACTGCCTCATGGAGCACAAACCTTCATGAAGCTCACTGCCTCACGGATCAACCAGCCTCGCAAAGATCATTGAGCCAACGTATAACCCCCTAGCTTCGAGAACCTAATATGCCTTAAGAGAAAAAGCCATATTCCGGACTTTTGAAGTCTCTTCGTGAAGCACAAGCTCCCTTATAACAACATTCTTCGTGGAGCACCCCTTTATTCTCAAAGTCACAACGAACACAAATTTTCACTCTCAAAAGTCATCCCGAATGAAGAGGGGTGGCCTCTTATTTATAGGAACGTTCGATCGTAGAGCTCCTCTTCTTCAGGTGCGAAATATGGATCAGTCAAAATGTCTTCTCGGTGCTTCCTCCATCTCGTAAATATCCATTGTAATTTTTGGTTTGTAGAGATCGTCCTAACTGTAGAGATCTCTATCGAAAGCCTTCGCATTGCCGCAAAGAAACACCGTAATGATCCTTACCTTTTCTGTTTGCGATACTCATCTTAATCCCAAATAAACACAATTCAAACCATGATTCTTCATTTGTTCGAAATTATTATGCGAGTCTTCCCAAAATCCATGCCTTTTCTATAAAAATAAAATGTTGATTAAAAAAGAATACCTTTCGTGAAGCTCAAAGATTAAACTTTTGTAATCACAGAGCACACTGCCTCAAATCTTCCAGTCTCTGCGAAATCCACTTCATAAAGCCTATCTTCATGAACCTCATGCCTTTTCCATGTTTTCATAAGGCCTTCAAGAAGAACCACTTTTCCCAATGCTTTCCATTCACCAAATTTTGGACCCAAAAAATTTGGAAAACACTAGGAAACGACGTCACCTTTAAAACTACTTACTACTTGACCTATGTGATCCATTTCCTTAAAATATCCCTGATCATCAATTATTGGATTGACAAAAAACAAAAACCATGCTATTTTTCTAGAAAAGAATAAACTTGGTTCCAACAACAATGAGAAGAAGAGATTCCCTTTTAGAAGAGAGGGGAGGGGCACTATTTTAATTTCTAAAAATATTAAATTAATATAAATTAATTTTCAATTAAAAATGGATAAAAATTGATTTATTTATAATATAGGATAATCATGTATCTAAATAATTCCATAAAATAACAATTATACAAGTTTTGATCACATTTCTATGCTTATATTTTTTTTAACTCCTCGTTAACCCCTTTTCACACTTATTGTGAAAATAAAGTTTTTACTCTCTGAGGGTCAATAAAGGTACTATTAATGAAAAAATAGCCCATAAATAGACCATGTTTGATATTATAAACTATATCCTAATAACTTGGTAGAATCTAATATTTTTAGGAATTTTATTACATTTAATAAAATATTATTTATTATAATATATCTTTAATGTCAAATTTTAGAACTATTCGTTACTTAGATTTTAATAACATCATGAAAACAAGTAAAATTTGAAATAAATATTTTAATACATCCTAATCATGTCATTTTCATCTATAAAAATCTTATATCATATTAATTATCTTGAATTATATTAATTTTAATATTTTCAATATCATTTATTTTATTTTTTCCATTAATTTAATAATTATTGCATAAGCGTTGTGTAAATATTTAATGTAATTATTTATTTACTAAAAATTTAAAATAAATTAACAAAATTAATATAAATAATTTATTTTAAAAAATAATATTTATAACTAAACATATCCTCTGGTTAACCCTATGTTAAAAATATTATAGTTATTAAAAAAGAGAGTGTGGAATTTTAGACTTTTCTTTGAATAAAATATTATAATGGTTATCATCTCATCCAAATAGTAAAAAAGGCCTTAAAAACGAACATTTTATGATTATGGATGAAAATTAATCATACAATAAAATTAAGTCAAGTGTTAGGATCATTTTATAGTTCTTACCATTTTATTTTTAACTTTAATACCCATTTTACCCTTTATCGCGGTAACAAAATCTCTAAGGATACAATTCATATTGACAAAAAATAAAAGGGAACTATTTTTAAAATTTTAACCTCATTATTCCAAATATATAATCCATTTTTAAAAATTTATAACATATAATTGGTAGAAATAAATTTAAAATTAAATTTACAAAACGCAATGAAAAATAGTTTTTTAAAAAAATGATCCTTTTATGTATAAAATGTATTTATACTAAATTAAAGTATAAAATTAATTTTAAAAACCATAATTGTATCATTTTAAATAAAAATTAATTAATGAAATTTTAAAACTAAATAAAAATAGATTTTTACTTTATAAATACTTCAAATGAAAATAAAGTTTTCAATAAAAATTAGCATTTTTAATTATTCATTGAAAATCAAATTTTTCAGAAAATTATAAAAAATTAATTTTAAGATAATTTGGATATGATTAATTCATAAAAGAATTTAATTTTTCAAAATTAAAATTATATAATTTTGAAATAAATATTTTATATAAAACTATATAATACATAAAAATCCAATTTTGTAAGAAAAAAACCTTTTTTCCTTTTGACCAAAAAATTATATAATATTTTTATAATGAATAAAACTATATAAAATATAACTAATTAATATATGAAGTTTATATATATATATTTTTTGGGTTTTTACAACATGATTATCCTAAGGTGTTAAAGTTGTTTTTAGAGTAGGGTTTAGTTATTTTTTGAGGATTTTTTTAGTTCTTTTTGGGGATTAAGATTAGAGAAATTTTGTGAAAAATATAAAGATGAGTATAAGTATAGGATAACATTATAAATTTTAGGTATACTAGATGTTGTGTAGTTTCCTAAAAATTACATTCATTCTTGGATACTGGAAAGTGCATGCAGTTGTTCCATATATGCACCTAGGGGTAATCACCCTAAAAAAGGTTGGTTGAGTATGAACTTAATCATTACTCAATGAAAGATGATTGTTACTAAGATTGCACACCAAGATAGACACTCCTAGGGGATATAATTTTATCATCACATTCTCTTTATGATCTATTACAAAGGATTTATTATGTTAAGGAATCAGGTCAAGGAGTATGTGAGAACCAAACCTAAAGAAACCTAGATTGAACCAGGAGTGATGTATATTGAATTGAAATATAATGTGATAGTTTTAATGAATAAAAAAATTTTAGGTTGAGTCATAATGAGATATTTTATGATAATTCTGTCATGATGTTAATTTTTCATCACTCATGTTAACCCCTTTTGGTTTTAGTAGTGGTCAAATCCAGAAGGAACCAAGTTAACAATGGATTCCATAGATAATGTGGAGATTATCTCAATGATAAAACTAATTAGAAATATATGGAGTAAGAAAACTTTTTATTTTGAAAAACTATATTTTAAGAATTATGATTATCAATGTGAACATAGTTGATCTTCCAAACACACCAAAGAATAGACAGATGGAGTATCATGAAAGACCAAGTGATAAAGATGATAAAAGAAAGAAGTTTCAATCTTATTCATGTTAAAAATATGGGAAGAGATACCTAGGGGGATGTTTGAAAGGAATTTTAAGATGTTTTATCTATGGTAAAGTAGGAAATCAAGAAACAATGAAACATCTCACCCCACCCACTATAAACAGTAATAAGACTAATAGCACCATGTGACCTTAGGCATGCCTCCTCATACTACAGAGGCTACTTACTAGTAGTGGGGGTCTAAGGTGGTGTTGTGAAGAGACTGTACCCCCTATATCATATTACTAAATAATAGATAAATAACCAAACATCATAGATAATAAATCATCATCATAGTATACAAAAATTAAGTGATAGAAACATGTGACAAGAAATAAAATATTTATATATAATCATACACAACCGATCATCCACTAGGTTAATCACATATACACAGTACATGAAGGAAATAAATATAAATGATTCCTTACCACCAAAACCAAGACTCAACTCATCCTAACATCCAAACTCCAATTTATCCTACTCAATCATGAAAAACCCTGGCCCCCTTCTTAACTTGTACTTGCAACTAAGTGAGAGTCTACTCAAGATCCCAAGTGAAATGGTGGCCCTATTTGGGGTTGAGTATAAAAATTAGTAGGGAACCACCAATGTGTTCTCATACATACAATAAATTTAGTGTTATGTGTATGTGACATGATCTAAAAAACTAAATAACTGTTGAAAATAAAATAAAAACCACCATCAATTATCAGGTTTGTGACCCCAATCAACCATACTTGATTCAGCCAATTTTAGAGTGTTTCTAAGCACTACGAAAATACCATTCAAACCATAATAATAACCCTAAGTTCATTCACCCCATATACTATGATAATGACCTAAGGGATAAATTCAACGTAGTATACATGATAACTATTGGAATTTGTGTCCTAGAACTAATTGCTTTATACTTCATATTACCAAATATATTTAAATAAGTGAATATTAAATATATCTTATCACATATTTATTGTTATTTTTAATGATTTTAATAATAATGTCCTAGGGTATCTTTCACATAAAAATAGGTCATAACAGTTCCCCGCTATGATGATAACTTTGAGAAACTATGATGATATCTCTTAAATATCAATCTTACAGTCAACATGAAGAAATATGATGAGGCACATAGCTTGTCAACTGTTAGGTGTGAGTTCTTGTAAGATGATGTGGTTTCATCTCATGAAGTTTAAAATTGTTGATCTCTAGGATAAGTGATTATGAGGACAAATCGGCCAATAAGAATTCTGTATGTTTGCATGTCATCAGATATTCCAGTTTGAAAACATGTGCAATGGTCCTTATAATTTAATAATATTATTAATATATATCATGAATCACATAATTATATGTATTGATGAAATCAACGATGCACTATGTTAAAGATAAGTAGGATATGTTGGGCACATCATTATTGATATGTTATCAATGAATAAGCCTTGGAAGGAATTTTCCCTTTAATTTATGATAGTTAATATCTTGGATCTTTGATTGGAATGGAACTGTGAAAATCAATTCCACGGCCATGGTGATGTAAACATGTTCATTTTGGCTAATAAAAGAAATATATATCAAGTATTAAGGTTGAAGACACAAGTATGAAACCTTCTGGATGAGATACTGAGGGAAAAGGATTATATTACATAGCCAGCACTCATATGTGGTTGTCTATGTTGTGACATTAACTTCTTCCTCTTGGGTTCCTTGACCTGTTACTAGAAAATAATCTTAGAATTTAGAAAATACCACCAAATAATAATTAGGAAGAATCCTAGAGGGTTAGACACTAAATGTTTCCATTGATCTCAATTAAATTCTATTTATATTTAATTATTGGAATAAATATTATTCTCAGGTCTCAGGAATAGTTTTATTCATAATTTATTGATCTCATAAATTAAATAAATATTTATTCAATAGATAATTATTTAATTGTATAGATATATAATATTTTTTTATTTTTTTATTGAATGAAGAAATATTTAAATAAATATTTATTCAAGTATTTCATAAATGTCGAGGAGGATGAGCGTACCAAAATGAGGTTTGATGATAAATATTAATTTTCAAGATGGTAAAATAATATTTATAATTGCTCCAGTAAGCGAAATCCATGAGAAAATAATAATAAAATTATTATTACATGGAATGTGTTCATTTAATGGTTACATATATTATTAAAGTCCTATCACTACAAGAAAATAGTCTTTTAGTAGCATTTTTTTCGCAGCGATTTTCAAAACCACCGCTAAATTTTTTTGGTCAAAAAATTAATGGTGGCTTTTAAAACCGCTGCCAAAACCCCCCCACTAAATGTTTTTTATAAATGTTTTAGAATTTATTCCAAAAAAAATTACAAGTTTTTTAGCGGTGGTTTTTCCAAAACAGCTGCAAGAATTAAAGAAAAAAATTTTACAAAAAATATTATTTATTAATTATTATCATTTGTTTATTATTTAAAATCAAATATAGTTTATTGTTTTTAATTTTAATTATTTATAATGTTTCAATTAATAAATATGAATAATTATTTCTTAATAATATTTTTAAACTAAAACAAATCTTCAATAAGTTAAAGAGCAGACTTCGACATCAAATGATCATAACTTCGGATCCGAGAGTCCATTTCAGCTCCACAACAAGTCAAATCGAAGCCTATCAAATGAGATAAAACCAAGTAAGATTTAAATCATGTAATTATCAAAGGTAAAATATATATTCAAATTTCAAAAGTTGAAAATCGAACTTCAAACTACCATAACTTTTAATCCGGGTGTTTGTTTGGGCTTTACCACATATCAAATTGAAGCCTGCGATGAGCTCTATGCTATTTATATTTGATACCAACTATTTGAGTATTTTACCACATTTTTATTCATCCAGAAAGCCCCAAAAGACCTCTGAAACAGAGGTTTTAGTTGCAGACCCCGATTTCTTAAAATTCAAACGGTTATAACTTTCGATCCAGGTGTGTGTTCGGCCTGTACCACATATTATATCAAAGAACATTTCATAATCTTTGATTTGACTTATTATGACACTGAAAAAGGAGCCCTGAATCACATTTTATGGTCATTTCATTGTTTTTATGGTTTTCAGAGGTTCTTAACGTTTTATGATTTATTTAATTATTTAATTATTTAATTATTTTTATTTAATTATTTAGTATTTATTTATTTATGAATTAATTATTAATTATTAATTATTTATCTATTATTTATTATTTATAATTTATTTATTTATTTAATATTTAATATTTATATATTTATTTATTATTTAGTTATTATGTACACATTAGTTATTAATTTATTTTTAATTTATTAATTATTAGTTGATTAGTTATTTATTATTAGTTTATTATTCTTTTATTATTTATTTATTTATTATTTATTCATTATTTATTAATTAATTAATTATTATTTATTTATTAAATATTAAATATTAAATATTAAATATTAAATATTGAATATTGAATATTGAATATTGAATATTAAATATTAAATATTAATTAATAATTAATAATTATTAATTAATAATTAATAATTAATAATTAATAATTATTAGTCATTATTAATTATTAATTATTAATTTTTTTATTTATCTATTTACTTATTTATGTATTTATGTATTTATGTATTTATTATTTATGTATTTATTATTTATTTTTAGGTTACAAAATATTAATTTACTATTTGTTTATTATTCATTTTATTTATTTATTTATTATTTATTCAATATTCAATATTTGTTATATATTAATTATTTATTCATTAATAATTTCTTAATAATTTATTAATTATCTATAAATTTTTAAATATTAAATATTAAATATTAAATATTAAATCTTAATGGTCAATTATTAATTATTAGTTGTCATTAATTATTAATTATTTACTATTTATTATTTATTATTTATTATTTATTATTTATTATTTATAATTTATTTTGTTATCATTAATTTATTTACCTATTATTTATTAATTTATTTTATTTTTTTATTTATTTATCATATATTAAATTACTTTTTAATTAATTTATTATTTATACATTACCTATATATTATATGTTATATATTATATGTTATATATTATATGTTATATATTATATGTTATATATTATATAATATATATTATGTATTATATATTATGTATTATATATTATCTATTATAAATTATCTATTATAAAATATATTATATATTATATATTATATATTATATATTATATATTTCATATTACAGATTATATATTATATATTATATATTATATATTATATATTATATATTATATATTATATTTTATATTTTATATTTTATATTTTATGTCATATATATTATGTATTATATAGCATCCATGTCCAGCCAGAAGCAGAGCCTCTAACGATTTATTAAAAAGAAAGGAAAAGTACAAAAGAGGCGGACGAGGTCAAACAAACAAACATTCCCTCATCCATCAAACAACAATGTTAAAGATCATAACATGACATGTCATTCCCATAATCAGAATCATCACATGTTTCCCATTCAGATTGAGACTTACCTTGATTGAAAATCTTAAGGATATTTGCATCCACCTTCCTTGGTAGCTTAAAAGACGATCTGGTAGACACAATCTTAGGAAGAGTAGAATAATCCTTTCGTGGTCTCCTCTTTGGAGGAATGGAGGTAAGGCCCTCACTATCAGGGATCTTTGTGTTGCCACTTAGGAATGCATCCTTAAAAGAGGCATGCACACCACTGCCCAAAGCCCGAATAGGGGTACCAACATGCACCCTATCATCCTCAGAGACATTACCCCATCTATCAAACAATCTATAGGATTGAAATAATTTCTGAGTTTCCTGATGATAGTCAATATTTTGTTGCGCATCATTTAGATTGGAGACATCTAGAGGGGGATTAGAAGTCACTAGTTGTGTACCTTCATGAGACCGTGCAATAGTGTCCTCTATTGAAGTAACCTCTTGGCAAAGTCAACTCGAGCATTCAAAGGCCCACTATTAGCTCTCACCAGCGACTCATCCACCAGCAGCCATTTGCCTTTCAAATTAGGCTCCTGAGAAGCAAATTTATTAGAAATCAACACATCAACCACAGTGGGAAATGGCTCGGTGGGTGCATCACCATTTTGATCAATGGGATTTGATAAATCTGTATCCTTCATATTTGGCTTCCTTCGACAGAGATTGGTGCAATGGATCAATTATTATATATTATATATTATATTTAATATATTATATGTTATATATTATATGTTATATATTATATATTATGTTTTATATATTATATATTATATTATATATATTATATATATTATATATGTTAGGAAACATTATTAATGGATTTCATAATGATGAAAATAATGATGACTGCTCAATTATCAATTAATTTCCCTCTTAATGACAAACCTTACATATTCTTCAACCATTAGTATTCTAGCCATTGGATTAAATATTGTAGGGATTAATCTCAACCGTTGGATCAAATCTCATGTACTCTATAAATATGGTGATATGGTAACAAAATTATATAGACTTTTGGCTCTACATTGTGTTCTCTACTTCTTGTATTTCTTTTCTATTTGTATTTCCATTTGTTATTATCATCGTCATATGCAAATTAGATATTCAATTTATCAATGATGCCCTTCTCCTACAATCAATCTTACACTTTCGGTTTAGAAATGCTTCGCGGTTTCAATCGCTGTTCGATCAATTTCACAACACGTTATCAGCACGATCGTCTTCTTCACATTGTGCATCACGATGACAGTGTCATTATCAAAATAAGATAAGTATTACAGTAAAAATGTATGTCACATGCTTTTTATAATCATTATTCTTTTGACACAATCTTTCGTGTGTGTATCGACTTCACTCATTTGAAGAGTTACATTAAACGAGGAGTCTTATTTTACATGTAATATATTGTTACATTTATTTTTCCCCTCTTAATAAATCTGAAAATAATATATTATTTTCTCAATCTTTTGTTGTGAGAAAAATAATGATCTCCCGAAGAGCTGTAACGACTCATGGTTGCCAAATTTCACTCTATTCCTAGAAGAGAATGTGTTTGATTAATAACTGATGTGATCAATGTTGAGACAAACATCATTCATCAAATGAATAAAAAAACTACACCACCAGAAGTAGTTGAATGATGAACATTGCATACCCATCATATGTTGAGCCGAAATTTGATGAACATTTCATAGTCACCATACGTCGAGGCGAACTTTGATGAACATCGCATACCCGTCGTACGTCAATCCGAACTTTGATTAACATCGCATACCCGTCATACGTCGAGCCGAAGTTTGATGAACATCATGTACCCGTCATACGTCGAGCCGAACATTGATGAAGATCTCATACCCATCGTACATCAAGCCAAAATTTGATGAACATCGTGTACCCGTCGTACGCTGAGCTGAAGTTTGATGAACATCACATACCTGTTGTATGTCAAGCCAATGTTTTTTGATCATCACGTACATGTCGTACATCGATCTGAAATTCTCTAACCATTCCATGAACCAAGAAATTTTACCTCACTTGTTCCTTTGGTCACCTTGAAGGTGACAAGTTTGATTATGATATATAATGGCTCATAATGAACATGATATTTACTTTGAATATTTGTAAATAATTTTTTTTTATTTCTTTTATATTTCTTTTATTTATTATAAAATATTTTAGAGAAATTAAATGTTCTTGATGAAAAAGCGTAAATATATTCTATATATTAATCCCCCAAAGTGGATGAAATTGATGAAATTTCTGAATTTAAGATTCATGTAATTGTCTTGAAGATACTATAAAACGTGAAAAAATAATTTTATACTCTTCCCTGGAGTGAATGATAATATTCATTGAAAATGATTTATTTCATTCCCAGAAATGAATGCAAATATACATGATTTTTCTATAAATCAATTTCGAGGTGAATATGATGTTGTGAGAATGATCATTTTGTTGTATTTTTTTATAACAAATAATAATAATATAACCACTGAAAGTGGTTTGATGACAATAAATATTTACAGAGCACAATAAAGTTTATGAATATTTATAAAATAATGCATCTCTGAAGGATGATATGAAAATAATATCCTTTGACATTATATTGAATAATATCTTCATCTATAATTTATTTTTCCTGCGACGACAATATCAAGGGAAACATTATTATTTATCATATTCTTAGGGATTATCAATACCATATTATGTAATTCATCTATCCCCTGAAGTGGATGTTGTTGTTCATATAATTCATAAATGAAATGACTAAATTACATTGTTTTGATAATCTGATATATATTATGAAAATTATTTTACCACCTAAAGTGGTTAAAGCAATTATCATCATAATTAATAAAATTTATATTTTATGCAAGATGATGATTAGTGATAAATAATAAATTATCATTCATGGATCATGAAATCTGATGGATGAATGAATTCCTTAACGTGAATGTAGTATTAATTACTATATCTCATTCCTTGAATCCAATTAAATTATTCATGAAATTTTTTGTGATATCATGAATATTTTATAGTTGATGAGGTTTGATCAAATAATATCTCATTTATTTGATAAAGTGAATGTTTTTTGTGAATTACAATTTTAGATGGTGATGAGGTGTGTTTTATGAATCCAGAATATTCTTCCACATTAGTTCTCGCTACTACATTCACTAGATTCAAAATACACAGGGCTTCTATCCCAAGTAGATGTATTGTAAAATAATATTTGTGCCTGAAGTTCCAAAATATTTTGGTCAGAAGTTCTAAATTATGCAATAATCCTCTTGGTGATGGGCCTAACCCGTTATGATTAAATTATGAATTAATCAACAACTATAAGTGGAACTTATAAATATAAGTTTTCATAATGAAAGTTCATGAAGATCTTATATGCATCAATCTTGACGAAAAATATTTATAAATATTTTTTCAATTAAATGCTTCAAAATAACTCATATTTGAGTTTATATATGCTCGTATAAGTACATTTACCGGTAGTATAAATTTATTAACAACTTTAGAAGAGAAAATATAGTCCTCCCTAATAGTAAAAATTCTTAATGATTTGTTATATCTGAAGTATTTATGGGATATATGAATGGTATTCTTGAAAATTAATATCATATAAAGACAAAATAGGTACCTC
The DNA here is from genome assembly GCA_963277665.1 of Viscum album. Taxonomy (NCBI): domain Eukaryota; kingdom Viridiplantae; phylum Streptophyta; class Magnoliopsida; order Santalales; family Viscaceae; genus Viscum; species Viscum album. The sequence goes on from OY728133.1 coordinate 498,063,047, forward strand.
GATATGTAACAAGCATTCATAAAAGTGATTTTAAAGAATTTGTTATGTACAAATGAGTCAATAATGGTAAACTAGAAGTTACCGATCCTAACACTTTAAATATATGACATGATGGTTTAGTCTATCCAGGAACAATTATAATGAAATATTTTGATTCAAGTATACAAGAGCATCGATTTATTAATAACATAGTTGACATCCATCAGGAGTAGAATGATGAATTTATTTAATGGATTCATGTATACAAAATTATCAATGAATTAATTATCATTAAGTCATTATGAATTCCCCCTGTATAATAATTTACCCTGAGGTACCATTTTTTTTGGAAAAATACTTATATTATTAGAAGATATTATGGAAATAAATTTTCCATATACTTATGAAGAAGTATATATGGGCGTGCCCACCTACCATGTGATCCATCTATATGAAAGATGCATCCACTAAATTATCACATGTGTTATTTGATGCTAGCGAGTATGCATTGCATGATATGCATGTTGATGAAAAGAAATACTATGTATCATATATTATATGGTCCTATAGAATGATTGACATGATGCTCCCAACACATACATAAATGTAAAGTGTTGAAAATCAATAGTCTAATTATACACACCCGAAGTCTGGTTAAACTGATTGTATAAAATCATTGTTCATAATGAGTAGAAAGTAATAAATATATTTTCCTATGAAGAGGAAAATGAATATATATACAACATTATTTCTTTTTAGACATTTTCCCTAAAGTGACACTGGTACCAGAAAAACTATGAGATCTCTATCAAATCTTTCCGGTGATATATTTTCTTTGAATGCTTTTAAAACTCATTAATGACAATGGATTTTTATAGATATAGACATCATAATAATTGGCCAAAATTATTAAAGGAACTTATGAAATATTCAACATATAAAGTTCTAGATTGATTTTCCAAATTATCAAGAATATTGCATATCAATGATCTTATTATAAGAAATATTCATCCTTGTATATTTGGATATTTCTATATGAACCCCAGAAGGGTTCGAAATGCCTAAAGCATATTAATTAATTATGAATGTTTCACCCAGTCTGATAAATTATGTGGTGAACTAAATAATATGTATCCATATTAAGTCAAGGAATAATGTAAATTGAATTTATCATCCCATGGTTTGTATGAATCATTATATTCATCATATTATTAAGATGATTTGAAAAACATCTAAACTCGTGAAGAGTTTTCTAAAGTCAATGAATTATTTGATCATGAAATTACATAGAATATCATTGTATTTTGAATTAATCATCCTGGAGATAAAATATTAAATTTTGGAATTGTTTTACCCTTAATGAATAATTAAATATCTTTCTTACAAGAGTGATAGATTTCATACATAAGGGGTTGATGAAGAACATACTTATCCCAGAAAGATTAAATATAAATTCACATTTTATTAATCCCTGAAGTATATACTTGTACATGTGAATATGTACCTTGCAAATAAAAATAAATCATATTATGATGCAAGGTAATGTTCTTCCCTATTCATTGAAATCTAAAGGGTATAAGTTATTATTATTCCAAAATTCAAAACTAAATGTTTTGGTTATGAATTGATCATGGACATTATATGAGTTTAATGTAGTGATGATCACTATGAATTGGTGATGTAACTATTTTACTCATTTTTTCTTAGACAAGTTTTTACCACTAGGTTTTCTTGATAAGGTTTTTAACGAGGGAACACTCTGGGGAGTTGATGTTAATGTACTATTTTTTCCTAATCACGTGTTTTACCCTGAAGGGTTTTTTCTTGATGAGGTTTTTAATGAGGCAATCATACATTATAACAGATATCCAAGAGAATGTTGTAAATTATTATGGATATCTATAATTAATGGAAATTTTTGGTTTTCCCCATGAGTTATAATTTTTAAATGAGACAATTCATTATTACCTATAGTCTTCCTCCCATGTCCTGAAGATATAATTAAATAATAATATTTTAAGAAACAATAAAATGATATAATCAGGGGGAGTTGGGAACGCTGTACTCTTTTTCCCTTCATCAAGTTTTTTCTACTGGGTTTTATTGAAAAGTTTTTTAATGAGGCAACATGACATGGAATTCTTTTATTTTGGCTTCAATTATTTTTCCTATAGTGTTTTTTAATTGAAGATTAAATAAGGTTCCATGAAATTATGACATCCAAGGGGGAGTGTTATGAAACATTATTAATTGATGTAATAATTATGACAATAATGACGACTCTTCAATTCCCAATTAATTCCCCTCTTAATGAGCAACCTTACATAATCTCAAACCATTGGTATTCTAGCTGTTAGATTAAATATTGTTGGGATTAATCTCAACCGTTGGATCAGATCTCATGTACTATATAAATATGGTGATATGTTAATAAATTTATATGGAATTTTGGCTCTACATTGTGTTATATAATTCTTGTATTTTTTTACTATTTATATTTTCATTTGTTATTATCATTATCATATGAAAATTCGACATTCAATTTCTCAACGATGTGCTTCGCCTACAATCGATCTTACATTTCCAGTTTCAAAATGCTTCGTGGTTTCAATCGCCATTCGATCAATTTAGAAACAAATTATTAGCACAATCGTCTTATTCACATTGTACATTAGGACGATGACGTCATTATCTAAATAAGATAAGTATCATGAGAAAAAGGTATGTCACATTATTTTTATAAACATTCTTCTTTTGACACAATATTTTGTGTGTGTGTCGACTTAACTCATTTGAAGAGTTACATCAATAGATGAGTCTTATTTTACATGTAATATAATGTTGCATTTATTATTTCTCTCTTGATAAATATTAAAATAATATATTATTTTACATTTATTATTTTCTTGTGGGAAATATAATGAGCTCCAGAAGAGCTGTAATGACTCACAGTTGAAAAATTTCACTCCATTCCTAGAAGAGAATGTGTTTGATTAATAACTGATGTGATAAATGTCGATAAAAACATCATTCATCAAATGAATAAAAAATACACCACCAGAACTTTTTGAATGATGAACATTACTTACCCGTTGTATGTTGAGCCGAAATTTGACGAACATCACATAACTGTTGTACGACGAGCCTAACTTTGATGAACATCACATACCCATCATACATTGATCCAAACTTTGATGAACATCACACACCTATCGTACGTCAAGCTGAAGTTTGATGAACATCATGTACCCATCGTACATCGAGCTGAACTTTGATGAAGATTGCGTACCTATCGTACGTCGATCCGAAATTTGATGAACATCACGTACCCTTTGTACATCAAGCCAAAGTCTCATGAACATCGCATACCTATTGTATGTCAAACTGAAGTTTGTTGATCATCGTGTACCTGTTGCACATCAATCTGAAATTCTCTAATCATTCCATGAACAGTGATATTTTATCTCACTTGTTCCTTTGTTCACCCTAAAGGTGACAAGTTTGATTATGATATATAAAGGCTCATAATGAAGATGATATTTACTTTGAATATTTGTAAATATGTTTTTCTTTTCTCTTTATTTTATTTCTTATATAATGTTTTAGTGAAATTAAATGTTCTTGATGAACAAGCATAAATATATATTATATATATATTAATCCATCAAAGTGGATGAAATTGATGAAATTACTGAATTGAATATTCATGTAATTGTCTTGAAGACACTATAAAACTCAAAAAAATAATTTTATTATATTCCCTAGATTGAATGATAATATTTTCATCAACAACGACTTATTTCGTTCCCCTATGTGAATGAAAATATACACGATTTTATTATAAATCAAGTTCGAGGTGAATATGATGTTGTGTGAATGATCATTGTGTTGTATTTGTTTATAAATAATAATAATAATATAACCAACGGAAGTAGTTTGATGACAATAAATATTTACAGATCATAATAAATTTTATGAATATTTATAAAATAATGCATCTTCAAAGGATGATATTAAAATAATGTCCTTTGACATTATATTGAAGAATATCTTCATCTATCAATTATTTTTCCTACGAAAACACTATCAAGGGAAACATTATTATTCATCATATTCTTAGGGATTATCAATATCATCTCGTGTAATTCATCCATCCCCTAAAGTAGATGTTCTTTTTCATATAATTCATAAATGAAATGACATAATTACATAGTTTTGATAATTTGATATATATTATGAAAATGATTTTACCACCTAAAGTGGTTAAAGAAACGATCATCATAATTAATAAAATTTATATTTTATGCAAGATGATCATTATTGATAAATAATAAATTATCATTCATGGATCATGAAATCTGATGAATGAATTACCCGATGCGAATGTGGTATTAATTACTATATCTCATTCCTTGAAGCAAATGAAATTATTCATGAATATTTTTGTGATATCATGAATATTTGAGAGTTGAAAAGGTTTGATAAAATGATTTATCCTTCATTTTATAACGTGAATGTTGTTTGTGAATTATAATTTTAGATGGTGATGAGGCGTGTGTTGTGAATCCATAATATTCTTCCACATTAGTTCTTCATACCATAGTCACCAGCTTCAAAAGACGTGGGGATATTATCCCAAGTAGATGTATTGTAAAATAATATTTGTGCATTAATTTCCAAAATATTTTGGTCAAAAGTTCTAAATTATGAAATAATCCACTTGGTGATGGGCCTAACCCGTTATGATTAAATTATGAATTCATCAACCTCTATAAGTGGAACTTATAAATATAAGTTTTCATAATGAAAGTTACTTGAGATATTATATGCATAAATATTGAAGAAAAATATTTATAAATATTATTTTGATTTAATTATTCAGAAGAAATCATATATGAGTTTTTATATGCTCTTATAAGTACATTTACTAGTAGTGAAAATTAATTAATGACTCCAGAAGAGAGAATATATTCCTCCATGATAGTACAAATTCTTAATGCTTTGTTATATCTGAAGTCTCGATGAGATATATAAATGGTATTCTTGAAAATTAATATTATATGGAGACAAAAGAGGTACCTTGATATGTAAAAAGTATTCATAAAAGTTATTATAAAGAATTTGTTATGTACAACCAAATAAATAATGGTAAATTAGAAGTTTACCGATCCTAACACTTTAAATATATGACATGATGGTTTAGTCTATCTAAGAAAAATTATAATTAAAGATATTGATTCAAGTATACACGAGCATCGATTTATTGATAACATAGTATACATCCATCAGGAGGAGAATGATGAATTTATTTATTGGATGTATGTCTACAAAATTATAAATGAATTCATTATCATTAAGTCATTATGAATCCCCCCTATATAATAATTTACCCTGAGGTACCCATTTTTGAGGTAAATTATTTATATCATTAGTAGCTATTATAGAAATAAATTTCCCATATACTTATGAAGACGTATATATGGGCGCGCCCACCTACCATGTGATCCATCTATATAAAAGATGCATCCCCTAAATGATCACATGTGTTATTTACTGCTGGTGAGTATGTATTGCATGCTATGCATGTTGATTTAAATATATACTGAGTATCATATATTATATGGCCTTTTAGAACCATTGACATGATTCTACCAATACATACATAAATGTAAATTATTTAAATTAAATAGGCTAATTATACACACCTGAAGTGTGGTTGAATTGATTGTATAAAATCATTGCTCATCATGAGTAGAAAGCCATAAATATATTTTCCCTCGAAGAGGAAAATGAATATATCTACAACATTATGTAATTTTAGATATTGTCCCTAAAGTGACACTGGTACCAGAAAAATTATGAGATATATATCATATGTTTCTGGTGATATATTTTCTTTGAATTCTTTTAAAACTCATTGATGAAAATGGATTTTTACAGATGTCGAAATCATAATAATTGGACAAAATTATTAAAGGAACTTATGAAATGTTCAATATATAAAGTTATAGATTGATTATCCAAACTATCAAGACTATTGCATATCAATGATCTTATTATAAGAAATATTTATCCTTGTATATTTGTATATTATATATGAACCACAGAAGGGTTCAAAATTCCTGAAGAATATTAATTAATTATGAAAGTTTCACCCAATCTGATAAATTATGGGGTAAACTAAATAAGATGTATCCATATTAAGTTAATGAAGAATGTAAATTGAATTTATCATCCCTTGGATTGTATGAATCATTGTATTCATCATATTGTTAAGTTGATTTAGAAAACATCTAAACTCTTGAAGTGTTTTCTAAAATCAATGAATTATTTGATAATGAAATTACATGGAATATACTTTTATTTTGAATTAATCATCCTGTAGAATAAATATTAAATTTTGTAATGGTTTTACCATTAATGAATAATTAAATCTCTTACTTCCAAGAGTGATAGATTTCATACATAAGGGGTTGATGAAGAACATACTTATCTTAAAAGGATTAAATATAAATGGAAATTTTATTTATCCTTGAAGGATTTAATTGTACATGTTCATATGTTCCTTGAAAATAACAATAAATCATATTATGATGCAAGGTAATGTTTTTCCGTATTCATTGAAATCTAAAGGGTATAAATTATTATTATTCCAAAATTCAAAACTGAATGTTTGGGTTATGAATTGATTATGTACATTCTATGAGTTAAATGTATTGATGATCACTATGAATGGGAGATTTAACTTTTGTAATCTTTTTCTCTTAGACAAGTTTTTCCCACTGGGTTTTCTTGATAAGGGTTTTAATGAGGCAACACTCTAGGGACTTGATGTTACTATACTCTTTTTCCCTAATCAAGTGTTTTCCCCTGAAGGGTTTTTCCTTGATGAGGTTTTTAATGAAGCAATCATACAACATAATAGATATCCAAGGGAATGCTATAAATTATTATGGATATCTATAATTAATGAAAATTTTTGGTCTTCCCCATGAGTTGTAATTTTTAAATGAGACCATTCATTATTACCTATGGTCTTCGTCCCATGTCCTAAAGATATAATTAAATAATAATATTAATTTATGTCCCAAAGACACAATTAAATGATATAATCAAGGGGATTTGGGAAAACTGTACTCTTTTTCCCTTCATCAGGTTTTTTCCCACTGGGTTTTCCTGACATGGTTTTTAATGAGGCAACATGAAATGGAATTCTTTTATTTTGGATTCACTTATTTTTCCCATAGGGTTTTTTATGTGAAGATTAAATAAGGTTCTATAAAATTATGACATCCAAGGGGGAGTGTTATGAAACATTATTAATGGATGTCATAATTATGAAAATAATGATGACTCCTCAATTCCCAATTAATTTCCCTCTTAATGAACAACCTTGAATATTCTCAAACCATTGGTATTCTAGCTATTAGATTAAATTGTGTAGGGATTAATCTCAACTGTTGGATCAGATCTCATGTACTCTATAAATATGGTGATATGTTAATGAAATTATATGGACTTTTGGCTCTACATTATGTTCTCTACTTATTTTATATATTTTCTATTTTTATTTCCATTTATTATTATTATCATTATACGAAAATTCGACATTTGTTTTCTCAACGATGCGCTTCGCCTATGATCAATCTTCCATTTCCAGTTTCGAAATGCTTCGCGGTTTCAATTGTCGTTCGATCAATTTCACAAAAATATATTATATATTATATATTATTTAGTATTTAGTATTTATTATTTTTTATATACAAGTTACTATCTATTATTTACTATTTATTATTTATTATTTATTATTTTCTATTTATTATTTAATATTTTTTATTTACCATTTATTTCCATATTATATATTTCTTTATTTATTATTCATTTATATTCTATTTATTAAATAGTTATTTTTAATTATAAAGTATTAAATATTAATAATTAATTATTAATTATTAATTATTAATTATTGATTATTGATTAATCATTATTGATTAATAATTATTGATTAATAATTATTTAGTGTGTATCTATTTGTTATGGATTTTTTTCCAATTAATATATATATATATATATATATATAAGTATATTAAATTGGATTTATTGACCACATGAAGAAGCTGCTGGAGTGGTAAAGTCTTTGGGGAATAAGCAAGAGGTTAGGGGTTCAAATCTCACCTAACACAAAAATTCTATATATGGCATGAGCATATGCATGGACATGGACTTGTGCATGGAGATGGACATGAGCATGGTAATAATAAATAAAATGGGCATGTGCATGGACATTGACTTGTGCATGGAGATGGACATGAGCATGGTAATAATAAATAATAAATAATAATAAATAAATAAATAAATAAATAAATTACGAGAATAAAATAATTAATTAATTAATTTTGAAAACAAACAAACAAACAAACAGAAAAATAAATAAATAAATAAATTATGAGAATAAAAAAATTAAGTAATTAATTATGAAAACAAACAAACAAACAAAAAAACAAAAAAACAAAAAAATAAACAAACAAATGAATAAATAAATAAATAATGAAAATAAACAAAATAAAAATAAATAAAAAAAAATAAAAAAAAATAAAAAAATAAAAAACGATTTATCGATGACATAAACCACTTCTAAAAAACAGTCTCTAAATCATTCTATGATGGTTTTAACAAACCACCTCTATTTATGTCCCAACACATGATTTAACGACAATTTTCCAAAACCGCTGCAGAATGATTTAGCGGCGGTTTAAACCACCGTTAAATGAAAAAACCGCTGGAAAATACAAATTTTGGCGCAGTGTATGTTCAATTAAATAATATTTATCCCTAACCTATAACTCTATATAAATAGTCTTCTATGTCTATTATGTTAGTGTTGATTGAATTAGAGAATGTTTGAGCATAATGAAATCTCAAACTCTCTCTCTCAAGACTAAGGAATGTTCTAGAGTTTATCCTATCAAGCCTGAAATATTATCCTCCCTCCTCCATCTTCTTAAGAAAACAAGTGAAAGGATGGTTTTTTAATCCTAAAGGAATCTTCACAGTGATCCAAACGAACGCCATAAGGTGTTTGATCCACTATGCTAACACTCAACAATCCATCAACATTGTTTAGAGATCAAAGGACCACAAGTGGATCACTACTAGTGGGATTCCACACTTGGAAACTATAAGCTCAATAATGGTATACTGAAAGGGTTTTAATAAATCAACATCTTATTTGAAGAAATACATCAAGAACAAGGAATTATTTCTTACTATCCATTTAAATTAATTATAAACTTAACATGAAATGTCATATTGGTTCTAAAATGTCTTTTAAGTTTCAATAGAATGTTTTTTTAATGGATCCAACGTCATGTACATCACAAAATATCCATTTAATCCAATAATTTTTGATTTTTTCTTAACATCAATAAGTAATTTTGTTGCACTCGAAACATTCAATAATGAGTTATGGAATTCTTCGTGTTGAAATAACAACTTATGTAATTATCCATCCTTGAATACAATGGTTCATAGTAGATGATCCTTAATAGTGTTAGATACTTGACCACACCCACCAAAGACTCCACATGACCCGATGACCAGTATGTTGTAATAAAAAACCTTTCTTTAGAACCAACATAATCCCACTTCAAATTTATGGAATCCCCACCAGTAGTCTCATAGACCACCCCACTTGGGTAGTTTCCTTTAGTATTACAGTCCATCCTCAAAGGGGTGTTTTCTAGTAGTATCACAAAGCTCCGTACTAGGAGAGTTTTGTTTTTTATCACATACCACTCTATAAGGGGCATTTTCCAGTTCAAATAAAATAGCACCCCAAGGGTATTTTCCATATCATTTATAAAATAAAAGGGATAAAATGTTGGATGAATTCCTAAGCTAGTCATCACTATCCATAGTCCATCATCTCAAGTGAAAGGTAAAGGTTATAAGTTGACACCCATAACTATCACTTCCCATGAATCACACACTCATCCAGGGTCAAACAAGAGTTTGTGAACCTACTTGGGTCCCTCATATCGATACAAAAATTGAGGCACCCTACTTGGGGTCCTTGTTCTGAGTCTCAAGTCTAGGGTGCACACCCATCACAAAAGGTCATAAAATTACTCTATATAATTGTACATTGTATGGAATCATAATCCTTATAGGGTAATCTATACTAGAAATAGTATATAAGGATGACTCATGAAACATCTCAATGTCGAGGTTAATTCTAGGTCATTCTACACACCCAACCTATAAATAACAAACCCAAGGTCTACCCAAATAGGTAGTCACATCCTAGGGGTGAGGTTCACTCACTCCAATTTCAATTCAACAAGCCTAAGGGATCCAATGCAACACTTGGGGATTTGATGGCCCATGGGGATAAAATTTTGTATGTCACTGCAACTCTACCAAGAGGTCTCAAAGGCCTCATAAAAGAGGGATATTAAATCTGACATACTTTTCTTACACCCCTTAATGGGTCCATATATCTTAGGGAATCCCAAAAATATTTATGAACTCAAACATTAGAATACAGGTAATAACTATATAGTTCTCAAGGGTCTTTTATGGTCTTTGGAACTCTACTCATTACCTAAAACTTCATATAAGTTTAAGAATAAATTTGGAACAAACTATTTAATTTAACTTAAAAATTAAATTATTAAATGGTTCAATCACCCTTAGTGGAAAGATCAAACATATAAATGCACCATAATAAAACACAATTCTATTGGTAAAGTACCAGAATAACCTAATTCATTTGAAGTGAAACCAATTTTTAATTCCATAGCTCAAAAACTCTTCCCAGGATCACTATGTATCACCAAAGATCATCCATAGTCCACTGACCATGAGAAACTCACTCAAGGCCCTAAATCACACTAAATAAACTATAACAATTAATAAAATCATCTATAATTAAGTAATCACTTTGAATTATACTAGGAATATTCAATAAAAACTCACCAGGTAGTCTCATCATGCTCGAAATGCAACCAAAAACCCATGGAAGGTCCACAGTGAATCCCCAACATCACCCTAGGTGGAATCCCTATTAAATGACACCAATGTGATAATTTAAAATATTTAATTTTAAATAAAACATCAAATAAAACTATAGTGAGGCACACCTTCAACAAATCAATGAGTGGAAGTAGGCCGACGTCATTACGAGATACCCTCTACCTAAACAACACAAATCCCCGTATCATTTGTTGAATTCCACCATGATTTGGAGGAATAATAATTGAAACCCTAACATAAGAAAAATGAAATTAAGAATGCATATAAAAGAAGGAAATGGAAAGGAAAACAAGGTCAAAACTCACCTTAAATCTCTATAAAAACATCTCAAGAATAAAAAAATTAAAGAAGAACCAAGGAGAATGTAGATCAACAGGTTGGGGTTCATGTGCACCAAAGATAGGGAAGAGGGTTCTATACCTTATAAAAACTTAAGTGGGTTTTTTTAAAATTTTATCCCAAAATACTCACTGACTATCTAGTGGCTATAGACAGCTACTGAGCAGCCAGACTACCCCCTCCCTCTTCTTGAGTTATTCCAATACTCTAGTTTACCCTCTAATATCCTAACTATGACTTAAATGAACCTCTTAAGAGGTCCCAACCCTTGAAATTACATTCTGAACCTTGGTTCAAAATATATCTCATAAACCAAACAATAATTTAAATTTGCATTGAAATTCAAGACTGATATGGACTATGTTCTTACAACCTCCCCACCATAACACTTATTATATTTGAGAATCCTTAGTTAATATCCAATTATCAACCTAGATCTTCCTCAATTGTCAATTCCCAGTTAAAAGGTTTTTTTTTTCCTCTTAATGCTAACCACACTCTCAAAGTGCAACTTTGAACATAAGGAACTCATACTTCCAAAAAATGATCCATCACTTAATTTCATTTTAAAAAAACCAGCACACTGATTTATGATGACCTTCCATGTATAAAAATGATAGTTTAATCATCTAATTTATCAAATTTCCTATGGTGCTTCCAACCATACTATTTAGTTCACAAGACCAGTTCTAATCCATGGTGCCTCCCACCATTATAATTCCCTACCAAAACACATTGTTAGCGGCTCAACACCATGATCAGAAATGTTCTTGAAATACCACACCTCAAAACACGTGAGAAAAAAAAACTGATTCTCGTTTCAAAATTCCAAGTCAAAATGGATGTGTACCTTCCATCCATAAAGCAAGCCCAGATATTCTAGCTTCTCCCTTAAAGACCTCAGTTAATACTTGAAACATAACCATCATGTCCAAAATGATGGCTCCAATTTTTTTCATATCCCAATGTATCCAATTCCACTTGAGAGTGCAAATTGAAATGACTCAGGCCGACCCAGCTAAAAAATGTTTGACTTCCCCCCACCAAAGTATCACCTGAAGTACCCGATCACAATGCCTTTACTCCTTAAGGAAACTAGGGATCATCCTGATGCATCCATTGAAGTTTTAACCTAATATCAAATGTAATTTCATGGTTAATTCATGAGGATACCCATGATTTACATGCATAAATATTACATATATTTAGATGAATATTCAATATAGAACATTATGATCCATACTAGGATTGTAAAGGTTTAGTTTCTTTGGAGACCAGATACATAAAAATATTATTTTATTACATTATTCATCATTTATCATAATGTTTTTATCAGTTTGTACCCTTATTGACATGAATTACTTAAAACATTTCTTCATAACCTAGGGAAAGGAAACATAAGAAATAAAGATCTCAGATGCTCAGTAAGGGTAAACATAGGAGATATCAATCGATGATCATAAACAAGTATAAGATAATCATAAGGGTATAAGTTCACGATCATAACATGAAAATTTCACAACCAATATATCATGGATCAAGATCAAAATTCATTGGAAAAAAATTTATCATTTCAAAATACATGAATCATAATAATGAGAAAACAAAATAAATTAATCATGAACCATGAGTTCAAATCATAAGCATAAAAACATTTTATAAAAGCGTGGCACCATCATTAGCATAAACACTATTTCATATGTCAAGTTCAACTAATAATAACATTAAATCATAGTAGATTAGAAATAAATACATGTTTCCCATTTCATAACAGATTAATAATCATCCCCTATTTCCTATAATGAATCATACATCACAACTTGTTTCCCATAGTGTATCAAACAACCCTACCTGTTTCCCAGAGCGGTTAAAGCGCATCAACATGTTTCCCATAATTATATAATGATATATAAAACATTACCTAATGCATTGTAGGTATATATAATTCTAGTCTCATATATATATATATATATATATATATATATATATATATATATATATGTTACATAAGATCCCAAAATATTCATCATATCATCATATCATAACCCGTGGAAAGAAAATAGGTTTCATAAACACTTTATTATTTCATTATAACGTGAAATATGGAAAATAAAAGGGATTCATAAACATATCATCATAAGAATCATAAACTATATAGATAAATAATAAAGATGTTATAATGTATCACATCCTAAATAAGGAATAAGTAACATTAAAGGTTATTATTACAGATGAAAAATGACTTTAAAAGATCACTAGAATATTTATTGAGGAAAATACCCTTTTAATTTTGAAATTAAAAATTCAAAATAAAAATATTTTTAAAAAATAATGGGAAAACTTTTATTTGAAAATAACCATGATTTTTTTAAAGGAATCTTAAAATCATTGAGTGGTCATGATGGAGGGAAATTCTGTTCATACTGTAATCATAAAAAAAGATTCTACTCTTACTTTTGGTAAAAATAACCTCATTCAAAAAATAACAAAAAGATTATTTTTAAACCTTCTTGTAAAAATTAAATCATGGGTAAAAATGAATTTATAAAATCATAGGATAATATCCAAGAAACATTATTTTAATCCTTTTACAAAATATGGAAATAGAAGAAAATTTTTTTCTAACCAAAAGGGGAGAAATAAGGTCAGATTTTTAAAAAAACATTTTTGAACCATTTTGAGTACTAAAGAGATGGAAATGGTACCAAACATAAAAATAATAGAAATAAATATTGGATAATAAAAATTAAATGGATTTATTAGATAATTATCATATAATTTACTTGATGTAAATTCAATTATAAATAATCCCAATTAAAATGGGATTGAAGCATAAATCCCTTACCACTTTGGTAAATTTTGAATCAAAACCTCATAAAAGAGAGAAACTTAGATGGATATGTATATCTACATTATTTTCATGAAAATAATCATAAAATAAATTTATTATTATTATATACATCACATAAAATAAACAAGTGGTGTATATGACATTTGTCTCACAAAAATAAAAGTGACACAAAAATCCCTTACCTCTAGTCCAACTTGCTTTATAATAACTCTAGCATCCTATATAATAAATATAGATTTATTATAAATATATAAAATAACCATGTAAATACTTATAATATCATATATTATTCACTTATAATATTTCAATAGAAATTTATTAATAATTCTATATTTAAATCATCATTTTTGGGTGTTAATCGTTTCATTTTCATAAGTTTTTTTGGTTTAGTAGTTCTAGTCCATGTAATTTGATCATGTTTTAATCATCTAAATAATGTTAATAATTATATAAATATTATATATATTAATTATATATATATATTTATATTCATCCATAAAATTTAGAGAGAAAAATGAATAACACCATTCATAGAGACAGTATGTCGTACCTATGCATGAACGATGTTTCATCTTTTCAAGGGATAGAAAAAAATAAAATAAAATAATAATTAAAATTTATAGAATCATTATTATATCATATATATCATATATATTCATTTAATATATCCTTTTTTACCTTCCATGTAAATTGGAATAAAAAATGAATCACATCGCTTTGTGTAGGTGGTATTCAACATGTATGCATAGACAATATTATCATTTTCAAATGGATTGGAAGGTAAAATGGAAGATATAATATTATAATTAAAAAAGTAATCATGTTATAAATTTCATTCATATAAATTAAATAAATCATAATAACCATCCATAAAAATGGTGATGGAAAATTAATTGTATCTTTACGTGGAGGCGACAGTCTCACTACAAAAAAATGGCTTATACCAACAAAACTTTATTGACAGATAATATATCTGTTGGTAAAAATGAGCATTTCAAACAGATATAAAGTTTCATTAGTATTAATTTTTAATACCAACACTTCCTTTTACTAATAAATATATATGTTTTTATTTATTTTTTAATACCAACATATCATTTACCAACAGTTGAATCTACTGGTTCATCATACTAATACCAACATTTTTTTTACTAACACAATAATTTGTTACTAATAAAGACTATTACCAACAAATCTTTTACCGTCAATACAAAATTCTGCAAAAAAACATAAAATAAAAAAAAAGATTTTATAAATAACCAATTAAGAAAAACATAGTTTGTATAAATATATATTATTTTCATGGCCAAAGTAATTTTTTATTTCCTGAGATTTTATTAAAAACATATCATAACTGATTTTAATTTTCTACTTTCTCAAAAAATTATATGTTTTTATATTTTTCAATATTGTTTATGAAATTTTCTCTAAATATTAACTATTTTTATATTTTTAAATATTATTTATTTAATAAACATCTTAGTAATTTTTATAAAAAAATCACTAACCTAATTGGCGACTGTTCTTCAATGTTATCGCCGCCCACGCACCGATCCTGGTTCGGTGTCACCTGCCACCGCCCGACCTCCCATCCCGCCCATCCCTGCTCCGACCTCACCTTCCATTATCCCACCTCACATCTCATCGCCCCTATCTCGGCATGCATCACACTACGTCATTGGTTCTCTCTTCACTCGCGTTCGGTGGTGTTCTTCTTCTGGTTGTGATGCTCTACGAGTTCAGTCTTGTATAATTATTTCAGTGTTTCTTCGATCTCTTTTGATATTTTCTCTTTAGGGTTTATTCACCATCATTTCGGATTGACCCCTAAATAATCTGATCTTCCCTCTCCCTGTTTCACTATTGGGTATGTCGATTTAAGCTTAAGACGGTTTCAATTTCCCTGTTTTTTATCCTGTTTCAGCGAAAAGATCTCAAAGATAGTCTTTGTTAAAGGTGGATTTAGTTTTCTTCTTCGGTGGCCCCACTAAGTCATGAAGGCGGTCATCCCAGCCCCAATCGGTGTCGGTCTTTCCATATTTATCTTTCTTGAACAAAAATGATTGAATCCGATGTTAATCTTGTTTCTTTTGTAGGTACTTCAATGAGAAAAATCAGTTTAAGTGCAATTTAAATAGGGAAGGATGGGTGGTTCATCAATTTCTAGAGGATAACACCATCTCATTCTAGGGAAGTACTTTCTTCATTCGTTTTTTTATTTTGAATTGAACTTATCATTCATTTTGTTACGTGTTGGAACCCCCTTTGTTATGAAGGCTATGTGTTAGTGCCTAATATTTGAGTATTAAGGAATGATGGTATGTTTTTGACATGTTTTTTCCACGGGTTTGTTGAAAATCATATTGAATATTCATTGGTTAAAATCCTGTACACTGAAATACCTGCCTGTATACTTTTAGAGAAATGTTACAAGCTAATTTAATATGATCTATATGGTAAAGAAAATTTATTCCATGATGAATCCATGCTTGTTGGATACACTCCATCATAGATTTTTTATTTTATATTACTAGGGCAGAGAGCCCAGCCAAAAAAAACAAATTCCAAGAGTAGAAAAATTAATATAATACCAAACAAGGCACTAAAAATATCTAGGAAATCCCTAAACTAATGGGGTGGTGCACTGGAACAAGAAAAAATAAGTTGAAATTAACTGAAATATGTCATCTTCTTGGGGAAACCATCATCCTTTCACTAAAAATGATATGCATATTTTACCATCTAGAGTGAGCATAAAGCAGGAAGAGGAGAGACCCATGCAAATAAGGTAGTAGGATGCCCTGTACAACACAAGAATGACTTGAGTAGTAAAAAAACATGAAATGTTCCATTGTTCTTCAAGGATTATATGCCCTCCTGTGCCCTCCAAATTCCCACACCTTTAAATTTGTCTCCTAAATTTCTGTACATAAGGAACTTTCCTCAGCAGACAACCCTTAACAACTTATATCACTCCTGTGGGTGTTTTGGGGAAATCTCAAGTTGAAGACCATATTTGTGAGTAAAACATCCAACACATGACATTCACCATTCGAATATCCAGCAAACAAAAGCCTCCATTATATTGATAATTCAATGGGGTGACATGGGGAACATCAGTGTCACCACATTGCTGATAGTATTCTTGAAGCAGGTGTCCAATCCTAATGTCAAATAGTTTGTAGGTTCCATCATTCGAGTAGGTTCAAAATCTATCCCCATCAGGAAATAACTTTACAGAATTCACATATTATGTGCATGAAATTTAAAGACTTCCCATCTTTCAACTCATGTGTCCCACAATTGGGTAGTAGTATCACATGAACCAAAAACAAACATTATGGAGTTTGTTATATTAATTGAGACACACAACACATTAGTAGTGTGGCCAGATTGAAATTCACCACAAAAAAGAGGTTCTGAGGCCAGTAGTAATATCCCACAATCCACATGTCTAATCAACGGAACTAGTTATAAGGAAGGTGTCATCATCAGGAAAATATTGGCAACACAAAACATAAACCTTATGCCCACTGAGCATTTTAGATACTGATAAATTTACATCCATTTCAGTTCTAGAATTATGGTTGAATATGAATCATACACTACTAAGTCCACCATAGGAAACTGACTGACCACCAAGAGAGAAATCACACATCATGACCCACACACCAGTTAGCTTTATGGCATGATATTTCTAGCTCATTAGAACATTCTAAATTATTAATCATCCATCTTGAGAAGAACTGAAAATTCTATTCCTATCTAGAGTCTAGTCCAATGAATAAACCTTCCCTATATTCTTATGTAGGGTTCTACAAAAAACAAGATCAGTCGGTCCAAAGCTAAGCACAGTTCTTCCCTGCAACCGCGCGTATGTAGAGACATCAGTGTTGAGAAGTTGAAGTCTCTTATACTGCAACCGACCACTGAGATTGTTTATTATCTTCATAGAATCTAGATTCCTTTCCATAGGCTCCACTACTTACCTATTCGAAAAATAACCAATAGACATCCATTAAAATCATTGGCACTATCAATCTAGGCTCAATTTCATGGCATGATCTCGAGATTATCTCAGAGTCCTCCGAACCCAATTTTCAGTTGATCTATAATCAACACCAGTTGCTCCACTTGTTGGATATACTCATGAGATGTAATTATAACATGAAATACTATCCTTAGATTCTTTTCTCAAATGTTGATGGGTTTAAACTCTATAGATTCCTTTTTTCTAAATTTGATGCTAAACTGATTGAAAAAGCAGTTAAAATTTTTCTCAAAAATTATGATTAAGGTTTTGTGAATCAGGGGCAGATTCAAAGATCATTGTTTCTTAACCTCAATATTTATGCTCATGGTTTTAGTAATCCCGATGATGAAATTAATTATTTGAATCATCTTTTACTTTTAAGTGTTGAATGGACCAACTGGGTTTAACTTTAGTAAATGGAAATAGGGATGTTACTCTCGGAATTAATTCAATGGAAGTAAAAAAACCTAGTGCTTTGATGAAAGATGAACATTTCAGGAGAGTAATATATTTATATTGTTTTCATGTTGTTTTTAGAGATTATATTATTAAAATGAATGTTGGGTTTATCAATATTTTTTCATGCTGGTTAACTCAGTGAAGTGTTTGTTGGAAATTTTCTAGTTGGTTCTGTCTTGATTTTCATGCTAGTTTATTTGTATGATTTTATTGCAGGTTTTGTCTTTATGCTTGGTTAGATAGTAGTTTGTATGCTTTGATTTTTGGTTACGTTTTGTTGATGGTTGTACTAAAATATGATTATTGACTCCATTATCTGAGTTGTTGGTATTCTTTTTGTGTTCTGTCTTAAGAGATACTTCACATGCTTTTGATTTTATTTTAATATTATTTTGAGATTAAACAAAACCAAGCTGGTGTTCTATTTGAATATTCCTTTACAAGAACTTAATGTTTGACCTTTTTCATTAAAATAATGTTTTTTTGACCTTCAAACTTTAGCACCATGGGTGCGCCTGGAAGCACAACTTCAAGTATGATTTCTGTTTGTGCATATTTCTCTCTTGGAATGGATTCTCGAGCTAATCTTATAGTCGAGCCTCTTTATGGGGAAATTACGGATCATAGTGATCTTAATAAGGGTATCCACTATTGTGAGCTCTATGGATTTGATTGCAAATATTGATGGAAATTTCCTCTTTTTAGAATTATAGTTCCTGTAACAAAACCCATTTCTATTAGAAGTGTCCCTCCTAAACTTTGACAGCTTCTGCAATAAATCCCTAGATACTAACTAGATACTACTGTGATATTTTTGGTTTTTCTTGAATTTATTTATGAGAATACTATTTCAGTAATTTATTTTTTTAATACACTGTTGTGTAGGTGATTTGAAGTAAGAAAACGGGTTTTTTCCTTAAAGATAAGGGTGGATATTGTTGTTGACTCAATCCGGAGGACAAAGCTAGAATTTTTAAGGGAGTTGTTTTTTTTCTCTACCTTTATTTCCGGATCAATTTCTTAAATAGTTGGCTTTAATTTTTTTATATTTTTTTATTTTTTTGGTTTCAATTCATGCAGATATTTTTCTCTGATTTGTGGGTATGCTTTTTGATTGCATGCAGAGTAGATTTTGGAGATGAAGTGTGTGACATAACATCAACTCGAGGTTTCAAAATGGTAATGAGGTTGATTTGGTTTGTTTTTTCTAGTTTTCTACTTGGGTGGTGATGACAGATCTTTGGTAGAAGAAACTATTCTTATTCAATGATGGTTGCTGGAGGAATGCATTAAAGAGATGAAAGTGCTGGAGGACTGCATTCAAGAGATGAAAGTGCTGGAGGATTGAGATCAAGAGATGACATGGGTGGTGTGGGAGCGGTGACAACAACTGCATAGATGGATCTTTGTTTTTTGTGTTTTTATGGTCTTATCAATCAACTTTAATTATGTATTGAATAATTTTTTATTAAATTTAATTATTAATATAATTAATCTTTTTTGTTTAAAAATGTGTTAAAATCGTCTTCGGCTTGATAATTAAAATTTTTGTATTATAAATGATAAATTAATAAATATAATATGAAATTTTAATAGCAATAAAAATTTATAATTTGTATTTAAATGTAATTGATAAACAGATAGTATATTTTGTTTATATTTTTACTAACAGATATATTTGTCATATAAATCCATTGCTAAACACTTTGACTAACATATATATTATCTGTTGGTATAATTATAATAGTAACAAAACAATTTTATCTGTCGAAATAAAATTTAGCGACAAAGTTTTTACCAAAAGTTTAGTGACATGAAATTCTTTTTTGGTAAAACGTTTTACCAACAGAAAATGCACTTTTACCAACAGATATACCCATGTTGGAAAAAGCTAATTATTTTGTAGTGTCTACACGTACACACGAGCGATACATTTTTTTCCCATTTGATGGAATTGAGGGTGGATATTGGTGGTTACATAATCATAATAACATTTAAGTATATTTAGGATACTTAGTTTTTTATTTTATTATGAATAACATATATTTAGACCAGGTATAAAAATAAATAAATTTAAAACGCTCGGTTAAGAGTTATACCTCTTTGTTGAGAAACCTCTTTTGGATTACAACTTAAGCCTTGAAAGGATGATATTTTGGGAATAAAAGAAGATATATAATGTGGGTAATTAATTTATTAAGGTATTATGGTAGGTATTTTTATATATATAAGGATCAACATGTGTGAGTAATAAAGGATAAGTGGTGCCCTTTTATAAGTGAGGGGATATGCACACTTGGAATTACTTAAAGTATTAAATTAAGATAAATTAATTTTCATGGAAAAATGGACCCAGATTGATATGATTAGAATATAACATGATTAAGAGTCTAAATTATTTCATAAAATGAAATTTTTATTTTTTTTGGATATGTTTTTCTCTTATCTATTAGTTTTAACCCTTCGTTAACCTTTTTGAAAATTACCGTGATATTATTTTTTTACTCTTTAAGGGTAAACCAATTACCATAATAAGACAAGTAAACCATAAAAGGAACATGGTTGATATTTTAAACTAGATCACCTTAAATTTTATAAAGAATATATTTTTATGAATTTTAAATCATTTAATAAAATATTATTTATTATAAAATATCATTAATGTCATATTAGGAAATACATGAAATATTATAATATAATATATGTCTAACTCATGTAAAATGGTTAAAAAATATATCAATTCAAATATAATGAATATATTATCTTAATATAATCAAAAAATCAAATTTTTATAGTTTTAAATGTAATTTTAAACCTTATATTTTGGTTTAACCCCTTGGTTAACAAATTTTAACCTTAACCGTAGTAATGTCATTTTCAATATTAAAGGGTTATAATTTTACTTATATGGTAACAATTGGAAAATAAATAGAAAAGGGATGAAATTTTAGACAACTTTTCATCATAATTTTCTTATTTAAATATTTTATGTTTTTTTAAATAATTTAATAAAATATATTTAACATAAAATACTATTAATGACATTTTAAGAACCATTCACAAATTTTGACTTTGAAAAAATCATGAAAGAAATGGAATTAGAATATAAAAATTTAAAATATATCTAATATTTTATATTTATCTTAAAAATTCATGTGAAGCTTTAAATCACCCAAAAAATATTACCTTTAGAGTTTTTAAAATCATTTAATTTATTTTTCTAATGCTTGCATAAGCACTATGTTTAAGTTGCATAAGTAATTAAGGTAATTATTTCATATTAAAATTAAAAATAAATCAACATGATAAAAAAAATCAATAATATATCAAATAACAATTTATCACCAAACATAAGTTATGTTTTTATCTTTCACAAAATATCATAGATATTAAAAGTAAGAAAGTGAAATTTTTAACATTATCTTTTACTTAAATATTATAAAGTTCAAAATCAATGTTGAATGGGAAAAGGTTATATTTTAGAAATTTTTATGATTATTGATGAAATATACTCTTCCAATTAAATATATTAAAAAAATTTAATTAATTTTTAGCCTTATCAAATTAGTTTTAACCCCAATTAGCCTATTTTATCTTTATTGTGATAATTTTTACTATGGTTAATATTCATAATGAAGAAAATAGAAGGGAAATGTTTAAAAAAATTGGAACAAATATGGAACCAATTCTTTAAGATTCAATTTCTATAAGTGTTAGAAATTAATTTAAGATAAAAAACATAATTAAAATTGATTTTTCAGAATAATTCCTTTTTATAAAAAATGTTTTTATACCAAATACAACCATAAAATTGATTCAAATAAACATAATTATATTATTAATAATATTATAGAACTAATTTACTTCGAAGCCATTCTAAAAAAAATTAATTTTATAAATTCTTGAAACAAAAATACAGTTTTCAATTTAAATTAGTATTTTTCACTATTCACTAAAAAATAAATCTTTTCAAAAAAATCACAAAAGATTCACTATAAGATAATTCTAATTTCAAACATGATATATTTTTTATAAAATAAAATCTTTAAAGGTTCCAGAAATTAATTATAATGTTCTCTCATAAAAAGAAATAAAAACCATTTTTTAAGAAAACATATTTTTGAAGAATAAAATGAATTTAATAAAAATTGAGGGCTTATTTACTAATAATTTATAAATACATTTTATTGGGTAGGTACTTTATATATATATTTATTAATTTTGTTAATTCTATTCGTACCCTCCAATTCAAGGGCAAGGTTATAACATTTATATTTTAATAATAATATTTCTTGGTTTGTTTAAGCTTAGTGTTGTATATCTTGTATGCCATCAAATGAAGTATTTATTTTTAAAATTCTAGGATATTACATTCTGTCCTCCTTTAATAAATTTAATCCACTCAATTTGAACTTGATATTTGTATTTAAGGGGTTAAAATTTGAAAAAACCTTTGTTGAAAACCCACATTGTAAAAAGGGTTAATAAAAATTTCTCTTAAAAGGTGGGAAAGGGAAATATGAAGGATATATCAAATAATGCATAAATAGGTTTAAAAATAGGATAAAATTATTTGTAAGTGAAAATATATTCATGGAGTAAAAATTTAATGTCTAAATTATTATAGATAATGAAAAATAACATTAATCACAAGAAAGAGAATGATCATGAGATAGTTAATGTCCATAAAACCATAAATCAATAAGGTGTGTAATAGACCATTTATTCATCAGAAGTGAATGTAATAGGATAAATTTCTTATTTCATGATTATTTTCCTATATTGGATATATTCCTTTACCATATAGATTAAAAACATAAGGAATACACTTACATTAAATGTATAATTCCTTCCTTAAATCAATTTCCACTACAATATCATCTTTTTCTCTAAATGATGGGCATTCAAGATGATTTTCCCATCATCGAGCCATAAAATATACTTTTATTAGATCACATAATTTCATAAAAGGATAATAAGACACTACTAGAAAGTGGGGCTATCCCCATACCTCTATACCTATGGTTCAAGAAAACCATGGGTATAGAGTTCATGGATCCAGGATATACCAATGGTTTGTTGGAACCATTGGTATAGATAAAGCTATACCAATAGTTTTTTGAATCCATTGGTATAGTTTGGTCTATAACAATGGTTTCTAAAAACCATTGTTATATGATTTTCACAAATCTGGATGCTCCCAGCCTCCCCCCATTCACGATCTCCAGTCTTAATTTTCCTCTCACCCTATCGAGTTGTGACCTCCTAAGAATCGGCCTCTCGACCAACCGGTAAACTTCTAAGTGGTGACCTACCAAGTGACTGATGACCTCTTGAGTGACTGATGACCTCTCGAGCAACCAATGAGCATCAACCTTCTAAGTGAACGAAAAACTCAAACCACTCCACTGATCTCCTCTATTTCAATTGTTTTTTGATTCAAATCTTTATCAACATCACATAAGCGAGTTCCAAATATTTATCCTCTTATATTTAGTATTGTTTTCATTTTTATGAGTATTAATTAATTACAATAAGTAAAACATTCCAATGCTTTTAAATTTTTCTGGATGTGGTTTGATTCTCCTTTTAGTTTATTGAATTTTGTTCGTTTCCCAGTTTTTTAAAGCATTTTAGATGTTGTTTTGAGCACCTCGCCTTGGAGTGGTAGAGTGTTTGGCTATTTGAGTATAGGTATGCTTCCTGTGATGGTTTGTATTTGTTTTGAAGTTTGGTTGGAAGTTTTTGTGTTTTTAATCTTATGCGGGTTCCCAATAAACCCCAAAAAGTGATGTATTATGTTCATAATTTCCTAAATACAGTAGAACACTATATTTTTCCAGTTTTTATGTATATTTATCTTAAAAATAATGTAAAAATATGTGTAATAGATATGGTTTTTTATAAATTCTATTTTTAGTAAAAGTCATCTACTATGTTTTTTATGAAATGTTAATATTGGGTTATCATAAAAGAATTAATATTTTATTTACGGAATTATTTAATAAAAATTAAAAAAATTAATATTTTTTTAATTAATGTTTTCCAATTATATAAGGATATTTTTCTCTTTTAAATAGAGTTTTAATTTCATTATTCACTTCATTTATATTATTTCCACTTTCATGATTTGATTTATAATTCTAGAAAATAGTGTTATACAAACTAACTATTATTGGATTCAAATATGATAATTAGGATTATTATACTATAAATAATTCTTATGTTAATCTTGAACCATATTCCCCTTTCAATAAGAGAAAAAACTTCCATTCCAATTTTGATTTGTTTAAGGCCTCCAACAAAATCATTTTTTGACATTTTTCTATTATTTCTATGGTCAAAATTCACATTCCTTCTTTTCTATAAATAATTCTTATCCTTGTCACTAAAGTTGAATAAATGTTCTAGGATTATAATTTGAAAAGAGTTATCACATTTCCTTTCACCTCCTGTAATGACCTATAAATCAATATAATTATTGATAATGATTGTCATATTTAAAAAAACTCATTAAAACCATCACATATTTTTATAACCTTTGTAGATTGGGTTTTAGTCCTTCTATTTACAAAATATCTTTACATTTGAACTTCTTTGAGACAATTTTATAAGTTCTATCAACAATAATTTTTGAAGAACATTTATTTACAAATGTCACTTCTTATTTTTCTTAAACTTATATATTCATTGAGATTTTAGTATCTATAGTCATGTGTGAGGAACTAATACTCTCAGGGATTTATGGATTTTTTCTCTTTATTTATTTTAATGAAACTACTACAATAAGTAACTTAAATTCTTAAATTTTTATCTAAACCCCTTTCCACTATTATGTGTTCGATAAACATATATTATTTCATTCCATACACTTCCTAACACAATTACCTAGTTTATCACATATAAAAAAAATCTCCACCAAGAATTCAAAAATTATTTGGGTAGATAGATTTGATGATTTTGTGTCTATAGATTGTTTATTTATTGATTCTCTATCATTAATCTCATAATTTCTTATAATTGATTCATATATTCCTTGAAGTAAACATATGTGAACCAAAATGAAAATTTTTTATGAAAAAACATCCTATAATAAAATCAATAGCCTTTAAATATGTATCTTCTATAATAAATGAAATTATTTCCATAAACCTACCTTCAAGAATTCTACCTTTCCTTAATAAATTTTACTTAATATTTATTATTTTATAGGGAAGTTTCTTTTCCTTGTAATATTTAATCATCTATAGATGTGGATAAATATTTATTATCATCATTTTTACCACATCCTTTCTTGGATTTTCAACTTTTACCATCACAATTAGAAAAAAACATATTTAATATCATTTTAAATTTTCAAGTAAAATTTTAATATAATTTATTATTCCATTTATCCTAGGTGTTAAAGGATTCAACTATGACTTCAATTGATTTTAAGATATTATTTCCCAAAAAAGTTTTTACTTTAATATCATTCATGATATTCTCATTATCATTATTTTTAAACATTTATTTATTCTATGTTTTGATTTTGATAAATTATTTATTTAGATCAGATTTCATTCAAATAGAATTCTTTAGAATATTTACCAACATGTTTCCATTTTTATTATACTCAAGGAAAGATTTCAATTCATATCTATAATATTATGTTTATATTTTATATGTTTATGTTTTATAATACATTTAATATTTAATTATGTTATTATTCAATGTTTGAATGTTATTTACTTAAAAAACTTTTATTTCATATGTATTAATGAAAAATATATGAAGTTCTCATCCTAAGTTACCTGATAGAATTTTTTTAGTTTTATTTTCATTCAGGTGAAATAATTTCCATTATTTAAGTTGATATCCTTGGATCTTGTTTTTATCCCTTGTTTACCATAAATGAAATTTAAGCCTTTTGGTAGACTAGATCGAGTATAGGGATAGATAGACAAGGTTGGTTTATTAAAACATTAGTGAGTATGTAACGAACTGAAATTTTGAATATGATTTTGTTTTCTAAAAATTAATGTTTTATAAAAATATATAAGGATAAATGAAATGTGACCATCAAGTTTGACCATTATATGACCATTTTTTAATATGACTGTTTGAAACAATTATAATTTTTAATGTTATAATTATTATTTATAAATAGAAATGATAATGGATAATTAATGCAAATTGAAGAGTCGATGGCCTCATCCAGTAGACTCGGGCCATATGAAGCCCATTTTTCAGATCTTGGGAAGGAGGTAGCATCACCAAGATTCACTCTAGACCAAGCCCAAGCTAATATTTAATATGTTAAGCTTGAACGGAATCACCAACAGGAGAATTTTAAATTAGTCTAGATTACCACTCGGATGATGTTATCCGAGGCTCCATCACTATCTCACACCTTACCCTTAGGTCGTATGCGTGTGCTTTAAGGGGTTATTTCTCAAGGACCTAGTTACTTAAAATGTAACCCTTTAGTTTAAATAAAATTTTTATTCCATCATTTCCATTTTATGAGTAGTTTTTCTTAAAAATTGAGATGGAATTTGATTAATTGATTTTCAAGTAAAAATTTCACTCTTCAAAAAGATATAAATTTTCATATTAACATAAGTATTTATTAGTAATTTTTATTATAATTAAATAGTGTTATAAAAACACTCCTTTTTAATTAAAAATTATAAAATAATTTTATTTTTTTTCAAGTGTCAAAAATTTTACTATGCCTGTTACTATGCATTTTCTGTCTGCTATTATTTTTAATAATTAAGTATTTTATAGTTAAAAGTTTATTTTATCATATTTATATATTTATTAAGATAAAATAAATTTCATTTTTTAATTCAGAACATCGATATGAGGTTATGGTGAATTTATGAGAATTTTATAAAATATTTTATTTTACGGTGAATAGTAAAAATATAGTTTTGAGTTTTCAGTATGTTTAATGACATAATTAATAATGTAACAATGATGTAATAATTCTAGTCATCTCTTGAGTAATAAAATATTATATGAGGTGTACCAAGTGTCTAATACCATGGTAAATCCCATGGTTTTTCAAATACCACTAATGTGGTGTCCTTAGTAATGAATAAAATACTCACTCTCTTTTTCTATAAATAGTCACCCATTAATTCTTTTATCTTCATTAAAATTCATCATCCACAATATTCTTCTAGTTATACCTCCCAAGGAGTCCTCTCAAGGTGTCCTCAATCCCCCAAGGTCTCGATCTTAGAGTTTTAGAAGTTACTCTTCAAGGTAAGGGAATTCACAACTTCTCTTTTCCTTTCAAATTCTCTTTTATGTGGTATGCATTTTAAATTTAAATAACATGATCTGATTTTCAATTTATTATCTCCATATAATTAATAATGAGTATTTTATGAATGTATTACCCATTTCCCTTCTCTTTTTAATGTTTTATAAAACCATGTTTCATACCCGTTATGCTACAAAATTTTCGTTAGAAAATCTCTCTTTTTCTCAAGAAATTATTTTATTTTCTTTATGTGAATACCCAAACCACTTTAATTTACAAGTGTACTCATTAATAAATGAAAATTATTTATTTTATTTTTTAATTGACATACATAAAACACTTATTCCCTTTCTGTGTTTTATAAATGACATAATTATCATGTTTTTAAGCACTTTTTAAAACGCCATGATTTTGATATTAAACCCATTTATTTTATTCTCTTTGGGTTATTTATGAAATGTTTTATTATGATATATTTGGATTTCATAAAAATAAATACATATTAAGGTTGTGCCCTAAAAATGCTCTAATTCATTGGGTAAATAAATTAATCTCTAGATGTTTAACAATACCTTGGTGAATAACCTTGGTAATTTTTATGACACCTTGGAGATGTACCTTGGTGATATGATTATTAATGTATTAATTAAATGTTTCAGCCACATTTTCAAGTTATGATTCAAGATATTATTATTATTATATGCTTATTTATCATTCATTTATGATATTTCTCATGTTCTTATTCATATTGCTCAAGTTCACATGTAAACGGTGTCACTTGTTTTCACTTAATGGGCCTTATGCTAACCTTTTCCTTTGATATATGTCCTCAAAATACGAGATTAAATAAATTTACTTAGTATGAACCTTTAATAATCCTTTCAGGTGTAATAGAAGAATGTTTTATGTTTTCATGTATCATGTACCTTATTTCCAAGACACTAAACTTTAAAAGATCTTCTGTTTGTAAAATTTCATGTAAAGTTATGTAATAAAAAGGTGGGATGTAATAGTTGGTATCAAAGGATAATTTATTTATTTTTGGAAATTAGGATATGAACACTTTATGAAGAACGCTATAAAAAAGTTTAAATATAGGAAAACTTCCTGGTATTTTTGTGAAATATTAAGTATGTGGTTTCTGAATAAGGAAATACATGTCTGGATATAGACACGTGGATATGGATCTGGCACAGGTATATCTAGGTGAAAAACTCAAAAAAAACCACTTTGAGCTATACTCTAATGAGAACTAGTACATGATAATGGTCCTTGATACACTCCTGGTTTGACACTCTCGATGGATATGTTTGGTTAATCATAATCTTTTTATGAATCATTATGAAGTATTTATAGAAAATTTAATTGTTATTAATAAATAACATGTTTAATCATGTTTTTATATGACATAATAGTTCCTTTGGAATTATAATATTATGAAGCACATTTCTCACTAATATTTTCTTCTTTTAGAAAGTGGTGAGAAATAAGAGGAACTGTGTAAATGGTGAGCACAATGGACCATGCCCTGATGACCCTACAAAGGAATTTGGAATAGAAACCTTCATGATAATGATGAATCAACTAACTCAAGTTATGGGAAATAACTTGAATCAAGATGAGAGACCAGTTTCATCAAAAAGGAAAAAATTTCCATTGAGTCCTTTATGTGTCAATGAACATCAGTGTTCAGTGGATATACTGACCTATTGATTATAGAAAAATAAATAAGCTCTATAGAAAAGATATTTTCTTTGTTCTATGAGAATGAAAATGGAGAATGAATTTCTAGAGCTGAAGCAGAAGGAGAATGAATCTATTGGTAGCTATGAGATTAACTTCACAATAATTTCTTGTTATACCTCTAGTTTTGTTGTGGATCCTAATGTGAAGGTTGATAGATTCTTTGGTGTACTAAGACCACATTTACAGAAGAATATTTCCAACTGAGACTATGAAAAATATGAGGAGATCGCGAGGAGTGATATGAAAGTCCAACTGGAGTTTGGTAAGATGAAATGGTCCCATAAATCCAATGAAAATAAGAGATAAATGGATCCAATATTCGGGAGGATCTTTGATCAGGGAAGAGGTGGAAAGAAAGTGAAACTTCGCACGTGTAATAAATTTGGGAAGAAAAATTCGGGGAACTACCTACTCGGGAGAGGGAAGTGTTACAAGTGTGGAAGAGATGAACATATCACTCGCAATTGTCGTAATGAGGTGAAGTCTCAACTTACCCACACTAACGAAAAGGGGAAGATGGTGCAGGCCCTACCTGATGTCCAATGCTTCAAGTATGGACAACTTGGGAACTTTTCCAATCACTGTCTGAATCTGAGGGTAGTGGAGGGGAATCCCCATCAGCCTCATCATAGGCCAAGGGAGAAATGGTGTGATTTTTCTATCACAACGACTGAATTTGAAGCTCTATATGATGTGGTAGAATGTACTCTTATTATTTTCTCAAATCTAGAAAGTACTTTGTTTGATTATGGTTCTATAAATTCCTTTATTTCCTCCAAGTTTACAAAGAATATAGAATCAATCCCTAAACTACTAGAATTAGAGTTATCAGTCAAGACATCTGAAGGGGTTATCCAAGAATCAATAGTTTTTAAAAACTATAGTATTTAATTTAGCGAGAATAATCTTATCAAAAATCTATTAGTCATTCCCATGTTGGAATTCGACATTATACAAGGGACGGACTGACTCTCAATGTATAATGCTAAGATCAAATATAGAAGCAAGGAAATATCAGTAGTATTGAATAGGAAAACTATGATTATCTTCCAGGGAGAGATATATCGACCTGATATTTTTCTAGAATCACCTCCTATAGCCTTATTTATGTAGATGATTAGTGATAAAGAATATGGAAATGAGAGTATAAGGATAGAGAATTTCTCCATCGTTCAGAAATACATTTATGTATTTCTTAAGGAGTTGTCTGGACCTCCCCAAGAAAGAGAGGTAGAGTTCTCCATTGAACAAATGCCTGGTTCCAAGATGATTTCAAAAACCTCATATAGAATAGAGAAGGTGGAGCTAGAGTAACTAAAGAAGATACTCCAAGATCTTTGGGATAAGGGGTTTATCTGGACAAATGTGTCTCCTTGGGGATAAACTAGTCTCGTTGTGAAGAAGAAGGATAGATCGATGCAGTTATGCATTGATTATAGAGAACTGAATGAGATCACATTGAAGAACAAATACCCTGTTGTAATAATTGATGACTTATTTGACCAGCTTCCTGGGGTTCAATTCTTATCCAAGTTTGATCTTCAATATATTTATCATCAATTAAGGGTGAAGAAAGAAGATATTCCAAAAACTGTCTTTCAATCAAGATATGGGCATTATGAGTTTTTTTGTTATGCCATTCAGATTGAATAACACACCTACTATTTTTATGGATTTGATGAATAGAGACTTTAAGGACCACCTTGATAACTTTGTTTTAGTTTTTATTGATAATATTCTAATATATTCCAAAAGTCGGGAGGAGTATGAAGATCATCTGAGGGTAATATTGAAAACTATGAGGAATGAGAGGTTATTTTGAAAGTTTAGTAATTGTGAGTTTTGGTTACAAAAAGTTTATTTATGGGGTACATTGTAACTAGTGAAGGAATCTCAGCTGACCATGCAAAGAAAAAGGTTGTTGAGGAGTGGCCTCATCCTACAACAGTAATTGAGGTTCGTAGTTTCCTTGTATTAACAGGATATCATAGAAGGTTTTTGAAAAACACTTCATGACTTTATAATCCCTCAACCAAGTTAACTCTAAAAGGGGTCAAGTTCATCTAGAAAAAAGAGTGTGAAGAAAGTTTCCAAGATTTGAAGAAGATATTCGCTACTGCACCCATGTTAACTCTACCCTCAATTGGAAAAGGATTTTTTATTTCTAGAGATGCATCTCTAAAATCTCTTAGGTGAATTCTCATAAAAAATGAAAAGATAATTGGTTATACATATTGATAGGTAAAGACTCATGTGAAGAATTATCCTATTCATTATCTTTAGTTGGGTAAAATTGTTTTTTCTCTGAAGATATGGAGGCACTATCTTTATGGGGAGAAGTGTTGTATATACACAAAAAATCAAATTCTGAAGTATATTTTCACACAAAAGGAATTGAACCTGAGACAGAGGAGATGGTTGTATCATCTTAAAGACTATGATTTTTCAATTTATTATCATCCTGTAAGAGAAAACAACGTTTCTGATTCATTAATTAGGAAAGACCCTATTGTTTGAGCAATGATGAGGATTCAAGGAGATCCCTTAATCAATGACCCAATGAAAATGGACATGGGAAATGTAAGGGAAGGGACATTATCAAACCTATCCCAAATGATTTCTCAACCATCATTACTAGAGAAGATTAAGAAATCTCAAAAAGGATATCCTTTATTACAAAAGAAGTTTGAGGCTGTGAAGAATGGAAAGTTTCCCAAGTTCAATATTGATCGAGAAGGTGTACTAAAATTTCATACAAGACTATGTGTTCCATCTATTCTGGAAATAAATAAGGAGATGATGGGTGAAGCTCATAAATCTACATTCTCTATAAATCTTGGAAGAAAAAAATGTATAGGGACCTTTGTGATCATTTTCGGTGGGATAATATAAAAAGGTAGATTGCTGACTACACTACAAGGTACTTGATATGTCAGTAAGTGAAATAAGAGAGACAACTTCCTAAAGGGGTATTAGAACCACAAACTATACTAGCATTAAAGTGGGAAAATATCACTATGGAATTTTTCACTGGTATCCCAAGAACTTCTAAAGGAAATAATGCGATATGGGTTATAGTGGACCGTCTCACCAAGACTACCCATTTTATCTCTATTGAGGAAGATTTCTATCTTGATCAACTTTCCAGGATTTACGTTAAGTGAGTGGTAAAGGTTCATGGAGTTCCACTTTATATCAAATCTGATCATGATCTGTGGTTCGCATCAAAATTATGGAGAAGTTTTCAACATGCTTTGTGTACTGAATTGAATTGCAGTATGGCCTATCTCCCCCAAACTAATATCCAATCTGAAAGGACTGTTCAAACACTCAACAACATGCTAAAAACATGCTCAATGGAATTTAAAGGTGGATGGGATAAACATCTACCATTAGTTGAGTTTTCGTACAAAAATAGCCTCCACTCGAGCATTCAAAGGGAACCTTATGAAGCTCTATATGGGAATTGATGTAGATCTTCTACTTGTTAGGATGAAACTGGTGAGAGAAAACTTCTTAGGCCTGATCTTGTGCAAGAGATGACATAAAAGGTTCATGCTATCCAACAACACATCAAGGATGCTCAGAGTCAGCAGAATAACTTTTCCGACAACTGTCGAAGGGATTTGGAGTTTGATGTTGGTGACAAGGTCTTCCTTCAAATTTCTCCATGGAAGAGATTCATGTAGTTTATAAAGAAAGGTAACCTCTTCCCCAAGTACATTATCCCCTATGAAATCCTTGATCTCAAATGAGTAGTGGCCTATAAACTAGAAATCCCACCAAATCTATCTCAAGTAAAAGATGTTTTCCATGTATCTATCTTGAGGAAGTACGTACCTAACCCTTCACATGTATTGAATCCAGAGGTGGTACAATTGGAACATGACCTCCCTTATGAGGAGCATCCGGTGGAGATCTTAGATAGTAGAGATAAGGTTATATGCAACAAGACTACCCACCTTATTAAAGTGTTTTGGAGGAAACATAAATACGAAGAAGCCACATGGGAACTAGAGGATACTATGAGACAGAAGTAACCACACATTTTCTCTTCTGAGGGTATGATTTTAAATTTCAAGGGAAAAAATTCTTAAGGGGGGAATAATGTAACAACCCAAACTTTTGAATAATATTTTGTTTCCTAAAAATTTATGTTTTACTATGTCATAATCAATAAAAATATATAAGAATAAATGAAACGTGACCATTGGGTTTGACCATTATATGACTGTTGGTTAATGTGACCATTGGAAACAATAATAAATTTTAACATTATAATTATTGTTTATAAATATAAATGATATTGGATAAATAATGAAGAAAGAAGAGTCAATGGCCTCATTTATTAGACTCGGGATGCATGAAGCCCATTTTTTGGAGCTTGGGAAGGAGGTAGCATCACTAGGCTTCACTCTAAACCAATCCCAAGCCGAGCTTCAGCATGTTAATCTTGAACGAAATCACCTACATGAGAAGTTCAAGTTAGTAAAGATTACAACTTAGGTGATGTTATCTGAGCTTCCCTAAGAGTCAATCACCAACTCACACCTTACCCTTAGGTCGGATGTGGGTATTTTAAGGGGTTATGTGTCAAGGACCTAGTTACTTAAAATTTAATCCATTTTTTAAATAAAATTGTTATTCCATCATTTATATTTTATGAATATTTTTTCTTAAAAATTGAGATGAAATTTGATAAATTGATTTTTCAGGTAAAAAAAGTACTTTTCATAATGATATAATTTTTCATATTAAAATTAGTATGTATTAATAATTGTTATTATAATTAAATTGTGTTATAAAAACACTCTTTTTTAATTACAAATGATAATTTTTTTTCAAGTATCAAAAATTTTACTATGCATGTTACTATGCATTTTATATCCACTATTATTTTTAATAATTAAGTATTTTTATAGTTAAAAGTTTAATTTCTCATATTTAGAGATTTATTATGATAAAATGAATTTCATTTTTTAATTCAGAACATCGATATTAGGTTAGGGTAAATTTATGATAATTTTATAAAATATTTTGTTTTTCGGTGAATAGTAAAAATAAAATTTTGAGTTTTCGGTATGTTTAATGAAATCATTAATGATGTAACAAAAATTTAATAATTATGGTTGTATATTGAGTAATAATATATAATATGAGGTGTCCCAAGTGGACAATATTATGAGAAAATACCTTGGGCAATCCCATGGTTTTGCAAATACCCTAAATGAGGTGTCCTAAAAAATTAATAAAAAACCCCATCTTTTACTATAAATAGCCACCCATTAATTTGTTTCTCTTTATTAAAAATTCATGATACATGAATTTATTCTAGTTATAACTCCCAAGTATTCCTCCCAATGTGTCCTCAATCCCCCAAGGTCCAGATCTTAGAGTTTTAGAAGTTACTCTTCAATGTAAGAGGATTCCCAACTTCTATTTTTCATTCAAGTTATCTTTTATGTGGTATATATTTTAAATTTCTATAACATGTTCATATTTAAATTTTATTATTCCCCTATACTATATTATGATTCTTTTATTAATTTATTACCTCTATCCACTCTCTTTTTAATGTTTTATAAAACCTTGCTTCATACCCATTATGCTGCAGAATTTGCGTCTCAAAATCACTCTCTTTTTCTCAAGAAATTCTTTTATTTTATTTGTATGAATACCCAAACCTCTTTAATTTATAGGGGTGTTAATAAAGAAATAAAAATTATTTATTTTATTCTATAATTTACACACTTAAAACCCTCATTCCCTTTCCGTGGGTTATAGATGACATAATGATCATGTTTTTAAGCACTTTTTAAAAAGGAATGGTTTTGATATGAAACCCTTTTATTTTATTCTCTTTGGGTTATTTATGAAATGTTTAATTATGATCTATGTGGATCACATGAAAATTAATACATATTAAGGGTGTTCCCTAAGAGTTCTCTAATGCATTGGGTAAAGAAATTAATCTCTAGAGATGCCAAGTTTTGTAACACCCCGACCCCAGAAGCCCAGAGTCAGTGCATTATTACATATCATTGGCATGATCACAAAAGATCATGTCTTGAAAGACTGATTAGTTTTGTAGCCTTGGAAGTACTAGATACATTCATAAGGTTTAAATTACATCATAAAATGTAAAACAACAACAACAACAGTGTTTCCATAGAAAACATTGATATCCCATAGACTATCCCTGGAAGTTAATCATAATATACTTCTTCGCATCCAGGGAAAAATAGAACACAGAAAGGGGTGAGCTCAAATGCTCAGTAAGGAAAACAAATAAGCGGAAACATTCATAAATAAGCATAAACATTTAAGGCAATGTATAAGACTAAAATAAAAGCCTTTTAAACTTGAACATCAGCATAATATGGCAAAGCTAAAATCAAATAATGCCATTTAATTATTCACATGGATATTATACTAGTCAAATAATCACATGCAATATTAATAGCCACTTTCATAATGATGGAATGCATAATTCCAGACTTCATAACCACATATTCAAGGCCTTGTGCCAAGACTATAAATAAGATTTTGTCAAAGCCTTGTGCCAAGACACTATTTTGTCTCATGAGACCTACCGATGCATCGGGGAGCTATAGAGGGCTCCACCCGTCACTTACTAAGTCCGATGAATTCCTCATATGAAAAGTTTGAAACATAACATAAATATTCGTATTAAAACTAGCATACTAAATGTCAATACTTTATCCACAAACCATGAATGGTATAAAAATAGCACCTCTACAGTCAAACATAACTCATTCAATACAATATGGAAGATTGTATTGTAACAGATTAAACTCAATCGAGAATAATGAAGGATATTGACATAGATGAAAATAATCCTCAAAACCATTTGAGATAAATATCCCAGTTTTTCTTGAAAACATTTAAAAGTCTCACTATTTATCAAGAAGCCATTTAAAATAGATTTTTGAATCAAAGTGTCCCAAACAAATTTAAAACTTTTAAAAGTAATTTTAATTTTAATACATTAATGTCCATATAAATAAAACCTTTTAACCATTTTTAGAACATGGACATTAATGAGAAATATTTAGAAGAATAAAATTTTAAACATTAAAAATGGTATTTTAGTTAGAGTTCCTAACCAAATGAGAGACGTTTGAATACAAAAAATTGAGGTAACAAAAACTTTATAATATCTTGAGAATAAATGGATTCATGATATAATATGTCAATGTACAGTATATACACCAAACAAAAGTGAGTTGGCGCACAACAACAAAGAAGACTCAATGGAATTTCAGTTGAGATGAAATCCCTTATAAAGACCATATCCTTAGGTAAAGGATAAATCAATGAAATAATTATGTGTGAAAAAATATAAATACACTCAATATGATTGGATATTTAGTGTAAATCAATTAGAGGAAATTCACACATATTCTTGTAAAAACAACACCAATGACGTGGATGTTTAACTCAATGAATGGAAATTGAGTTAAGATCAAGTTTATATCAATGACTTGAGAAATTATCAATAGATTTATTATGTGTATCAAAAGTATATCCACACAAAGGGGAGTTTAAATTACTACATAAATAATAATTAGTGATTCCACACATAATCTTAGAGTAAAATAATCAATGAAGTATGCGTAAATCCCACTGAGCGGAAATTGAAATTTGAAATTCCCTTACCGATTTGGTAACTTATGAAACATACAACCCATGAAAGAAGGATCATACAATTAATATGTAAATACTCATAAATTAAGTTATATTACACCAATAATACAACCATGGACAGTATATATGCCACACAAAAGGAAATAGTGGCCAATATAGCATTAATCTGACGGGAATAAAAAGTGAGATGAAAAATCCTTACATTGTTGTAATCAATAGAGTCATATGACCAAAATATAATAACAACCAATTGGATCACATAATAACATGAATATAAAGAGAATAATGATAATATATATATCAAATGGCAGTACACAATACACCACATCCAATAAATAAGTGGCCAACAATGGAAATCTCACAGAATTAAAAGTGAGATAAGAAACCCCTTACCTTGTACATTTAATTGGTCGAGGGTATGTTAATTTAATGTATAATGGTGAAATAATTATTATTAAATTATACAATAACCATATACATTAATATGATATCATATATGATCTTCTAATATTGATATTTTAGTATTATCGTCGTTTCGAGTGTTAACTGATTCATTCTCCTTTATACGACTGGTTATATAATCCATGTTTGTTATGGATGGGATGTATATTATTTAAATTAAGAATGATATTAAGTCTTTAAACATTATTTTTAATCATAAAATGATAATTATTCTTGAATGGATACGATGAGGAATGAATCTCATCGCGTTTAAGGAGATGGTAATCCGTACATACGCACGAGCGACAATATCATTCTTTTCATATTAAAATAATATATAATTGGATGGTATATAATATATAAATAATAATTATAATTTTATATTTATTATTTACACCAATTATACATCATTATTATACCCATCCAAATAATAATGTATTGAATAACAACTACACCAGGACGTGGAGACGGTAAGCCGTACGTACGCACGTATGGTGAAATGTCATTCAAATGATGGACAGAATAATGAGTATGGTTGTGAAATATTTATAATAACATCATAGTATATATAAGATACTGGATTTATTATTTTAGAATGGAAACAACAAAGAAAGAGGGAGTGGAAGAAGAAAGGAACTTGAAAGAGGTGTTGAAATATTTACCTCTTCTTCGGGTTCTTCTTTTTGATTTGATCAAAAGGGCTCCTTAATTTGGATTTATGAATAAATTAAGGCCTCTAGGATGAAGGGAGGATAGTTTGGATGATATTTTGGAAGGTTTTGGCCGATCCTAATGGCTTTGAAGGTGTGAATTAGAGAGAATGGGGAGTTCCCTTTTATAACAGGGGTGAGGGGAACCATATGAAAAGCTAGAAATATTATTTTATAATAAAATAATTTTCGGTTTCTAATGGATCCCAAATAAATTATTTAAAGGATAAGATGGTAATGGGGTAAAAACCACTCAAACAA
Source organism: Viscum album (assembly GCA_963277665.1). Classification (NCBI taxonomy): domain Eukaryota; kingdom Viridiplantae; phylum Streptophyta; class Magnoliopsida; order Santalales; family Viscaceae; genus Viscum; species Viscum album. Next base: position 498,101,824 of record OY728133.1, read on the forward strand.
TAGCTTTTATACATGTTTGGGTCACTATATTAACCTTATCTTTTAGATTTAACTCTTAGTTAAATAGTTTGACATTTACCATGTCTCTTTGTATTTTTATATTATATGGTTAATAAACCTAATATATACTTCCAAACGAACCCCAAGTGGTTCATTAATGATACACCTATAATTATATAAGTCTTATGTACCAACCTTATATTTTTAGGAATAGAATATAAATTAATCATATAATATTTTTTTAAAACCTTTTTTATGTCACTTTTGACACTATTTGGTATTTTGTTTTTGTTAAATTCATAAAAACATCATTACTTTAAAAAAATTAATTTAACCAACAATAACATGTCATATTAACCTAAAAAATTAGTGTAATTCATAAAAAGTCTCAAATTACATTTATTTGGAAATTTATAATATCAATTATTTTAATATTTCATTAATTATGTAATTACTGCATCGTCATTGTGTCAAAAATAAATTAACTTATTTAATGTCTAAAAAATATTAATAAACTACCATTATGTAGGAAATATTTATATCTTTTTAATGAATGTTTATAGTCTAATTTATCTTATTTTCAACCCTATATTAAAAATGGTTTAGTTATTAAACTTTGAATTTAACACTTTTAACTCTTCTTTGAATTAAATAACAATAAATGTTCTATTCTAATCCAAGTGGACCTAAAGGATCATATTTTATTCCTAAGGTTGTTTTTGGTCGAATTAAACTTATCCAATAGAATTAGGACATGTGTTAGGGTAATAATAATACCATTTTTACCATTAATTACCCTATTTACTTTTAACCGTGGCAAATAAAAGTAAAAAGTTACTTTTCACCAAAAATTATGTTCATCTTATTAAACAACATTTTACTTAATGATATCAACCACGTTTCTTGGATATTTGAAATTCAACTTACAGAAGCGGTAAAATTATGTTTTATGAAAATTTGCAAATGCTCTTAAGAGGTGGGTAAAAGATGGTAAAAAGTTCAATAAAATTTTATACATCTAATTTTATTATAAAATTACTCCAATGAATTATATTGAAATTATATAGGTATTATATATCTATTTTTACTTAAAATAAATGTAAATAAAATCAATAATTATTTAAATAAAAGTCTGTTTTAAACTATAACGCATTGTTTTTCACTATTCATCAAAAATTGAATGTTTTCAAAAAAATACCAAAAATTTAACCTAATATAATTTTGATATTCTGAATTAAAAAATGAATTCTATTTTACCAAATTTGAAACATATAAGTTGCATTAATTAATTTAAAATTAATTCCAGTTGTCAAAACCGAAAAGTGGGGTTTTAAAAAGTAAAAACTATCAAAAGATTGACCTGTGTTTATGTCAAATTTTAATGTGAAATTACTTATAATCACCTAAATTGTATTAAATGATAAAAATATAATCTAATTATACTTCCAAACCATTAAAATAAATAATTTATCACTATAAATTATTTCGATTAAAAAAGTTGTTTTCAATTAAAATTTAGTATTTTTTTATTATTAATCAAAATATAAAAGTTATTAGAAAAGCACAAAAAATGTATCCAAAATAAATTTTTATGTCCCAATTCTAAAGAAGAATTTAATTTCTTTAAATTTAATATATAAAAGTGTCAAATATTGGTTTTATAAAGGGTTTTCCATTAAAAAGTGGTAAAATTTCATTTTTTGAAAAATACTTCTTTTATCTGAAAAAATGAATTTGTTCTTATATTATGTCTAAGAAACACATAATATGGATTCTAAAATTATATTAAGTATATAAAATTCAAAATTCAGTTAATACTATTCATAACTGCTTTTGAACGGCTAGTTTGGTAAGTCGTGGTGCACTCGAACTCGGTGTTTCAAAAGATGGTAACATAAATTATTGATGGTTTAATGTCAATTCAGTTTACTATTTATTATATTGACAATTGTTTTAAAAAATTTCAGGTGTCTCAACATGCTGATAAAATTGATAAGCGACTGTGTATATTGAGTAACCCACCATCCAAAATGGTTAAATATTACAATGCATATGTGGTGAATGGTTTTCGATTTCATACACATGCATATGGAGAATAAAAAAAACAATGTACAATGGAGTTTTTTTGAGAGGATTGCATCATAGAGAAACTGAAGTTGACTTTTATGGAATTCTGGATGGAATTATTGAGCTATTCTATCTTGGACAAAATTACATAATGATGTTTAAATGTCAGTGGTTGGATTCTGAGAGAGGCTTGAATGTTCATCCGACTCATGGAATCATCGATATTAAATATAAAATTCTTCTTGTAGTAAATGAACCATTTTTACTGGCTCAACAGACACATAAAATTTATTATGAAAAGTACTGTGCTACTTTAAGAGACCTGGGTGATTATTGGAGCATAAGAAAAATGAAATCTCAGGAAATTCAATTTACTCAAACTGAATGTGGTTCCGCTGATGTGGAAGAAATTGAAATTTTTCAAGAGACTACTCAAAATCAATCTTTTTCACAAAGAAACGTGAATATCAATGAGGACACCCCACAATTAAGGGTCCATGGTGATGAAGATGTTAATGATGTTAAAAATTAAATTGAAATGACAAGGGATGATGAAAGAGGAATTCATATAGATATTGATGATGTCGAGGAGGAATATGAATACATTGACATCGTTAGATATGAAGATGATGATGAAGGTGAACATTGGCATAGTTAAATGATGGTTATGATCATAACCAACATATATATATATATAATAGTTATTTTCAACTATCTATTAACAACAATCATTTTGTGTTTCAGATGGACTCTGATCTATTGTGTGAGTTAGAGGAGGCTGAGCTACCTTTGGATGAGGGGGATGTGGGATCATATGACCCTCAGCCTACTAGTGGTTCAGGAGGTACGTGGAGGGGGCGCGGTCTTGCGTGACTGATGATTCTTGACCCTATCTTCGAGCGACGTCCACATCTTGTCTTCGATCCACGCACATGGAGTTATGATAACCTATATATTTTAGTCAGATTTCATTAATTTATTTATATAAATACTAATTGTTTGATTATTTATTCCTTTTTCACAGTTTTGCGCATGTAGATGTTGGACAGGGGAGCGCTATCTTGCATAATTATTTTTATCAGCCATGGAACACATGGGAACAGATTCCCGTATGTGCAGCTCGACATGTATAATCATTGGCTGGTACGTAAATAAATAATATTTATTTTGAAATTTATTTTATTAATAACTTGATATTATAAATTATTTATAGGGTTTATGGTATCCCATCGATGATAGCATGCATGACGATATCCATGCAGCATGGGAGGTGGCTATGCATGAGCGTTTGCGTCAGCTTTTGCACAATTTGAGAAAGACGACCATTAAGAAAGCATTAGCGAAAATATTTGATGAGTCATGTAGATTCCACCGACCAGAGTACATTTCATCTCAGGTTTGGGATGAATTATGTGCACACTAGTTGGGGGTGGATTTCAAAGGAGGTATTCATTGGGTCGGTAGAATTGGGGGAGATAGGAGGTGACGCATCGAGCTGGTAGTCGTACATTCAGTACGCATAGAGAGCATCTGGTAAGTATTTTCTTTAAAATATTTTATATAACTTCAAATATAAACAGTTTATTTAATAGTCATATAGGAAGTCAAGCATTCCGATATTATAGAGTATGATGTTTATCGGAGGATGTACATTAATCCAGCCACCAGAGAGATTAGAGGTGATCGCCAACGTCAGATTGTGGTTAGTCTTATTTTTTTCAGTTTGACAATTAACTGCATATAATATTTTCAAAATTTTAATTTGAAATTGCAATTGAAGGATTCATATGAGGCTGCGACTTCTCAAACACAGGATGAGGGTCAGGACGAGGTGACTGATCAGACTAGTGCCCACCATTTCGACGAGGAGGCATGGATGCAGGCAACTCAGTATGGCTTTGAGAAGGGCCGAGTAGTTGGTATCTGCTCTAATGTGACTCGTGGTACTTATTATGGTACTGCTATGATGTCGACGTCCATATCGAGAGGATCTCGTGGAGAGGCATCTTCTTCTAGCTCACAGTATCAGGAGCAGCTCCGAGCTCAGAATGACCTTATAGAGAGTTTGCAGAAGCGGTAATAAGAGATACGTCAGCAGCAGCAGCAGTAGCAGCAGCAGCACGAGGAGAAGATGCGTCGATGGTAGCAGCAGCAACAACAACACGAGGAGGAGGTGCGTCTATGGCAGCAGCAACATCACGAGCAGATGGAGTACATGCGCTGTCTGACTCGTAGTTTAGGGATGACGTTTCCTCCACCAGCTCCTTCAGCTCCTTCACCTCCTCCAGAAGACGACCCCCCGAGTTATTTTTTATGTCAAAAACATTTGAATTTTAATTTGTTGTAATATGAACTATTTATATTTTCCGTCTTTTATATCGGTGCGATTATTACATAATTTAATTTTTAATATTTTATGATTTGTTTTTGTGAATATTGATAATTTTAATAATTTTAATTTTTTTTATTTTAATAATATTAATAGTATTGTTTCATTAATCATAATTTTATTAAATATATTTTTTCAGTATTATATTTTTTAATATTTTTTTATTTTACTAATAATAATAATAATAATATTTTATGATTTTTATATATTTTTTTTTTGTGAATATTGAGAATTTTAATATTTTTTATTTTTTTTTATTTTTATAGTATTAAAATTAATTTTTCAATAATCATAATAATATTTTATGATTTTTTTTATATTTTTTTATGAATATTGAAAATTTTAATATTTTTTATTATTTTATTATTATAATAATATTAAAATTAATTTTTCAATAATCATAATAATATTTTAAGATTTTTTTATAATTTTTTTATAATTTTTTTTGAATATTGAGAATTTTAATATTTATTATTATTTTATTATTTTAATAATATTAAAATTAATTTTTCAATAATCATAATAATATTTTAAGATTTTTTTATATTTTTTTTGTGAATATTGGGAATTTTAATATTTTTTATATTTTTTATTAATTTAATAATATTAAAATTAATTTTTCAATAATCATAATTTTATTAAATTTATTTTTTAAAAAAAATTATATATTATTTGCGACGAGATCTATTGCGACGGGACCCCTTCTCAAATAGTCTAAATAATTTTTTCTTAAAAAATGTATTTGCGACGGGCCCCTCGCAAATAGTGTAAAAAAATATTTTCAAAAAACATTTGCGATGGGATTACGGGCCCGTTGCAAAAGAGCTTATATATATATAAAGTATATAATCAGAGACTTATTTGCAACGGGCCCGTCGCAAATAATATTTTTTGCGACGGTGTTTTCTGCAACAGGATATTTGCGATGGGGCCCCGTCACTAAAGCTTATTTGTGATGGGATCCCGTCACAAATAACCTGTTGCAAATATCTTGAATTCTAGTAGTGTCATCGCATTCGTGGAGATGGTAATCCGTACGTACGCACGAGCGAAAATATCATTCTTTTGATATTAAAATCATATATAATTGGATGGTATATCATATAAAAAGAATCATTATCATGTTATATTTTTTATTTACACCCATTATACATCAGTATAATACTTATCCAAATAATAATGTATTGAATAACAACTACGCTACGACGTGGAGACGGTAAGCCATACGTATGCACGTATGGTGAAATGACATTCAAAATATGGATAGAATAATGAATATGGTTGTACCATGTTTATAATAACATCAAAGTATATAGAATATACTGGAGTTAATATTTTAGAATGGAAACATCAAATAAAGAGGAAGTGGAAGAAGAAAGGAGCTTGAAAGAGGAGATGAAATATTCACCTCTTCTTCGGGTTCTTCCTTTTGATTTGATCAAAAGGGCTCCTTAGGTTGGATTTATGACTAAAGTAAGGCCTCTAGGATGAAGGGAGGAGAGTTGGGAGTATATTTGGGTAGGATTTGGCTGAGCCTAATGGCTTTGAAGGTGTGAATTAGAAATAAGGGAGAGTGCCCTTTTATAAGAGGGGTGAGAGGCACCTTAGGAAAAGCTAGAAATATTATTTTATAATAAAATAATTTTCGGTTTATAATGGCTCCAAAATGAATTGTTTAAAGTATAAGGTGACTATGGGTCGAAAACAACTCAACCAATATGTTTTAGATAGGTTTGGGTCACTATATTAACCTTATCTTTTAGATTTAATTTTTAGTTAAATAGTTTGACATTTACCATGTCTCTTTGTATTTTTATATTATATGGTTTATAAACATACTATATACTTCCAAGAGAACCCCAAGTGGTTAATTAATGATACAAATATCATTATATAAGTCTTTTTTATGAACCTTATATTTTTAGGAATAGAATATCAATTAATAATATAATATTTGTTTTAAAAACTCTTTTATGTCAATTTTGACACTATTTGGAAATTTGTTTTTGATAAATTCATAACAAAATTATCACTTTGAAAAATATTCATCTAACCAACCTTAACATGTAATATTAACCTATAAAATTATTGGAATTCATTAAAAGTCTCAAATTACATTTATTTGGATATTTATAATATTAATTATTTTAATATTTCATTAATTAGGTAATTACTACATCATCATTGTGTCATAAATAAATTAACTTATTTAATGTTTAAAAAATATAAAAAAAAACCATTATGTAGGAAATCATTTTATATTTCTAATTAATTTTTATAGTTTAATTTATCTTATGTGTAACCCTATATTAAAAATGGTTTTGGTTATTAAACTTTGAATTTAACACTTTTAACTCTTCTTTGAATTAAATAATAATAAATGTCCTAATCTAATCCCAGTGGACCTAAAGGATCATATTTTATTCCTAATGTTGTTTTTGGCCGAATTAAACTTATCTAATAGAATTAGGACATGTATTAGGGTAATAATAATATCATTTTTACCCTTAATTACCCTATTTACTTTTAACCATGGTAAATAAAAGTAAAAAGTTACTATTCACCAAAAATTATTTTCATCTTATTGAACCACATTTTACTTACTGATATCAACCATATCTCTAGGATTTATGAAATTCAACTTACAAAAGCGGTAAAATTAAGTTTTATGTAAATTTGCAAATGCTCCTAGGAGGTGGGTAAAAGATGGTAAAAAGTTCAATAAAATTTTATACATCTAATTTTATTATAAAATGACCCCAATGAATAATATTGAACATATATAGGTATTATATATCTATTTTGACTTAAAATAAATTTAAATAAAATAAATAATTATTTAAAAAAAGTCAGTTTTAAACTATAACGTAGTGTTTTTCACTATTCATAAAAAATTGAATGTTTTCAGAAATAATACCAAAAATGTACCCTAAGATAAATTTGATATTCTGAATTCAAAAATGAATTCTATTTTAAAAAATTTTAAACATATAAGTTTCATTAGTTAACTTAAAATTAATTCTCGTTGTCAAAACCGAAAAGCAGGTTTTTAAAAAGTAAAAGCTATCAAAAGATTGACTTGTGTTTATGGCAAATTTTAATGTGAAATTACTTATAATCACTTAAAATGTATTAAATGATAAAAATATAATCTAATTATACTTTCAAACCATTCAAATACATAATTTAACAATATAAATTATTTTGATTAAAAAAATTGATTTCAATTAAAATTTAGTATTTTTCAGTATTCATCAAAATATAAAAGTTATTAGAAAAGTACCAAAAATTTATCCAAAATAAATTTTTATGTCCCAATTCTAAATAAGTATTTAATTTCATTAAATTGAATATATAAAAGTGTCAAATATTGGTTTAAAAAAGGTTTTTCTATTAAAAGGTGGTAAAATCTCATTTCTTGAAAAATACTTCTTTTATTTGAAAAATGAATTTGTTCTTATATTATGTCTAAGAAACACATAATATGGATTCTAAAATTATATGATGTATATAAAATTCAAAATTCAGTTAATACTATTCATAACTACTTTTGAACGGAATGTTTGGTAAGTCGCGGTGCGCTCTAACTTGGTGTTGCGTGTAGCGTAAGCTATTGAATGAAAGAAAATAACTTACTTTGAAATATTGGGGTGTTACAAGTTTTTCGATACCTTAGCGAATATCCTTGGTAATTTTTATGACACCTTGGGGATGAACCTTGGTGATATGATTATTAATGTATAAATTAAATTTTGTAGCCACATTTTCAAGTTATTAATAAATATATTATTATTATGATATGCAACTTTATCATGCCTTTATGATATTCCTCATGTTCTTATTGATATTGATCAGTTTCAAAAGTAAACTATTTCACTTGTTTTTCCATAGTGTGCCTTATGATAAACCTTGCTTTTATGTATTTAACTAGGATATTAGATGCAATAAATGTACTTAGGATAAAACTTGAATAATCCTTTCATTTGTAATAAAATAATTTTTTATGTTTTCATATATTATATACCATATTTACAATACACAAAAATTTTAAAGATAATATGTTTGTAAAATGTCATGTAAAGTTATGTAATAAAAAGGTGGTATGTCATAGAGTAGAAGGGAATAATATGAATTTTAGTGTATCAAAGTTATTCAATTTATCCACCATGATAGTTAATTCTTAAATGTTAGGGATACCCACCTTGATTCATTATTTGTAGTCATTGTTTATAGAATATGTTATTTCTCTTATTCTTTGTTTTTATAGATACTAGTATGATTTTATTAATTTCATATTAAAATTGGTCTAATGAATTTTTTAATTATGGTTTTCATTTTTGATTGTAACTTAATTTTTTTTCTATAATAGAATGGATAGAAGCTGGATTTGGCATACTGATCAGATTTTAACTGAGTTTCAAAAGAATCTGGAATTTTTTAGATTTGGAATTTAACAATGCTTTAGATGGAGGTTGTATACATTGTCCATAGTATAATAGTATTGGAAGACCATGGTTAAGACATGAATAATTTAGTTACCATATAACGAAATCTGGATTTCTAACAGACTATTATGTTTGGTATCACTATAGAGAGACGAGACAATCTTCTACTATTTATGAATGAAAAGAAATAAGTGTTATAGAGAATTTGATATTTGATTGGTTTCTAGTTGTGAATCATCACAAGAGAGATAATATTCCAGTTAAATAAGGCAATGATATTGATACACCTGATGAAAAGACTGAAGATGATGATTTTGAGATAGTGAAAAATTCTATGGATGATGCCAGAACTCCAGTATATCTGGAATGCACTAAAATGACCAAGATAGAATTATTAATGCGGTTATATCATAAAAATACCACATATGGAATTTATAATACCACCATTTATTATATTCTTACCTTTTGAAGTAATTTCTTCATGATGGTGCAGAAATTACCAAAAATCATTATAAGGCATGGAAGTTAATTAACCAGATTGGATTTTTTAATAATAATATTCATGGTTTTTTGAAAGATTGAAGTTTATTTTGGGAGGAAATATCTTACCTTAATGACTATAAAGAATGTGGTACATCTCTATGGAATGTAAATACAGATGGAATACCATCTAGTGTGCTATAGAAAGTCACGTGGCACTTTCTATTGATCCCCATGATTCAAAATATATTCATGTCTATAGAAATATCATCCAACATGTGGTGACATGATGTTCAGAGAATTAAAGGTAATGATGAGTTGGTTCATTCTGCAGATGGATTAGCATGGAATTAATTTGATGTAAAACATCATGATTTTTCATCTGAGGCATGTAATGTTAGGTTGAGTCTGTCCTATGATAGTTTTAATCAATTTGGTCACATTATTACTAATCACAACACATGGACAATTTTTATTCATGTTTATAATCATCCTCTGTGGATGTGTTTGAAGAATCAGTTCACTTTCTTGAGTATATTGATATCTATACCTTTTTATCCCCACAATGATATAGATGTATACTTGAAACCTTTAATAAGAGAGTTTAAGTAGCTTTGGGATATGGGCGTGCACACATTCAATGCTTCTTCAAAAAATATATTTCAGATGTGTGATGCCCTTCTATGAACTATAAATGATTTCCCTTATTACGCAATGATTTATGGTTGGTGTATAAAGGTAAAACTATCATGTCCTATTTGTATGAAGAATACATGATTGTGAAGGATTAAATATTTTTGTAGTTTCAGTTTCATAGGGCACCGATTATTCCTGCCAATGGATCATCAATATAGGAAGAATCGCCAGAGGTTTTATAATACTGTTGACACCGAACAACCACCTCAACATATGTTAGGAACTAATGTTCTTAATTAATTGAAAGATTTCAGTTTTTCATTAGGTAAATGTTATAGGAAATATAAAAATAGGAAGAATTTTTACATTGAAGCCACTTACAATTGAAAAATAGAAGTATTTTATTTTGATTTTCCATATTGGTCTACCAATTATTTATGTCATTGTTTAGATGTAATGCACATTGAGAATAATATATGTGAAATTTTAGTTTAAATTCTACTAAATATCATGGGTAAGACTAACGATGACTTCCGATCTCATCGGGACTTGATGGATTGGGGTATTCAACCATAACTACATCCTGTGTGTATCAATGAAAACAAATGGAAAGTTCCTTATGATTTTTATGTGATGATAATGTTAGAGAAAAATCAATTTCTAGAAGTATTAAAAAATATCAAGGTTATCGATGGATATTCAGAACATATCTAAAAGATTCAACATAAGGTATTTGAAACTAAAATCCCTAAAAACTCATGATTATCACATTATTATTCATGAATTTATTCCAATAGAAATTCATCATTTTATATCCAATAATGTAAGGGTGAACATGATTCACTTGTTTAGTTTTTTATATACCTTTGTGATAAAAAATCAATATGAGGCGCCACTAATTTAGTGTGAGTTGGAATTTTTTCCTCCATCATTTTTCACCCGCATACTGTATTTAATAGTTAATCTTACAACTAAAAAAATTCTCAGGGGACCCATTTCTTTTTAGTGTATGTATCATTCAGAAATAAAAATGTGCACAATGAAATCTTATGTCTGAAATAAGAATTATCTTGAAGGATAAATTATGATAGGTTATCTTGCCAAAGAATGTATGGATTTTTTTCAATGTATTTTTCTAATATGAGCAGAAGACATAATCGAACAATAAGAAATGAAGATGAGAAGTATGGGGAAAATTGATCCCTCATTTCCACATCTTCCCCAAACAAGAGTAATTTCTAGTTCATATACATTGGCTATATTGAGCCTTGAAGAACGAGATATGGAACACTATACATTTTTGTTTAACTTTTGTTTTTTAGATGACTATATCAAGTAAGTAACTTATATATTTTTATTTTATCTCATACTATATAATTTCACATATACCTTATAATTTTATTGTCATTTTTTGTAGGGAACATAAACAACTTATAAGTAGACTTCGTCGATCATTTACTTTGAGAATGAGAGAGAATTTTCTCTAAGAGTTTCCTCCTTGGTTGAAATCAAAGGTATGACCATTACTTTACTTTACTTAGAATATAGATATCCATTTAATTATATTATACATATATAATTCAGGTATTAAGTTTACCTATTGACTCTATCTCTCAAGAATTAAGAGCATAAACTTTTGGTCCCAATTCTTTGGTTCATGAATGAAAATATTTAATAATCAATGGGTATAAATTTATTACAACTAATTATGCTTTGAAAATGAGAACACAACATGATGGAATTATTTTAACTTCTAAAATATACTATTATTCTAGTGTATCAGATAGTCAGCTCTGATATAAAGATGTGTATTATTATGGACTTGTTGAGAAAATATTGTTATTAGATTACTACTCTCAATGTCGAGTCACTATGATGAAATGTAAATGGTGTGACATAATGACATTAAATGGAACATTTATTAATGATTATGGATTTATAGTTATTGACACGAGTGGATTCCTAGCTACTGATGAACCATATATTTTGGAATCAATGGAAAAACAATGGTTTTATGTGAAAGATCATCTGAGACATGATTATGGTGTCATTAATGAAGTAATACCAAGATATATTTTTTTATAATTCTAGGGAATAAATTGACACCTTTGATTCCCCCATTGGTGTTGACCACAATATTTCATTTGATGAATCAAATTGTCCCATTGTGGGAGTTAATGTTGAATCTAAAGTAGTGGTGGATAATATATAGAAGCAACCATATATTCTCACCGTTCATTCAGCTTACCTTGAAATGATCTTCTCAAGTTGTTATTACTATAGTTAATTTAATTTAGTTTCAGTTTGGAATCATATGTATGTTTGAATATTGTTTGGTTTCATTAAATTTAATTAGATTTATTTCAATTCATAAAACTAGGTTTAAAACACGTTTTAAAAAAATGTATAACTTGGTTTTAATTTATTGTTACTAAAGCATATTATGACATTTTTTATGATTTCTTTTACTTCAAAGTTGTGTGAATTATTTTTAAAAACTATTTATAAAAATTTTATATTTACTTCATATGAATATTATGAATGAAGTTAGAAGGAAGCGATTATTTGATACTGATCAACAAATGCACGACCTTGGGTTGAATCCTATTTTTCCTTAGTGACCATAGTAATTTTAATATTTTTCTCCTGGATTACATATAATGTCAAGTTCATATTATTTATCAATTTTCTAGGGATATTCAGCTGCACCAGATTTGACTCCTCCTCATCTTAGTAACATGGGACTGAGTGGGGATGATCATAGACCTTTACAGAGCACCCTTCTTACAAATTCCCACCCTGAACCCCCAAAAAACACCCCATATACCACAACTTCCATCCTCTACTTGTTCCTCCAAGGATGTTCCCACACATGCCTCCATCATCATCTCATTTAGTCTTTTCTTCCCACACCATTTCTACACCTCCTACAGGGATGTTCGTACCCATGCCTCCATTATAATCACATTTAGCCTCTTATTCCCATACCATGTCTACATATCCTGTAAGTATGTTCCTACCCATTCTTACATCATCATCTCATTTATCGTCTTCTTCCCATACCATGTCTACACCACCTATGAGGATGGTGCCACCTATACCATTTCCATATCCATTGATGTATCCACTACCCTATTACCCATATCCTATCATGTCTACGTCGTCTGCATTTCCTTATATCCATCCAGAATATAATGATTCTATTCCTTTATCTCCCACTCAAGTTCACGTAGATCACCCAAATCATGCATTGGAATAGACACATCCTTTATAGACTACTGATCCAAGACCACCCATAGATCCATTAGAGCCTATTAGAGAGTCTGTATTAGGTTTTTTATTATAAATATGTGAAATTATATCACTTCATTTTTTTCTATTGTACCATGACTTAATTTTTATTTTGTTTCTCCCTTTTATCTTATCCAGTGGGATATTTTAGTATGCGGTGTGGGAACACCCATATGTGGGAATCCTGAAATCACCAATCAAAAAATAATTGTGGATTACAATGAATAAAATAAGTATAACGACCCATACTTTACATACATTTTTATTACGTCAGAATTGAAGCACACTTATTACAACATATAACAAAACCAGGAAAGGACCGTATAGGTATAGAGTCTTTAGAAATTGGGAAACATAAACAACTGGTTCATAAAGCATATACTTTTCCTCCCATTTATTTCATCATATCTAGAGTCTATTTTTGGAATATCCTACTTAATAACCTTCTTACTGACCTGGGGAAATGAAACATACAAAAGGGTGAGCTCAAATGATCAGTAAGGGTAAACAAAAGAAATATCAATCACATCATATACATAAGAACATAACTTTTGGAAATCTGAACCTACAAAAGAGATCATAATTTCATAACATGGGATAAATCATAGTAGTGAAATGTAATCCCAATAATCATAACTTAAAACATGAAACTTTGTGGCATACACACATAATAATATAGAGTCATTTCTTATTAGTCAAGACTCATTGCCAAGACTATCTTAGTGGAAAAAGTCCATTTCTAAATCGAGTTCACTCCTCGTTTCAGTCCTGTTTCACTGAACCGGTTTAACCTGCCGTTCCAGCCATGTCTATCTCATGAGATATAAAATATTTACCCAATGAATTGGAGGGAGATATAGGTCCCACCCATCTCATAATGATACCATTCTTATGTGTGCCACAAAATCATAAACCATACATCATAGCATATCCCATGTAATAAAAATGGGAATCTTAATCATCGTGACATCATAAAACAATTAATATAAGATAAAGGAATTCATAAAAATAATTCCATCACAACATAATCAAATCAATGTAATAATAGTTATAGAAACATAGCCCTTTATTATCTTAGATGGAAAATAATTTTGATAAAACACTTGAACTCCATTCTTGAAGAAAATATCCATTCTACTTCATAAACAATTTTCCTTTCTTAACATGTCATACAATTATAAACTAAAAGAAGTTGATTAAAAATAAACTTGAAAACTTGTGAGGGAAGATTCTTGGAAATAATGTTTTAAAAATCCATTCATGCTGTATATGTTAAAAGAAAACATTTTTCTCGTACTTTTGTCGGAAAAGTCAAAAAGTACCTCGTACGAAAAACGACAAAATATTACTTTCATATCTTTTACTAAAAACTCACCGAAGGATAAAATTGGATATAAACTATTGTAGAAGGATGTAAATATTACATATTGAGGAAACATGGATGTGGATGATAAAATGCACCCCAGTAAATTCCAAAAGTATAAACAATCTCGGATAAAAATGAGATTGTGATATTTCCCTTACCTTAGGTCCGATTTGCTTCGTAAGTGTCCAAAACTACTATATAATGATTTAAATAATGTTATTGACTTATTCCAGAATCATACATATTTTTATGATATCATATATGGTCATATTCTTAGCTTCTTATTAGTAATATTTCATTACTACTTGTTATTCCGGTGTTTATTACTTTTTGTTCTTATTCGTGTTTTGTCGAATAAATTATTATTAGTCTCTTTAGGTTATAGATACCTCATTTACAGAATGTTATTAGTGTAATATATATCATATTCATTCATTCAATTCATTTATATAATCATTATTAAATGAATATCATGTAGAACGAGTCGCATCACATCGTGGAGACGGTATTCCGCACGTACGCACGAGCGATGATATCATTCCCATGATCGTGGAATTGTATTGGAGTGTATGTATACTATTTCAGAATCAATATCACCTTACAATAATCATATATAGTTATTATTTACACCATTATACCCATCCAAGTAAGGTGGTGGGGGAAAATAGATTACACCACGGCGTGGAGACGGTATTCCATACGTACGCACGCGCGGTGATTTTGTTTTCTGTAGGATGGATAGATGGTGAAATATGGTTGTTTCATACATATAATAACATATAAGTATATTAGTGATACTTATTTTATTACTTCATAATGAAACAACTAAAGAAGAATAAGTGGAAGAAGAAATAAAGATGAAAGAATCGGTAACGGGCATTACCTCTTCTTTGAAGCGCTTCTTTGAGACCTCCTTTTAGGGCACTAAAATTGGTCTTTGAAGAAGACCAGGACCTCTAGGATGTATCTAGGGAAGTGGATAGGAGAAAGTGGTAGGGTTTGGCCGATCTTGAAGGCTCAAATTGGTGTGAGGAGGATAGGGAGGAGGTGCCCTTTTATAAGGGAGGAGAGGGGCACCTTTGGAAATATAAGAAATATTAGTTTATATTAAATTCAAAACCCACTTAAAAACTTCCCAAATGACTTATATCCGAATATTATATGATATAGGGTTGTAATCTCATCAACCAATAAAATTTAGACATGTTAGGAATTTTTTTTAAACATTATCAACTTGATTTATCCCTATTTATCAATTTAATTTTATTTGTGGTAATAATATTCTAAATTTTAAATTATTATAAATAATTACATATGTGTTGTGAATTTTCTATAATTTGACACTTTATGACATTTTCGTCTATATAAATTTTAATTTCTAATTTTTAAATATTTTTTTGATTTTTAAACAATTTTATAATATGTTATTTTTATAAAATAACAATTGTGTCAATTTTGACACTATTCATTTATTTGAATTTAAATAAAATATATATAGAAGATATGTTCGAAATAAAAGCTTTAATAGATCCATAAAATGTCATATGTATCTATAAAATTAGTGGAGAACATTAAATAGTTCATATAATATTTATTTTATTATTTTTAAAACCATTTATTTGATATTTTAATTAATAAAATAATTTCAACATCACTATTGTGTCATAATTAATGATAATTATTTAATTCCTAAAAATTATAAATAAATTCCTATGATGTAGATAATTGTATTAGTTTTCTGGATACTATTCATGTTTGAAGTTTCATGAAGTTTATCACTAAATGAAAATTATTATACTTATAATATTTAAGAAAGTGACATGTTGTCACATTCTTTGGTTTTAATAATAATTAAATTATTTTTCAATGACAAAAGTCCATTAAATGAATCTAATCCGACCCCTAGGTGATATGGGAGACTTTTATTCATCTAATAGGATTTTGGCAGGTGTTAGGGTAATTTTATAATCTTATATTTACCCTTAATTACCCGATTTACCTTTAACTATGGTAAATAAAATTTACCGTAGTTACTATTCATAATGCCCAAAAATAAAAAGTAGCCTATTAACATAATTTGGACCCACTGATTCTGAATATTGAATCCATTTTTCAAAATTCAAAACATACAATTTGCAGTAATTAATTTAAAATAAATCCCATTGTTAAGAAAACGGGTTTTAGAAGTTAAAACATTGCCAAAGATTGAAATGTTTTTACCTATGAATTCAATGTGAAATTAATGCTAATGACATAAATTATATTAAATGGTAAAAATATATTCTATTTATACTTTAAAACCATTAAATATTATAATTTATCCATATAAATTATCTCAATGAAAAAAGTTGTTTTTAATTAAAAATTAGCATATTTTTACTATTCATGAAAATATGAAAGTTATCAGAAAAATATCAAAAATTTATCCAAAGTAAATTTTTATACCCTGATTAAAAAGAAGAATTTTATTTTTTCAAATTGAACTTATAAACATGTCAAAAACTAGATTTAATGTGGGTGCGCCATCAAAAGGCGGCAAAACTGCATTTTTTTAAAAATACTTCTTTTATCCAAAAAAACTGATTTTTCTTTTATACCTCATTCTAGAAAATGTATAAGTTGAATTAAAATGTTATAAAATTCAAAATTTAGTTAATACCATTCATAACGACTAGCTTTAATAATATTTTAATAGCATATTGTTGTTTAGTGAAACTCGGTATTGCGTATGACGCAAGCTATCGAGGAAGGCCGCGATTACGTGTAAAGCAAGCCAAGCTAGTGTTGTGTGTATTGAAAGATTCCTTTGATGATTTATATAACATAAAAACAAAATATCTCTCATAAAATTCTCAGGTGTTACATTATACCCCCCTTAAAATGAATTTCTCCCTCGAAATTCGTCACTTTGTAACAAACAAATGAGGATACCTCTCCCTCATCATATCCTCAAGCTACCATGTAGCTTCTTCTAATTGGTGGTTCCTCCATAAAACTTTCACCAAGCGAGTGGTCTTGTTTCATAGGAATTTTTCTCTACGATACTAAATCTCTATCGGTTGTTCTTCATAAGAAAGATCTTGCTCAAGCGGTACAATTTCTGTGCTGAGTACATGTAAAGGATCAGGTATGTACTTTCTCAGGAGAGATACATGGAACACATCATGAACTTGAGAGAGATTCGGTGGAAGAGCCAATCGGTAAGCTACCTTCCCAACACGATCCAGAATTTCAAAAGGGCCAATATATCTAGGGCTCAACTTTCCCTTCTTTCCCAATCTCATGACCCTCTTTCAGGGAGATATTCGTAAGAACACTTTATCACCCACTTCAAACTCTAGGTCTTTTCTTTGGTTGTCAGCATAACTTTTCTGTTGACTCTGAGCTGCTCTTATGTGTTTTTGAATAGATCAGAACTTTTCTTCCATCTCATCAACAAGATCAGGTCCTAATAGCTTTCTTTCCCTAAATTCGTCCCAGCAAGTTGGAGCCCTACATTTCTTTCCATAGAGAGATTCATAAGGAGCCATCTGAATACTGGAGTGAAAGCTATTATTATAAGAAAATTCCACCAAAGGTAGGTGTTGATCCCAACCACCTTTGAAATCCATAGAGCAAGCTCTCAACATATCTTCTAGAGTTTGAATTGTTCTCTCAGACTGACCGTCTGTCTGAGGATGATAAGCAGTGCTGAAACTCAACTATGTATCCAGAGTATGCTGAAGAATTCGCCAGAACTTTGAGGTAAACCTCGGATCCTGATCAGATATAATAGAAAGTAGTACTCCATGCATTCTTACCACATCCTTTACATATATCCTGGCAAGCTAGTCCAGAGAGAAATCCTCTCTAATAGCAATGAAGTGTGCAGACTTTGTAAGACGATCAACTATGACCCAGATAGCATTATTGCCTTTGGATGTTTTAGGAAGTCCTATGACAAAGTCCATAGTGATATTTTCCCATTTCCATTCTGGTATGGGTAATGGTTGTTACATCCCCTTAGACTTCTGTCTCTCAGCTTTAACTTGCTGACAAACCAAGCATCGAGAGACATATTCAGCAACATCTCTTTTCATGCCATCCCACCAGAAGTACTCTTTTAGGTCCCTATACATCTTCGGGCTTCCAGGATGAATAGAGAATGAAGAACTATGAGCCTCATCCAGTAGCTCCTTCTTTAATTCGGGGATGGGAGGAACAAAAACCCTATTCTTGAACTTTATTATCCCATCAGAATCAAGGTTGAATTCAGGAACATTTCTCACCTTCTTTTGTAACTCGACATCTTCTTTCTGTGCCTCTTTAATCTTCACATGTATAGATGGTTGAACATTCATTTGAGAAAGATAAGATTTTTCCCCTTCCATTATAGTTCCAAGATCCATCCTTTGTAAATCCATAAATATTGGATCTTTTGTGATCCTCATCATGGATAAGCTAGCATGGTATTGTCGACTTAATGCATCTGCCACCTTGTTTGCTTTCCCAGAGTGGTAATGAATTGAGCATTCGTAATCCTTAATCAGCTCCAACCATCTTCTTTGGTGCATATTCATCTCCTTTTGTGTGAAAATATACTTTAAACTTTTACGATCAATATAAATGTCACACCTTTCTCCATAAAGATAATGCCTCCAAATCTTTAATGCAAAGATTACCACAGCTAACTCCAAATCATGAGCTGAGTAATTTTGCTCATGGATTTTCAACTGTCGTGAGGCATAAGCTATCACCATATCATTTTTCATGAGAACACATCCCAGTCCCTTCTTGGATGCATCACTGTACATCACAAACCTTTCTCCACTACAAGGCAGTGTGAGCACAGGTGCACTGGATAACCTTCTTTTCAACTCCTTGAAATTCTCTTCACATTCCTCCGTCCAGACAAACTTAACTCCTTTCCGAGTCAACTTGGTGAGTGGATTAGATAATCGTGAAATTTTTTTCACAAAACGTCAATAATATCCAGCCAAACCAAGAAAACTTCGGATCTCAGTTACTGTTGTTGGTCTCAACCATCTTTCGATAACCTCTGTTTTTTCTGGATCCACAGATATCCCCTCTTTTGAGATTATGTGACCCAAAAATGAAACTCTTTGAAGCCAAAATTCACACTTGGTAAATTTGGCATAAAGCTTCTCCTTTCTCAGGGTCTTCAATATAATTCTCAAGTGATCTTCATGTTCTTCCATTCTATTTGAATATACAAGAATATCATCTATAAAGACTACCACAAACTGATCAAGATAGTCTCTAAAGACTCTATTCATCATATCCATGAAGATAGTAGGGGCATTAGTAAGACCAAATGGCATCACTATAAATTCATAGTGTCCATATCTTGTACGAAAAGCCGTCTTTGGTATATCCTACCTTTTGACCCTTAATTGGTGATACCCTGAACGAAGATCAATCTTGGAAATGTATTGAGCTCCGTGTAGTTGGTCAAATAAGTCATCAATGCGCGGAAGAGGATATTTTTTCTTGATAGTGATTTGTTTAAGTTCTCGATAATCAATGTAGAGTCTCATTGATCCATCTTTTTTCTTAACAAATAGAACAGATGATCCCCAAGGTGACGCACTAGGGCATATGAATCCCTTATCAATATTCTCTTGGAGTTTCTTCTTCAATTTTTGCAACTCAGTTGGGGCCATTCTATAAGGTGTCTTTGAAATAGGCAAAGCACCCGGTACGAGTTCTATTGAAAACTCAACTTCACGATTTGGTGGAAGACCCGGAAATTCCTCTAGAAAGACATCATAAAACTCCCGTACAATGGGCATATTCTTAATCGTGATTTTCTCACCAACTATTTGAGATAAATAACCTTCATTTAGTGGAATCAAGATCCATAAGATGGAAGAAATTTCCACTGGATGGTTATGTTCATCCTCGCATCGATAGACGATAATAGATTGATCTGGAATATAAAATGTGACTTCCCTTCTTTGGCAATTGATATGAGATCCATATAAAGAAAGCCAATCCATGCCAAGAATCACATCAAATTCCACTATAGGAAGGATCACAAGATTTGCAGGAATCACTTTCCCACAAACTTCAATCAAAGAAGAATTATAATCTTTTGATGCGACTGTTATGCCATTAGGGGTTGTCATAACTAACTCAACATCTAATTGTTGAGGTAATACGGTGATACCATTAGAAAATTATTCAGAAATAAAAGAGTGGGTGGATCCAGAATCAAATAAAACATTTTCTACTTTAGAGTGGATGGTAAGTGTACCTTTCACCACATCATTATCGTACTCCACATTGCTGATAGAAATTGTATGTGACTTTCCTTTTTATTTAGCCTTAAAAGTTTGTTGATGTCGACCATCATCATCAACCCTTGGATTTGGGCATTGATTGGCATAATGCCCCATATCTTTACATTTGTAACATTGAAGTGTAGAAGGTGCACTCTGTGTAGCCTTTTCATTGTTCGCATCACTAGACATATTCTTCCCATCATTGCGGCATTAAAATGCCCGATGACCTTCCTTTCCACATTTGAAACATTTACTTGTCCCTTTAAGACAACTCCCTCCATGTTTCTTTCCACACTTTGAGCATAAGGGAAAAATCATCTTCTTTTCAGTGTGCTCTTTAGATTTTCCTTTGAATTCCATTTTCCTCTTCTTATCAAACCCATATGACTGATGGGTTACTCCAATCTCCATCTCGACTTTGAGAGCACATCGAACGATTTCCTCATAGATATTGAAGTCCCTTATGGATAACTCCCTTTGAAGACTTGGTTTTAAGCCACTAAAGAATTGATCGATCTTACTCTCAGGTTGGATAATAATACCAGAAGAGTACCTTGCAAGTCTTGTAAAATTTTCTTCATATGTACCAACAGATTCATCATCCTTTTGCTTTAGTTCAAGAAACTCCTTCTCCATCGTTGATCAGAGAATACGAGGGAAGTACTTATTGAAAAATAAGTTCTTGAACTCGTCCCATTCCATTGACTCAATTTCATCTCTTGGCGTCGTATTGTTGATAACATTCCACCATTGATCAACATCACCTTCCAAACGATACACTGCTAAGATGAATTTATCATGTTCAGAACATTGAAGAACTGAAAATAACTTTTCAGTAGTACTAATCCATTGTTCAGCAACTAATGGATCAGTGGACCTGCTGAATGGGGGTGGACGCTGCCTCATGAAGGATTCAACATAATGTTGCTCCTTCTTTTGCTCGTTTGGAAGTACTGCATAATTCATAGCTTGAGAAAGTTGTGTGAGCATGGCTACAAGATTTTTCATTCCATTTCCCATAACGTTTGGTTTCTCAGGGGGACAA
Source organism: Viscum album (assembly GCA_963277665.1). Taxonomy (NCBI): domain Eukaryota; kingdom Viridiplantae; phylum Streptophyta; class Magnoliopsida; order Santalales; family Viscaceae; genus Viscum; species Viscum album. The sequence continues at coordinate 498,123,827 of OY728133.1, forward strand.
TCATTGCATTGCCCATCGTATTCTGCATCAACACGGTTCCTTCGGGTTCCAGCCATTGACTAAAACCAAGAAGAATAGTGTGAGCAACACTAATTATAATAGGAAAACCACATAATCAAGAATAAAATTTCACACATAAGGTCTTATCATAGGTTGTTCATGGCCATTTTTAAAACACTAAGATCGTGTTCTATGATTAGACATATCCTTAGGTTTCTTACTAAGGCTTTAACTTCCTAGTTTCCAAAGGCTGACTATAACATTCCTCTGATACCACCTATAACGACCCATACTTTACAAACATTGTTATTAAATAAGAATTGAAGCACACTTATTACAACATATAACAAAACCAGGAAAAGACCGTATAGGTATAGAGTCTTTAGAAACTGGGAAACATAAACAAATGGTTCATAAAGCATCTACTTTGCCTCCCATTTATTTCATCATATATAGAGTCCATTTTTGGCATATCCTACTTAATAACCTTCTTCCTGACCTGGGGAAATGAAACATACAAAAGGGTGAGCTCAAATGCTCAGTAAGTGTAAATAAAAGAAATATCAATCACATCATATACATAAGAACATAACTATTGGAAATCTTAAGCTGCAAAAGAGATCATAATTTCATAACATGGGATAAATCCTAGCAGTGAAATGTAATCCCAATAATCATAACTTAAAACATGAAACTTTGTGGAATACACACATAATAATAGAGAATCATTTCTTATTAGTCAAGACTCATTTCCAAGACTATCTTAGTGGACAAAGTCCATTTCTGAATCGATTTCACTCCTCATTTCAGTCCTATTTCCTTGAACCGGTTTAACCTGCCGTTCCAGCCATGTCTATCTCATGAGATATAAAATATTTACCCAATGAATTGGAGGGAGATATAGGTCCCACCCATCTCATAATTACACCATTCTTATGTGTGCCACAAAATCATAAACCATACATCATAGCATATCCCATGTAATAAAAATGGGAATCCTAAACATCGTGACATCATAAAACAATTCATATAAGATAAAGGAATTCATAAAAATAATTCCATAACAACATAATCAAATCAATGTAATAACAGGGATAGAAACAAAAACCTTTATTATCTTATATGGAAAATAATTTTGATAAAACACTTGAACTCCATTCTTGAGGAAAATATCGTTTCTACTTCAAAAACACTTTTCCTTTCTTAACATGTCATACAATTCTAAAATAAAAGAAGTTGATTAAAAATAAACTTGAAAACTTGTGAGGGAGGCTTTTTGGAAATAATGTTTTAAAAATCCATTCATGCCGTAAAAGTTAAAAGAAAACATTCTTCTCGTACTTTTGTCGGAAAAGTCAAAAAGTACCTCGTACGAAAAACGACAAAAGATTCCTTTGATATCTTTTACTAAAAACTCACCAAAGGGTAAAATTGGATATAAAATATTGTATAAGGATGTAAATATTACATATTGTGAAAACATGGATGTGGATGATAAAATGCACCCCAGTAAATTCCAAAGTATAAACAATCTCGGATAAAAATGAGATTGTGATATTTCCCTTACCTTAGATCTGATTTTCTTTGTAAGTGTCCGAAACTCCTGTATAATGATTTAAATAATGTTATTGACTTATTAAAGAATCATACGTATTTTTATGATATCATATATGGTCATATTCTTAGCTTATTATTAGTAATATTTCATTACTACTTGTTATTCGGGTGTTTATTACCTTTTGTTCTTATGCGTGCTTTGTCGAATAAATTCTTATTCTTCTCTTTAGGTTATATATACCTCATTTCCAGAATGTTATTAGTGTAATATTTATCATATTAATTCATTTAATTCATTTATATAATCATTATTAAATTAAGATCATGTAGAACGAGTCGCATCACATCGTGGAGACGGTATTCCGTACGTACGCACGAGCGATGATATCGTTCCCATGATCATGGAATTGTATTGGAGTGTATGTATACTATTTCACAATCAATATCAACTTAAAATAATCATATATAGTTATTATTTACACCATTATACCCATCCAAGTAATGTGGTGGGGGAAAATAGATTACACCACGGCGTGGAGACGGTATTCCGTACGTACGCACACGCGGTGATTTTGTTTTCCGTAGGATGGATAGATGGTGAAATATGGTTGTTTTATACTTATAATAACATATCAGTATATGAGTGATACTGATGTTACTACTTCATAATGAAACAACTAAAGAAGAAGAAGTAGAAGAAGAAATAAAGATGAAAGAATCGGTAACGGGCATTACCTCTTCTTTGAAGCGCTTCTTTAGGACCACCTTTTAGGGCACTAAAATTGGTCTTTGAAGAAGACCAGGACCTCTAGGATGTATCTAGGGAAGTGGAAAGGGGAAATTGATAGGGTTTGGACGAGCTTGAAGGCTCAAATTGGTGTGAGGAGGATAGGGAGGAGGTGCCCTTTTATAAGGGAGGAGAGGGGCACATTTGGAAATATAAGAAATATTAGTTTATATTAAATCCCAACCCCACATAAAAACTTCCAAAATGACTTATATCCGAGGATTAGATGAGATAGGGTTGTAATATCATCAAAAAATAAAATTTAGACGTGTTAGGAATTTATTTTAAACATTATCAACTTGATTTATCCTTACTTATCAATTTTATTTTATTTGTTGTAATAATATTCTAAATTTTAAATTATTATAAATAATTACATATGTGTTGTGAATTTTCCATAATTTTACACTTGATAACATTTTAGACCATATAAATTTTAATTTATAATTTTTAAATATTTTTGTGATTTTTAAACAATTTTATAATATGTTATTTTTATAAAATAACAATAGTGTCAATTTTGACACTATTCGTTTATTTGAATTTAAATAAAATATATATGGAAAATATGTTCGAACTAAAAGCTTTAATAGATCCATAAAATGTCATATGTATCTATAAAATTAGTGCAGCACATTAAATAGTTCATATAATATTTATTTTATTATTTTTAAAACCATTTATTTGATATTTTAATTAATAAAATAATTTCAACATCACTATTGTGTCATAATTAATGATAATTATTTAATCCCTAAAAATTCTAAATAAATTCTTATGATGTATATAATTGTATTAAATTTCTAGAGACTATTCATGTTTGAAGTTTCATGAAGTTTATCAATAAATTAAAATTGTTATACTTATAAGATTTAAGAAAGTGACATGTTGTCACATTCTTTGGTTTTAATAATAATTAAATTATTTTCATGGACAAAAGTACCTTAAATGGATCTAATACGACCCTTAGGTGATATGGGTCTACTTTTAGTCATCCAATAGGATTTTGGAAGGTGTAAGGGTAATTTTATAATCTTATATTTACCCTTAATTATCTGTTTTACCTTTAACTATGGTAAATAAAATTTACCGTAGTTACCATTCATAATGGACAAAAATAAAAAGTACCCTATTAACATAATTTGGACCCACTGATTCTGAATATGGAATCCAGTTTTCAAAATTCAAAACATATAATTTGCAGTAATTAATTTAAAATAAATCCCGTTGTTAAGAAAACGGGTTTTAGAAGTTAAAACATTGCCAAAGATTGAAATGTTTTTATCTATGAATTCAATGTGAAATTACTGATAAGGACATAAATAATATTAAATGTTAAAAATATATTATATTTATACTTTAAAACCATTCAATATTATAATTTATCCATATAAATTATCTCAATGAAAAAAGTTGTTTTTAATTAAAAATTAGCGTATTTTTACTATTCATCAAAATATGAAAGTTATCAGAAAAATATCAAAAATTTATCCAAAGTAAATTTTTATACCCTGATTCAAAAGAAGAATTCTATTTTGTCAAATTTAACTTATAAACATGTCAAAATCTAGATTTAATGTGGGTGCGCCATCAAAAGGTGACAAAACTGCATTTTTTGAAAAATACTTCTTTTATAAAAAAAACTGATTTTGCTTTTATAACTCATTCTAGAAAATGTATAAGTTGAATTAAAATATTATAAAATTAAAAATTCAGTTAATACTATTCATAACGGCTAGCTTTAATAATATTTTAATAGCATATCATTGTTTAGTGAAACTTGGTATTGCGTACGACGCAAGCTATTGAGGAAGGTCGCAGTTGCGTATAAAGAAAGTCAAGCTAGTGTTGTGTGTAGTGAAAGATTCCTTCGATGATTTATATAACATAAAAAAAATATCTCTCATAAAATTCTCGGGTGTTACAATAAGATCATAGGTAAAAATTATATGGAGTGTATAAGTTTTATGACCACTTTAAGAAAGTACCATGATATCATTCTGGTGGAAATGGTATCATGGAGACATCTCAGTAATGAAATCAAGGAAAAATCATGGGTATAGACACAGTTAGGAGAATTTTATAAATTTATATCTATATTATTTTTGTATTTATATGAATCAACATGTTCATTGGATAAGAGATTTTACTTTCTTGAGGGTGAAGCTACTGAGGTTGCAAGTTTGATGGATCTTGGGGAGTTATAGAAATCGTACAATCATGAGTTATATGATGGTTGGAGGAGTAGAGTTGGTTCTGATTTAGAGGGTGTACCCATATTCTCTGACTGTCCAAAAACTCAATACCAAAAAATGATCACATATTGGAAGACTAGTGAGTTTAAGGTATTCCTAATATTTAATAGTTTGCATATAGAATTTAATTATTATTACTTGTATTGATTTTTTGTTTTTAGGAAGTGTTGGGGAAAAATAAAAAAGATTCAATGACATATCTGCACACATTGGGGCGCACTACAATGCACGAGAATGAGAAGCACCAAATACTTTAATATGAATAGAAATAATATCTACATTGATATTATTACTTAGTTAGCTATATATATTTTCTTGTCTTATTTTTTTATTCATAATTAATTTTTGATATTTGAAATCACCGACTCATGTCATATTATGCTATTAAATAATTATGATATACCATAAAGATATTAATTTCAAACATGATACAATATATCTTTGCATCAATAACTGAACAATAAGATAACCGTTTTTTTAAAACACGACATATAATGATATTTTAAGATGAAACAATCCCCTTGGAAAAGTGATATAGTGTCTATATCTTTGGTGACTTAGGAGACACCTTCCTTCATCTAATTAAAATGTTAACATTAATTATTAAAACCTTTCTCAACATCATTGTTTTTTATATTCATAGTCAACTCTATATGTTACACATTTTCTTCAATATTAAATATTTTAATTTTAATAATTACATGAAATTATGGACATATTATATGTATTATATTATCATTTATTATTATTCTTCAAATAATTTTAATTCATCTTCCAAGAACCTTTCTTACCTCATGTGGTTTAGAAATCATCTTCATTATTTTTTTACTATGGTAATATTAATTTTCAATAAATGTTAGTAGTGTTCACTTGGATTTTATTTCCATTTTCATCACTAAATAATATTTTATATTTATGGAATGTTCATAACATGTAGCTAAAATTATATAGTACTTATTATTATATTTTATTTATGACTTTTTCATCAATGTTTATCACATGTTTAAATTTATAAATTGTTCATTCATTTAAAATTTATTCCCTTTTATCATTATTCAATATTATACAATGTTTATATTATGAATATGTGTATACTAATCAAGGCCATTTACAATAAGCGGTATTGGGAATCGAAGGACGTGTGCCTAACAAAAAATTACTTTTCTCGAGTAGAAAGAAAAATGATGGAAGTACAATAAATGCACAAAAACAAGAAAATATTTTAAGTATTTTTATTTATATTTCAAATATTTATATGAAATTAATAATAAAATATCTGGTTTATATTTTCAACAGACTTCCATGGAGTCCCTCGATGATAAATAAGATGAAAATTTTAGTCCAAAAGATCATTTGAGTCAGGTATTGGGTGAGGAGAACCATGGGAGAGTGTAACACCCCGACCCGGTTACCGAGAGTTGGTGCATTATTACATAACATTGGCATGATACAAAGAATCATGTCTCAAAAGACCGATCAATTTAGTAGATTTAGAAGTAATAGATACATACATAAGTTTTACATTACATCATGAAATTAAAAACAACAACATTGTGTCCACTTTGAACACTAATATATCCATTAGCCTATTCCTACAGGTTAATCTTAATATAATTCTTTGAATACTGGGAAAAATAAAACAAAAGAAAGGGGTGAGCTTATATGCTCAGTAAGGATAATAATATAGCGGAAACTGTCATAAATAAGAATAAACATTTAAGGCAATGTATAAGACTAGAACACAAGCCTTTTAAACTTAAAAATCCGCATAATATGGAAAAGATAAAATCAAATAATGCCATTTACTTATTCACATGGATATTCTACTAGTTGAATAATCACATGAAATATCAATAGCCACTTTCATAATTATGGAATGCATAATGACATACTTCTTAACCACATATTCAAGGCCTTGTGCCAAGAATACAAATAAGATTTTTTCAAGGCCTTGTTCCAAGACACTAGTTTTCCTCATAAGACCTACCGATTCATCGAGGAGCTATAGAGGGCTCCACCCGTCACTTACTAAGTCCAATTCATTCCACATACGAAAAGGTTTAAATATAACATAAACATTCGTATTAAAACTAGCATACGAAATGTCAATACATTATCCATAAACCATGAATGGTATACAAATAACACATCCACAGTAAAAAATATCACAAAACCTTCAATACAATATGGAATATTTGTATCATAATAAATTAACCTCGATCAAGAATAATATATAGTAAAGGATGTTGAAATAGTTGAAAATGATCAGCAAAAATCTTTGAGAGAAATATCCCTTTTTCATGAAATCATTTAAAAGTCTCACTATTTATCAAGAAACTTGTTTAAAATAGATTTTTGAATCAAAGTGTCCGATACCACTTTGAAACGTTTAAAATGAATTTTAATTTTAAAACATTCATGTCCATATAAATAAGTCCTTAAAACCATTTTTAAAATATGGACATTAATAAGAATGATTTATAAGAATAAATATTTAAAACATTTAAAATGATATTTTAGTTAGAGTTCCTAACCAAATGATAGATGCTTGAATAAAAATAACTGAGGTAATAAAAAATCTATAATATCATGAGAATAAAGAGATTCATGACATACTATGTCAAAGTACATTATATACACCAAAAAAGTGAATTGCTGTATAACAACAAAGAAGTATCAAGGGAATGTAAGTTGAGATGAATTCCATTATAAAGAACGTATCCTTAGGTTAAGGATAAATCAAAGACATAAATATGTGTGACAAATATAAATACACTCAATATGATTGGATATTCAGTGTAAATCAGTCAGAGGACATTCAGACATATTCTTGTAAAACAACACTAATGACTTGGATGTTTAACTCAATGAATAGAAATTGAGTTAAAATTACTCTTATCAAGTTTATATCGATGACTTGAGAATTTATCAAAGGACTGATTATCTGTATCAAAATTATATCCACAGAAAGGGGAGTGGAAATTACTACATAAGTAAATAAATAGTGATTTCACACATAATATTGGAGTAATGTAATCAATGATGTATGTGTAAAGCCCAATAAGTGGAAATTGAAATTTTGAATTTCCTTACTGATTTGGTAACGTATGAAACATACACCCCATGAAATAAGTATCATCCAATTAAGATTTAAATACCCATAAATTAAATTATATTACACAAAGAATACCGTCATGGGCAATACATACACCATATAAAAGGAAATAATGGCAATATTGCATGAATCTCACAGGAATAAGAAGTGAGATGAAAACCCTTTACCTTGTACTTTAAATGGTCAAGTGTATGTTAACCTCCTGTATAATAGTTAAATTATTGTTATTTAATTATAAAATAACTATATAAATAAATATTATAACATATATGATCCTATAATATTGATTGTTAATAATATTTTAGTAGTATCATCGTTTTGGGTGTTAACTGATACGTTTTCCTTTAAATGATTGGTTACGTAAGCCAAGTTTTTTATGGATAAGATATATTTTATTCATATCCAGAATGATATTAAGTTCATAAAAATTATTTTTTATCATAAAATGAAAATTATTCTTTAATGATTACGATGGGGAATGAATCTCATCGCGTTCGTGGAGACGGTAATCCGTACGTATGCACGAGCGACAATATCATTATATATATGGTGAAATCGTATTTAATTGAATGTTATATCATATATAAATAATCATTAACATGTTATATTTATTATTTACATCAATTATACATCATTATTATATCCATCCAAATAATGAAGTGTTTGAATAACAAACTACACCACGACGTGGAGACGGTAAGCCGTACGTACGCACATATGGTGACTTTGTCATTAATATGATGGATATAATAGTGAATATGGTTGTAAAATTTTTATAATAACATAAAATTATATAGAATATACTGGATTTTTATTTTAGAATTGAAACAACAAAGAAAGAGGAAGTGGAAGAAGAAATAAACTTGAAATAGGTGAGGAAATATTTACTTCTTCTTCGGGTTCTTCCTTTTGATTTGATCAAAAGGGCTTCTTAGGTTGGATTTCTTACCAAATTATGTCCTCTAGGATGAAGGGATAAAAGTTGGGAGGATATTTGGTCAGGGGTTGGCCGAGCCAAATGGGTTTGGAGGTGTGAATTTGAGAGAAGGGGAAGTGCCCTTTTATAAGAGGGGTGATTGTCACTTTAGGACAAGCTTGAAATATTATTTTATAATAAAATAATTTGCGGTTTATAATGGCTCAAAAATATTTTATTTCGAGTATAAGGTAGGTATGGGTCGAGAAACTCTCAACCAATAGGTTTTAGACAGGTTTATGTAACCATATTAACCTTATCATTTAGATTTAACTCTTAGTTAAATAGTTTGACATTCACCATGTCTCTTTGTATTTTTATATTATATGGTTAATAAACTTACTATAATAATAAAAGAGAACCTGAAGGGGTTAATTATTAATATATATCAACTTATCTAAGTCCTTTTTCTGAGCCTTATATTTTTAAAAAAATTATATCAATTAGTAATATAGTATTTGTTTTAAAAACTCAATTATGTCAATTTTGACACTATTTAGTATTTGGTTTTTGGGAAAATCATAACTGTATGATTACTTCAAAAAAAGTTATTTAATCAACCAGAACATGTCATATTATCCAATAAAATTTGTGGAATTCATCAAAAGTCTCAAATTACATTTATTTGGATGTTTATGATATCAATTATTTTAATCTTTCATTAATAAGGTAATTACTACATCATCATTGTGTCATAAATATATTGAATTATTTAATGTCTAAACATTATAAATAAAATACAATTATGTAGAATTTTTTAATATTTTTAATGAAAATTTATAGTCTAATTTATCTTATGTATAACCCTATATTAAAAATGGTTTAGTTATTAAACTTTGAATATAAATCTTTTAACTCTTCTTTAAATAAAATAATAATAAATTTCCTAATCTAATCTAGGTGGACCAAAGGGGATCATATTTTATTCCTAAGGTTTTTTTGGTATAATTACACATATCCAATAGAATTAGGACATGTTTTAAGATAATTATAATATTATTTTTACCCTTAATTACCAATTTATTTTTAACTGTGGTAAATAAAAGTCAAAAGTTACGGTTCAAAAAAAATTATTTTCATCTTATTGAGCCAAATTTTACTTACTGATATCAACCGTGTCTCTCATATTTTTGAAATTCATCTCACAAAAGCCGTAAAATTAAGTTTTATGCAAACTTGTAAATGCTCCTAGGAGGTGGGTAAAAGACGGTAAAAAGTTCAATAAAATTTTTTACAAATAATTTTATTCTAAAATTAATCCAATGAATTACATTGAACTTATATAGGTATTATATATATATTTTTAATTAAAATAAATTAAAATGAAATAAATAATTATTTAAATAAAAAGTCAGTTTTTAACTATAACATAGTGTTTTTCACTATTCATCAAAAATTGAATGTTTTTAGAAAAATATAAAACATTTACCCTAAGATAATTTTGATATTCCGAATAAAAAAATTAATTCTATTTTACCAAATTAAAAACATAGAAGTTGAATTAATTAATTTAAAATTAATTCCCGTTGTCAAAACCGAAAAGTGGATTTTAAAAAAAAGTAAAACCTATCAAAAGATTGGCATGTGTTTAGGTCAAATTTAAATGTTAAATTACTTATAATGACCTAAATTTTATTAAATTCTAAAAATATAATTTAATTATACTTCCAAACCATTCAAATGCATAATTTAATATTATAAATTATTTCGATTAAAAAGGTTGTTTTCAATTAAAATTTAGTATTTTTCAGTATTCATCAATATATGAAAGTTATCATAAAAGTACAAAAAATTTATCCAAAATACATTTTCATGTCCCTATCCTAAATAAGAATTTAATTAAATTAAATTTAATACATAAAAGTGTCAAATATTGTTTTTAAAAATGGGTTTCCATTAAAAGTCGGTAGAATTGCAGTTTTTTGAAAAATACTTCTTTTATCTGAAAAAATGAATTTGTTCTTATATTATGTTTAAGAAACACATAGTATGTATTCTAAAATTATATGGAGTATATAAAATTAAAAATTCAGTTAATACTATTCATAACTACTCTTTGAACGACTAGTTTTGTAAGTCGTGGTGTGCTCGAACTCGGTGTTGTGTGTAGAACTTGTTATTGAATAAATTTAAAGAAAATAACTTACTATGAAATATTTGAGTGTTATATTATTCCCCCCTTATGGAAATTACATCCTCGAAATTTTAAAATCAGGCTTGGGAACTTTATTAAAATTCACACATCAGAAAAAGAGTCAATAAAACTATCACTTTAAAAGAAAAAAAGAGAAGTACAAAGGTCACCCGAGATAACACATATTAGGATTTCATGTAGGAAAACATAGATATGGAAGATAAACGAAGTGTCAAGTTTTTGTGGATATTGATATAAAACATATCAGGAGAAAGTTAACAATAAGAAAACCACAAACTTGTGATGGGATAAACAGTCATTAGTTTCCTAGTAGGAAAAGTAAACGGACAACGTTTTTTGTGTTAAGTTCCATTTCATAAAGTTGAGGAATTTATTTATGAGATTTAAAAATAACATAAAGAGATATACTTACTTTTTATGTAGAGTTTTATCCATTAATAAATTTCTACCACTAACTCATCTTTTTTTTTCAAACGATGAGTATTCAAGATGACTTGGTCACACCAGAAGTGCTAGAATCATCTTCTAGAGAATCACATTATCACAAAGGATAAACTATATATTTACCTTGTCTTTAGAGATTAACCAAAACCAAAATGGTTAGTACAATATCATATGATCCCCAAAAAGGATAATCCTTTAGAGAAAGAAATAGTAATCTTAATTTCCAAAATTAAACCAACAATACCCAAATTTCAATAAATACCATTCAATAAATAGTTGTCCTTAAAATACTTCCATATAATCAAAAATAATATTGAAACCCAAAACTTATAATAATTTGATTACATAGTCTTCATGTTAAATTGTATCTCCAAATAACATTGACTACTCTTAAAGTCACATGCTTAAAAGTAATTAATCTAATCACACATTCACTATGATAGGTTAATCATTTCCATAAATAACCTAAAACACTATAAATAAACAATAAAAACATAGATAAGAATCCAAAATTACTCCTCAAATGAAATCCCATAGTATTCTATTTTCCTTAGGCATATAGTGTTCCCAACAGAGCGAACGTCTTCCAAAATAACATTTATCACTTAATCGCCAAATCATTTTCATATACTAAGGATATCCATTTGATAAGACATAAGATCCCAAATAAACTTATTATTGATCAAAAAAATAATTTAACTAAAAATAAATAGTCACACTAACAAGGGACTTCACGTAGTCCAGTGGTAGGCGATAAATCCCGATCGCACTCCGGTTGTGTGTTCGATTCCTGCAGCTTTGTCCGACGCGATGGGTTGTCACATGGTCTGCGTGTTTTCCTTTTTCAAAAACTATATTTTTTAATATTCCCAAATTGAGATAAATTCAAAATAACTATAACATAATTTAACCACAAATGTTATCTCATACCTCACATTTTTCATCCCAAAAATTAATAACTTGTAATTGCCTCAAATTCAAGGATAATATAAACCCAAATGGTTATTTATAGCTATATCCACAAAAGAAAATATAATTATTCCTCAAATATCATTTTCACATAACAAAATACATGGTTACATATACAAGAGAATATTCTTCCAAAGTAATCCGATACTTTTAAACATTTCTCCATCCATTTATTTCCAAATAGGATCTTCCTTGACTTAGAGGTTATCCTATAGAACATGGAATTGACTTAGGTAATGCCAAGGTCCCTTAAATTTACGGCAAATGACTGTAATTGGATTCTTTAGGATCATTTTTATTTTCTTCCATAATAATCTTCATTTTTCCTCAGCAGTTCTTTACTTTATGTCCTTTACCACACATAAATCATTTCTTTGTTCCATTGAGACACTTTCCTAGGTGTATTCTTCCACATTTCTTGCATGATGGAAATTGAGCTTTCTTTTCTCCATGGTCTCCACTAATGGAGCTCTTATCATTCACCACCATTCTCTTTTTTGATGAGTTTGGTAGTTGGTTAATATATATTTTATTGATCATATTTTTGGAAAATTGATTCAACATGAACACGATATCTTTTACACCTTTCAACATTCCATTTTGTTTCTCATTTCCACCACCATGCCTACCTTGTACATCATCTTCAATGTTACTATGACTTCCTTAAAATCCAGCCACTGACTAACACAAAAAACCATAGTGTGAGTCATAAAATCATTTAGAGAATATCATAACACCTTATTTTCAATCTAAATCACCTTATGATTAACCAAGGTTATTTATTCTCATATTATATTAAAATCCTTTAAATTAGTTTGTAAAGAAAATGTGAATTATCCAAAGCATATCCCACAGGAATGTCATAACCAAGAGTGCAGCAAGACCCATTATCGTGTACCAGGATACCCTGGGTCAAGCCTGAAACTCCTTGTTTTCACTCCTAGTTACATCTGTGCCAGAGCCGCCTCTACCAGCTCGTATCTAGACATGGATGTATTGCTTGGAAAACTCACAAAATTTCTACAGTACCAAAATTATAAGAAGTTCTTCTATACTAATCCCCAAATTCTATCTTAGGGTAGTGTTTTCTAATCAGAGTTTTTCTAAATCTAGTTTCCAAGGTTTGTACTAAACATCCTCTGATACCAACTGTAATGCCCTGACCCTGGTTACCTAGAGTCGGTGCATTATTACATAACATTGGAATGATACAAGGAATCATTTCCTGAAAGACCGATCAGTTTAGTATCCTTGAAAGTACTAGATACATACATAAGTTTTACATTACATCATGAAATAAAAACAAAAAAATTGTGTCCCCTTTGAACACTCTTATATCCCTTAGCCTATTCCTGCAGGTTAATCGTAATATACTACTTTGCATCCTGGAAAAAATAAAACATAAGAAATGGGTGAGCTCAGATGCACAGTAAGGATAACAATATGGAGGAAACTATCATAAATAAGAATAAACATTTATGGAAATGTATAAGACTAGAACACAAGCCTTTTAAACTTAAACATTAGTATAATATGGAAAAGATAAAATCAAATAATTCCATTTACTTATTCACATGGATATTCCACTAGTCTAATAATAACATGCAATATCAATATCCACTTTTATAATGATGGAATGCATACTTCCAAACTTCATAACCACATAGTCAAGGCCTTATGCCAAGACTAAAAATAAGATTTTGTCAATGCCTTGTGCCAAGACACTAGTTTGCATCATGAGACCTACCGATGCATCGAGGAGCTATAGTGGGCTCCACCCGTCACTTAATAAGTCCAATTCATTCCTCATATGAAAAGGTTTAAAAATAACATAAACATTTGTATTAAAACTAGCACAAGAAAATGTCAATACTTTATCCATAAACCATGAATGGTATAACAAAAAAACATCCATAGTCAAACATATCACAAAACCTTTAACAAAATATGTAATATTTTTATCATAATAAATCAACCTCGATCAAGAATAATTTCCTGTAAAGGATGTTGACATAGTTGAAAATGATCAATAAAAATGTTTGAGAAAAATATCCTTTTTTCACGAAATCATTTAAAAGTATCACTATTTATCAAGAAGCTTGTTTAAAATAGATTTTTGAATCAAAGTGTTCCATACCACTTTGAAACTTTTAAAAGGAATTTTAATTTTAAAACATTCATGGCCATATAAAAAATCCTTAAAACCATTTTCAAAATATGGACATTAATGAGAATGATTCAGAAGAATAAATATTTAAAACATTTAAAATGATATTTAATTAGAGTTCCTAACCAAATGATAGATTCTTTAATACAAATAATTGAGGTAATAAAAACTTTATAATATCAAGAGAATAAAGGGATTCATGATATACTATGTCAAAGTATAGTATATACACCAAAAAAGTGAATTGGCATATAACAACAAAGAAGTCTCAATGGAAAGTAAGTTGAGATGAATTTCTTTATAAAGACCGTATCCTTAGGTTAAGGATAAATCAATGAAATAATTATGTGTGAAAAATATAAATACACTCAATATGATTGGATATTCAGTGTAAATCAATCAGAGGACATTCACACATATTCTTGTAAAAACAACACCAATGACTTGGATGTTTAGCTCAATGAATATAAATTGAGTTAAAATTACTCTTATCAAGTTTATATCAATGGCTTTAGAATTTATCAATGGAGTGATTATGTGTATCAAAAGTATATCTACACAAAGGGTAGTGGAAATTAATACATAAGTAAATAAATAGTGATTTCACAAATAATCTTGGAGTAATGTAATCAATGAAGTATGTGTAAAGACCAATGAGTGGAAATTAAAAATTGAAATTTTCTTACCGATTTGGAAACGTACGAAAAATACACCCCATGAAAGAAGAGTCATCAAATGAAGATGTAAATACTGATAAATTAAATTATATTTCACAAATAATATAATCATGGGCAGTACATACAACACACAAAAGGAAATTGTGGTAATATAGAATGAATCTCATGGGAATAAGAAGTGAGATGAAAACCCCTTACCTTGTAGTTTTCCTTGGCCGAGGGTACATTAACCTATTTTATAATAGTTAAATCATTGTTATTAAATTATAAAATAACTATATACATAAATATGATATCATATATGATCCTCTAATATTGCTTGTTAATAATATTTTAGTAGTATCATCGTTGTTGGTGTTAACTGATCGGTTTTCATTCAAATGATTTGTTACGTAAGATATATTTGTTATGGATAGGATGTATTTTATTCATATAAAGAATGATATTAAGTTCATAAACATTATTTTTTATCATAAAATGAAAATTATTCTTTAATGATTATGATGGGGAATGAATCTCATCGCGTGCATGGAGATAGTAATCCGTACGTACGCACGAGTGACAATATCATTATATTTAAGGTGAAATCGTAAATAATTTAATGTTATATCATTTATAAATAATAATTAACATGTTATATTTATTATTTATATCAATTATACAACTTTATTATACCCATCCAAATAATAAAGTGTTTGAATAACAAACTATACCACGACGTGGAGACTGTAAGCCGTACCTACGCACGTATGGTGACTTTGTCATTAATATGATGGATAGAATAGTGAATATGGTTGTAAAATATTTATAATAACATCAAAATATATATAAGATACTGGATTTATTATTTTAGAATTGAAACAACAAAGAAAGATTAAGTGGAAGAAGAAAAGAACTTGAAATAGGTGATGAAATATTTACCTCTTCTTCGTGTTCTTCCTTTTGATTTGATCAAAAGGGATCCTTAGGTTGGATTTATGACCAAAGTAAGGCCTTTAAGATGAATGGAGGAAAGTTGGGAGGATATTTTGGCAGGTTTTGGCCGATTAAAATGGGTTTGGAGGTGTGAATCTGAGAGAAGGGGAAGTGCCCTTTTATAAGAGGGGTGAGGGTCACTTTAGGAAAAGCTTGAAATATTATTTTATAATAAAATAATTTTCCCTTTATAATGGCTCAAAAATGATTTATTTAGAGTATAAAGTTGGTATGGGTCTAGAAACTCTCAACCAATAGGTTTTAGATAGGTTTAGGTCACCATATTAAACTTATCAATTATATTTAACTCTTAGTTAAATAGTTTGACATTTAACATGTCTCTTTATATTTTCATATTATATGGTTAATAAACTTACTTTAACAAGCCAATATAACCCCATGTGGTTAATTATTAATATTTATATCCTTATCTAAGTCATTTTTCTGAACCATATATTTTTTGGAATATTATATCAATTAATAATATAGTATTTGTTTTAAAAACTCAATTATGTCAATTTTGACATTATTTAGTATTTGGTTTTTGTGAAAATTATTACAGAATGATTACTTTAAAAAAAAGTTATTTAATCAATCCTAACATGTCATATTAACCTATAAAAATTTTCTGAATTAATCTAAAGTCTCAAATTAAGTTTATTTGGATATTTATAATATCAACCATTTTAATCTTTCATTAATAAGGTAATTACTGCATCATAATTGTGTCATAAATAAATTAGATTATTTAATGTCCAAAAATTATAAATAAAATACCATTATGTAGGAAATTTTTCAATATTTATAATGAATATTTATAGTTGAATTTATCTTATGTATAACCCTATATTAAAAATGGCTTAGTTATTAAACGTTGAATTTAACTCTTTTAACTCTTCTTTAAATAAAATAAAAATAAATGTCCTAATATAATAAAAGTGGACCAAAGGGTATCATATTTTATTCATAAGGTTGTTTTTGGTCTGATTACACTTATCAAATAGAATTAGGACATGTTTTAGGGTAATTATAAAATCATTTTTACCCTTAATTACCCAATTTACTTTTAGCCGTGGTAAATAAAAGGCTAAAGTTACTATTCACCAAAAATTATTTTCCTCTTTTTAAACCAATTTTTACTTACTTATATCAACTGTGTCTCTCAAATTTTTAAAATTCGTCTCATAGAAGCAGTAAAATTAAGTTTTATGAAAATTTTTAAATGCTCCTAGGAGGTGGGTAAAAGACGGTAAAAAGTTCAATAAACTTTTATACATCTAATTTTATTGTTAAATGACTATAATGAATTAAATTGAACTTATATAGGTATTATATATCTTTTTTTACTTAAAATAAATTTAAATAAAATAAATAATTATTTAAATAAAAAGTCGGTTTTAAACTATAACGTAGTGTTTTTCACTATTCATCAAAAATTGAATGTTTTCATAAAAATACCAAAAATTTACCCTAAGATAATTTTAATATTCAGAATTAAAAAAAAAATCTATTTTACCAAATTCAAAACATAGAAGTTTCATTAATTAATTTGAACATAATTCCTATTGTCAAAACCGAAAAGCGGGTTAAAAAAAGTAAAACCTATCCAAATATTGACATGTGTTTAAGTCAAATTTAAATGTGAAATTACTTATAATGAACTAAATTTTATTAAATGATAAAAATATAATATAATTATACTTCCAAACCATTCAAATGCATAATTTAACAATATAAATTATTTCGATTAAAAAAGTTGTTTTCAATTTAAATTTAGTATTTTTCAGTATTCATCAAAATACGAAAGTTATCAGAAAAGTACCAAAAATTTATCCAAAATAAATTTTTATGTCCCGATTCTAAAGAAGAATTAAATTTCATTAAATTTAATACATAAAAGTGTAAAATATTGGTTTTTAAAAAGGTTTTCAATTAAAAGGTGGTAAAATTTCATTTTTTTTGAAAAATACTTCGTTTATCTGAAAAAATGAATTTGTTCTGATATTATGTCTAAGAAACACATAATATGGATTCTAAAATTATATGGAGTATATAAAATTCAAAATTCAGTTAATAATATTCATAACTACCTTTTGAACGGCTAGTTTGGTAAGTTGTGGTGCGCTCGAACCCGGTGTTGTGTGTAGCACAAGCTATTAAATTACTTTAAAGAAAATAACTTAATATGAAATCATGGGGTGTTACAGAGAGTCCGATGTCAACCATGGGAAAAAATAATCCCCTCTATGTATTGGTATTCATCGGGCTCCTCTCAAACCTCTCAGACCCCCGAGCTGCAAAGTACTCATGAAGAAGTAGCTAAGGAAAAAAATAGCTTTACATAAGCGTGAAAGAAGTAAACTGAAGCATGAAATAATTAAGATGATCACCGAACACTTCCGGAAATCTATTTCAGTCATAATTCACTAACTTATATCAAAGTTTTCTAATACTATTGATTTATATATAGAATCAATTATTTCTCTAAATGATTCCCTGAGTGATTCCAATGAGGGTATTAGTGTGGGTGGAGCTTATGGTGGTGATGATGATGATGTTGATGATTTTGTTGATGATTTTTTTTGCTATAGATGATGCATTTACTACTTCAGATGATGTTGTTTGTGATGATGATATTGATGATGGTGACGATGATGTAGATGATGGTGATGAGGTTGAGGATATTGGTGATGGGGGAGATATTGATCCCCTAAATTTTTGACTTACCAGGAAGGAGACTTGTTGAAGTAGTTTAATGACTTGAATTGATTTCTTATATGGATTTGTATGTATGTTTTAGTATTATATATGGTTTGGAATTATTTCAAGTAGTTGGATGGATGCTAAATAAATAATATTTGTACTGCATTGAATTTATACTATGTGTTTTATTTGATTTATAGGTTTGGGATATGGTGGAAGAGTTGTTGTTGCTGTTACTGAAAAATGAAAGAAACTACCTATATCCATGGTTTGGAGAACCGTGGGTATAAGTTCTCTACTGGGATAAGCTATGCCCATGGTTTCTAAAACCATGGGTATAGATATATACCCACAGTTTTGGTTAAACCATGGGAATTATGGAATCTCAAGGAACTATACCCATAGTTTTTATAGAAACCACGAGTATAGGTCTATACCTATGCCTCCTGATGCGGCCTTAAAAACCCTTGTTTTCCCACATTTTTTTAATTATTTTTAATGATTTAATTGTTTATTCTTGTATTTTATAATATATATTAACACTTTTTTGTTTTTTATAAATAAATTTATAAATTTTTTTAATTAACTGTGTATTTTAAGCTTTAAAATAATTAATTTATTCCTTAATTTAATTTAATAACATAATTACTTTTTATTTAGTTTGGTATCTTTGTCTGTATATATATTGATTTAACATTTATTATTTAATTAATTAGTTTTCTTTCACACATAAATTATTTACTTTTAATCTAAAATTGCATTTATTAAAAATTAAATAACACAACCTAATTATTAGTTGTCTTTTAATAATTAATTAATTAAAATAAATGATTATAGACTTACTTCAATTATTAAGTATTTTATTTAAAATTTCATTAATTAAAAAAATGGTTAAATAATATAAAAATTAACTTTCTACCTTAAATTTATTTAATCTGATAGTGTTACTATTATTAATAATTAAATGTTGTTTTATAATTGTTTAATTTTATATTAACTTCTAATAGATTAGTTGAATTATTTAATTTTAGTTTAATTTGGCAACAATTTTAGTTTTTTATTTTAAAGTTAATAATATTTTAACTTAAGTTAATTTGGTTTTAAAAGTTTACATAAATTTATTAGTATATTTATTTTCAATTTTTTAATAACGTTTTAGTTTTTATTAATTTTTTTTTTGTTTTGTTCATTTTTAATTTATGTTTTAATTTATTTTATTTCCTTTTTCTAGTTTACAGGGTCACAGTTTCATCCCAGTAACGGTGTCCCCACGCATCGTATCTCTTACTGTCTCACCGTATTCCTTTACTGTGTCCTAGTTTAGCCACCATAACCTCTCCATACAGTCTCACTGTTTCTTTACGCACTGTTTCCCATTCTTGTAACTGTCTCACCGTAACCGTATTTTCCTTTACGGTGCCTCTTGCCACTGTAACTTGCAATACTGTTTCTCTACAGGAACCCATTCCACCGTGAAACTCCTTATGCTGTCTCACTGCTTCTACACTGCTACCCTAATATTTCACAGTCTCACTATGTATCAACAACCATATCATCCTTCACTGTAACCCAAGATGCCACATAAGTCTCATGCATCGCATCTTTTAAAACTCCAGCACACTGCACTTCGTCACAGTTCCATCTTCCATAGAAACTGTTCTTTCTCTGTTTCCACTGGTAGCATATCACCTCCTTCCCATGACTTCTTCCCTTTTTCATCGATTTTTATCCTACATCGCTGTGTATCTGAAGCATATTATCATGGACATCTTTTCCATTAGAGCCGAACGAACCGGGATAGCTATTGCACACCACTATACATCGGAACAAATCACAACCCCTAAAATCTACCCTTTATCCAAAACATAAACACAAATTTCAAATTAAATTTTCCACCGTGTTTTGATTCTATCGTGGCCATTGAAGAAGGATTCTTTGTAGATGTTGTAACCCGAAGCCCCTACTGCAAAGAGGGTTGAGTTCCACTGCTACTGTTGGATGTATGGAGCTTTATGAGGAGAGCTCACTAAGATAGAGTGAAGCATGTCCTGCCGCCACATCGGAAGGCCGAGCAGATCTGATGTTGGAGGGTATCCATCGAGCAGGGCTGTGCCGGAACCGTGGAGAGCTGTTGTGGCCTCCCTTCGAAGAGTTCTGACACGCAACACCAAAAACCCTACTTCCCCTATTATGTGCCGTAATTTAGGGAAAGTAGAAGAAAGTTTTAAAAAATATTTATAATAATATTATATTAAAAGAAAAACTAAATCAAAAACCTAAATTAAAAATAACTAAATTAAAATTTAAAACAATATTAATTATAAACAAATAATCAATATAAAATATTTAACAAAATAGAATTTAATTAAACTAAACTAATTAATAAGAATATCTAAATTAAATTGAAATTAATTTAATGCGGCATACTAAAAAGTTATTTGTTAATAAAATTAAATACATAATAAAAATTTATTTTGAACTTAAATAAGCTAAGAAAATTAACATACATTAGTAAGTAATTTAATTTATTTATAATAATAAGCTTTTAAATTAGCATTAATAAATCTAATTAATAAAAATAAATAACTTTATAATTACTTCTTTTAAGACTTAATAAACTAAGAATTTTAAATATTTATTTATTTCCTTATTTTTTTCATTATTCTGTGTGTTTCCTTGTGTAGGTTCATACAGGAAGTGATTTCCCATCCATATTCACTTAACTAACTCAGTGGGAGATAGTTACATGAGAAAAATTAGTGTGACGTGTCTGTCGTGAAAAAAACGCACGTGGGCGGTGCGCATTTAAGACACAGACTATGTCAGTGGAAGCGTTCAGTGACAAGAAGCAGGTGATAGTTGATATTTAAAGCAGAGAAGCATCAGATTTTCGGACGCTGATTCATTTCAAAAAAGACACCAGACGCGAGGAGGATCACTAATTCTATGATCACATTCATTCGGGAGCAGAGTAGAGAACCTGCAACACTTCTCAGAGAGACATTCCTCGGAGTTCTGAGGGCCAGGAGCAGTAGTGATTCATGCGAGCAGAGTGAGTTTTCTTCCTCTATTTTATTTTAATTATATTTCTCTATAATTGAGTGATTTTAGTATACGTAATTGAAACAATGTTAGGCTAAATACTTCCAATTTGGGGAAAAATCAACTCTACTAGTTATCATCCTTATCTCTTCTCACTATCATTTTTAATTTGATCAGAATTGATTGGCGAGATCAGTTCTGATTGCATTCAATTGCAACATACCACCTTCACTTAATCTTGTAATTCTAAATTCATATGGCGAGTTTGAATGTGGATTAATTTACTTCAACTTTTTAATTGAAATAAAAGACTACAGAATATACGATGAGTTTGTTCTGTAATCTTTTTCAAACTGGAATTCTGAAGTTGATTAATCTAAGAGTGTTGAACTCCAAGTTTTATCGGCTTGAGTGATTTATCACCTGGAGAGGGAAATAAATCACTCCTTTTTAGTGGTATTACTTTTAATCACTATCATGAGAAGGAATATTTTCAAAACCAGCAGATTTGATGTTTTCCCTGGACATATTTCTCTTGATTGCTCACTTATCGGCATTTTATCTCTCTGTTTCTCACTGTTTTTAGTCTGTTTCTTGCTTCGATAGAGTTTAGAACAAAAAACATAAAAATATTGTGATGTTTCATTTGTGACTTACAATAAAAAAAATATAAAAAGTGAAAAATAGAAAATTCAGTCCACTGCAGACAACAATGGAGCTTCCAAAGTTTTTTTAGAAGATAAGTGGCCAAAATTACCTTTCCTATGGGTTCAACCTTGCTTTCCACAAATACTGTAGTTTGTAGGAATATAAATATTAAACTTTGACCAGATTTAACAATGGTTTAGGTCACCTCCATCATCCACGATTCCTAAAACCATGGGTATATCCTATACCCATGGTTTTAGGGGATATACCCACAGTTTAAAACAACAGGTATAGAGTTGTTTTACTATAGTGAAAAATTACTCCCATATATTAACAAAAAACAAAATGGTTAGATCAAGTGAATATAATTTATAAAATTAATAAACTATCATATGGAGAAATACATCATTAATCACCAAATCCTTAATAACACCCATAATTTGATAAACAAATGACCTTATAATTATTCAAAATATTCCCAAACTATGTTTTAAACCCAAAAATCGGAAGGATTTGATCACATATTCTTCCAATATTAATTTAACCTTTATCTTTAGTCAACATAAGTCACCCATAAATCATATACCAAAACTTTATATGCCCTAATCATATAATATCTAAAATATGCTAATCATTTCAATAAATAATCATGGAGTGGCTAGCACACACCAGTTCAAGACTCCATGTAGGGGGGAAAATGTTGGATAACCATGAACATGAAGTTAGGAATATAATATGAGGTGATAGATTAAAGAGACTAGGAAGGTGATATTTTAATGCGGGGTCTTGGGCATTGAACCTATAGAAATTCAATCATAAACAATCCCAATTAAAATGGGATTCAAACATAAATCCCTTATGACTTTAGTAATTTTTTAGTCAAAACCTCGTGAAAGAGAGAACCTTATATGGATATGTATATCCACATAATTTTCATGATAAGAATCATAAAATTCATTCATGGTCAGTATATACACAACATAAATGAAACAAGTGGTGAATATGACATGTGTCACACAAAAATAAAAGCAAGATGAAAATTCCTTACCGCAAGTCCGACTGGATTCATAATCACTCTAATATCCTGTATAATAAATTTATATTTTTTATAATTATATTCCAAAACTCTTTAAAAAATCATAATATCATATATGATCAATTATAACATTTCAACATCCATTTATTAATAATTCCTGATTAAAATCGTCATTTTTGGGTGTTAATTGATTCATTTTTCTTGATAGTTTCGGTTCGGTAGTTAAAATACTTATATTGTGATCATGGTTCCATAATAACCAAAATTTTATTAATGATATAAATATAATATATATTTATTTTCATCCGTAAAATGTATAGATAGATAAATAAATTATACATTTAATGGAGACAGTAGGTCGTACATACGTATGAACACTTTTTCCAATTTTCGAAGGATGGAATAAAATAAAGGTAAAAAATAATTCAACATTAAAAAAATCCTTATTACATCATATATATCATATATATTCATTAAATATATCCTCGTTACCATCCATGTAAATATGAATCGAAAAAACGAATCACATCTTTTCATGGAAGTGGTTGTCCACACGTACGCATGAGCAACATTATCATTTTATAATGGATTGGAAGGTAAAGAGGTAGATATGATATTATAATTACATACGAATAATTATTTCATAAATATAATTTATAAATAGTAAACCCATCATAGTAACCATCCATTAAAAGATGGAGATGAAAAATGAATTGTATTGCTACATGGAGGCGGTAGTCCACATGTACGTATGAGCTATACTTTCACTTCTCATTTGATGGAATATAGGAAATATATTTGTGGTTACCTAATAATAATAACTTTTAAATATATTTAGGTCACTTAATTTATTATTTCATGATGAATACCACAAACTTATAGGAGGTAGAAGAAGAATTAAATTGAAAATGATCGGTTAAGAGTTACACCTCTTCATTGAGAAACCTCTTTTAACTTACACCTTAAGCCTCAAAAGGATGGTGTTTTGGAAAGACATAAGATCTAGAATTTGAGTAATGAATCTATGAATTTATCATGGAAGGTATTTTCAAAGATATAAGTCTCAAAATTTTTGAGGAATAGAGGAGATGAGGTTCCCTTTTATAAGTGAGGGGAATGACACACTTGGAATTACTTAATGCATTTAATTAATATAAATTAATTTTAATAGAAAAATATAACTAAATTGATAAAATTAGAATATAAGATGAATATTATTCAAAATAATATCATATTATAAAATTTGGTCAAGTTTTGGTTATGTTTTTACACTTATCTCTTAGTTTTAACACTCCATTAACCCTTTTGACAATTACTATGATATCAATGTGTTTTTAATCTTTAGAGGTTAATAAAGATACCATAAAAAGAAAAGTGTCCCATAAATGGACCATGGTTGATATTTTAATCCATATATAATTAAATTGGACGAATATAGTATTTTTTTTATGAATCCTTAAAAATTTAATTAAATTTTGTTTATTATAAAATATCATTAATGCTTTTTTTTGGAAATATATGAAATATTATAATATAATATTTGTCTAACTCATGTAAAATGGTTTCAAAATGATATGAATTTGAATATAAGTAAGATATGATATTTATATAATCAAAAAATAATATTTTCATATGTTTATATATAATTCTAAACCTTATCTTTTGGTTTAACAGCTTGGTTAACTAATTTTATCTTTAAATGTGGTAATGCCTTTTTCATTATTAAAAGATAATAATTTAACATATTAGTTAAAAATTGGATCCTAAATGAAAAATGGATGAAATTTTAGACCGTTTATAATCCTATTTTTTCTATTGAAATATTTTTATGTTTTTTAAATAATTTAATAAAATATACTTAATATAATATACTATTAATATAATTTTAAGAACTATTCACATATTTTGACTTAAAAAACATGACAGTAATGGAATTTGAATATGAACCTTTAAAACATCTCTAATATGTTATATTTATCTTAAATATTCATGGTAAAATTTAAACAATCTGAACAATATTACTTTTAGATTTTTTAAAATCCTTTACTTGATTTTTCTACTGCTTGCACAAGCACCGTTTCAACATAAGAGTGATATATATCTAAAGGTATAATGAAAACATTACCCATACCCATGTGGAATTGAGAGAATGTCACCAAGGACTTTTTCACTGGTCTCCTAAAGAACTACAAAGGAAACAATGTGATATGGATTGTAGTGAATCAACCCACAAAGATTGACCACTTTATCATTATTTGGGAAGATTTATAACTTGAAAAAACTACCAAGATATATGTGAAGTAAGTGGTGAGGATACATGTGTTTCCAATTTTTTTCATCTCAGATCGTGATCCAAGGTTTACCTATAAATTCAAGAGAAGTCTTCAGCATTATTTCAGTAGTGAATTGAATTTCAGTATGACCTATCACCCCCAAACTGATGGAAAATATGAAAGGAATATTTATATTCTTGAGGAAATTATATGAGACTACTCAATGGAATTTAAAAGGGTATGGGACTAGCATATCCTATTGGCTAAGTTCTCATATAACAACAGCTTCCACTTGATTATTCAAATGCCTCCATATAGAGCTCTGTATGGGAGGTGATGTAAAACTCCAACTTGTTGGGATGAAGTTGGGGAATGAAATATACATGGACCTATCCATGTGAAAGATATGATAGATAAAGTTAAAACCATCCAAAAACATATAAAAGATTCTCAGATTTCAAAAAATGATCTATGATGAGAACCATCAAAGGTAATTGTAGTTTGATGTGGGAGGAATTTTTTTCCTTTGAATATCACTATAAAAGAGAGTCATGTAGTTTGGAAATAAGGGAAATCTCAACCCAAGGTATATTGGACCCTTTGAGATCCGTGATCGTATAGGAGCAGTGGTCGATCATCTTTAACTTCTACCAATTATGGATCAAGTTCATGATGTGTTCCACATATCACTGTTGAGGAAGTACATAACCGATATATCACCTGTACTGAATCTGGAGTAGCCATAATTGGAGAATGACCTCTCATATGAAGAGAAACCATTGAAGATCTTGGACCAAAGATACAAAGTTATACGTAACAAGATAACTCACATCGTCAAAGTGTTGTGGAAGAACCATAAGTTTGAAGATGAGACATGGAAACCAGAGGAAATAATGAATTGAAAGTACCATCACATATTCTTAACCATGAATTTGAGTTAAAATTTTTGGGACAAAATTTTAAAAGGTGGAAATAATGTTACAACCCACAGTTTATAAAGGATATTTGTATCTCAAAATAAATGCAAGTTATAATATATTATATAGTATTATACATATAAAAAAACCGATAATAATTTATTTCATTAATAAATATCGCTACATTAATAAATAATGAAACTAATTAAAATTATGAAAATTACAATTGGAAAAAAAATATAAAATGGATAAATATGGATTTCCCCAATCTAATAGAATCATCACCCCCACTGTTAGCAATATAGAGGAAATAAAATATTAGTAAGCCCATCAAAATCTTAGAAAATTGAAATATAGTACTGTAACAACCCGAAATTTTGAATAAATCTTGTTTCCTAATTTTGTGTGTTATTTTATTTTTATAATCAACAAAACTGTTTCATTAGATAACATGAGTATGCTTAAAATGAGACCGCTGGGTTTTGACTATTATATGACCATTGGTCAATATGACCGCTGGAAACTAAACGTTTCGATTTTTTTGTCTCTAAATACAAGTGATCTTGGTTAATTAATATAGAAAGAAGATTCGATGGCCTCACCCAGTAGTCTTGGACTGATCGAAGCCCATCTAACAGAACTTAGGAAGGAGGTAGCCCCACTAGGCTTTGCTCTGGACCAAACCCAAGCTAAAATTCATCGTGTGAAGCTAGAACGGAATTGCCTTCGCGAGAAGTTCAAACTGATATAAATTACTACTCGTGCGATGTTGGCCGAGCCTCCCTCGTATTCTCTCACCTTAGAACACCTTACACTTAGGTCCTATGCTGGTGTGATAAGGGGCTATCTAAGGAGACCGTAACTGCCTTGTGTAATCCTTTGTTTTAAATAAAAATTTTGATTTCTTCTTATGATGAAGTTTATGAACTTTCAAATGTTCGAATAAATATAGTATGCGTATTTTTGATGGATTTTAGAGAAATTATATTTTAAAAATGTTTATGTAAACCTTAAATAAAGAAAAATGTGTAACGATTTTTAAAAAATGGTCTTCTACAATTATGTTCAGTATGAAATTTAGAGTCTAATAAGATCAACTTAATTTTTGATGAATAGTAAATTATGAATAGTGATTTTATGCTTAGGATTAGTAATGTGACCAAATGGATTAGTAATCTCACTTAAAGAAATTATTAATAATATTCTAGGCACCTTGATTAAGTAATGTGATTCAATAAAATGGTTAAATAACAGTTTCATAAATTATTAGTCAAGTAATAGTTATTCGGGTGAATAGTATTTTTTAATTAAAAATTAAATTAAAAATATTTAGAAAATTATTTTTATAAAATGGACTTTATTTTTGAATTCAGAATATCGATATTATGCTGAGGTAATTTTTGGGGAATTTTCTGAAAAAAAATGAATTTTCGGTGAATAGTGTATTTATTTAAAAATTAAATTAAAAATATTTAGAAAATTATTTTTATAAAATGGAGTTCATTTTTGTAATCAGAGCATCGATTTTTGGTTAAGGAGAAATTTTTGGATTTTTCTGAGAAAGATGAATTTTCAGTGAATAGTAAAAATGCAGTTTTAGGGTTTCAGTATGTTAAATGACATCATAACTGTGTCATGATGATGTCATGAGATATTTTAAGGGATGGTCGACTGAAGGGGATTAATTATTGTATGAGGTGTACCATGTTTCCAATACCATGGGCAAATACCATGGGCAAGCCCATGGTTTTTCCAAAACCACCAATGAGGTGTCCCTTGGCCATTAATACCTTGTCCCCTCACTTTCCCTATAAATACCAAGACATCCTCTCATACATTCGACTCCCAACTCTCTCCCAACAAATATCTGGTATCATTACCTCCCAAGAAGTCCTCCCAAGGTGCCCCCAATCCCTCAAGGTCCCAACCTTTGAGTTTTAAGAGTTACGTTTAAGGTAAGGGATCCTACCTCTCTCTTTCTTTTCAAGTAATCGCTTTTATGTCATTTCTTTTATGCTCCATTCTATTATGTTGGAAGATGTTCTTTTATATTCATATTAATTCCATTTTCATGTTCATATGACGAGATACCCCCTCTTTCTCTCATCAATTCATTTTAAGAAATTTTAAGTGGCGCCGTTAGGCTGCTGAATTGTTAAGGGATTCGTTCACCTTTCTCATTTTTCAATGTTCTACTTTCATATTAAGTCTTTCAAGTTCCTTTTTTATTATGTTGGGGTATGATATCTATATCTATCATACTGATCTTTTATGTTCATATGATGAGAGACCCTATTTGATCTCTTCAATTCAGTATTTTGAAGTATTAAGTGGCGCCGTTAGGCTGCCAAATTTTTAAGGGACTCGTTCACCTTTCTCATTTTTCAAAGATCTATTTTCATGTCAAGTCTTTCAAGTTACTTTTTAATTATGTTGGTGTATGATATCTATATCTATTATACTGAACTCTTATGTTTATATTATGAGAGACCCTATTTGATCTTTTCAATTCATTTTTGGTTGAAGTTTAAGTGACGCCGTTAGGCTGCCGGATTTTCATAAGAGAAATCTAATTTTTGTCTTCCTTCCATGTTTTTCATTTCAAATTATATGTCCTTCAAATTTCATTACCATGTTTATATATCCTTCATATTCGGTCCCTCTACTATTTTATGGGTCATTTATGATTGTTTGACCCATGTCCCCTTTCTTTTCAATGTTTTCTAAAACCACGAAACATAGCCGTTGTGCTGCAGAATTTCCGTCTCAAATTTCTCTCTCTTTTTCTAAAGTTATTTTATTTTATTAATTGAATAATCAAAGATCTCTCTTATATATGGTTATTCACATATATACCAAGTTTTTCTATTTTAAATTCTAGGATTTACCTACATGAGACCCGCTTTCTCTTTCCATGGGTTTAAAGTGACGTAAGGATCATGTCTTTAAAGCAGTTTTGAAAACGTTATGATTATGAAATGAAACCCATTCCTTTTATGATATATGGGTTGTTTATGAAATGATTGATGATGATATATGTGGCTCAAATGATAATAAATACATGTCAAGGGTGTGCCCTGATAGCGCTCCAATGCATTGGGTAAAGACTTAATCTCTAGAGATGACCATTTTTAACAACGCCTTGGTGAATAATCTTGGTAATTTTTAATGACACCTTGGGGATGGACCTTGGTGAAACGGAAATGATTGTCAATATTAAATGTTGTAGACAAATCTTCAAGTTATGAAATAAATTATTTTTGTTATGATATGCCTACTGATTTCTTTCTCATGCCTTAAAGTTCTTTTTCATGACATTGTTGATGTATCTTAAGTTCACATGTTAAATGTTTCCCTTGTTTCTCTTACTGGGCCTTCTGCTCACCCTTTCTTTTGATGTATGTCCCCAGGTTATGAGATGTAGTAATGAACCTAGTATGAACATAAGGAGAAGCCTTTCAAGTGTTTAAGAAGAATCTTTTTTTTGTTTTCATGTTTTAAATTCCCGGTTTCCAAGACACTAAACCTTAAAGATCCTCGGTTTTGTAAAATGTAATGAAAAGTTATGTTATAAAAAGGCAGGATGTCATAGTTGGTATCAAAGGATGTTTAGTTATTTGTGGAAATTTGGATATAAAAACTTTAGGAATAACCCTATATAAAAGTTTAAATAAAGGAAATATTCCTGGTATTTTTGTGAGTTTTGAGTAAGGGGTTGCCAAGAAAATACATCCCTGTCTGGATACGAGCAGGTAGAGGTGGATCTAGCACAGATGTACATTGGGGTAAAACCCGAAAACACCGCTTTGAGCTAGACTAAAACGGGAACTGGTACACGACAACGGGCCTTGCTGCACTCTTGGTTATGACTCTCGGAGGATATTCTTTGGTAAATTCATAAGCTTAGTATGAACCATTATTAAAGGGACAAAGATAAAATAAAATAAAGATTCACATAAGAATATATGATCATGGATAACCAAGATCAGAACCTATGGGATCACAAGTTAGGGTATAATTTTATTCTATAATTTATCCTTCTATGCTTTAAGTTCCTTTTCATGATTATTGGATAAGTATTTAAGCCCCTAATTATACTTTCTTTTCTTAGTTAATGGTGGGAAATGAAAGAACATGTCCCAACAACCAATGTGATAGGAAATGTGATGATTTCTATATTAATATGACAGATATGATTAGGGTATTAAATGATTATTATTATTTTGCAAGATGTTCACTATTTTGAGTACCCTTTTTGATCGAGGTAAATAGATTACTACGGTATTTTATTTGCGGAGTAAATTTTGACTTATATTTTGAAGAATCGATGAATTTAAGGTGGACTTATAGTAATTTATGTTACATATGGAAATGATTATCCTATCTTGGGTAAAATAAGTTTAGGTTAGCTACTTTTGTTATAATATGTTAGGAGTGGTTGATGTTGTCTGGAGATGAACGATGAAGTTTATTTAGGAAGACTATGTTATCAAATCCTTCTTGTATTTGGGTTTCAATCTTAGTTTGGTTTATTTTGAGGAATTTTAAGAACAGTTATTTATGGAATGGTCTATGATGAACTTTGGGTAGTACCGTGGAACTTTGAAAATTTAAAAGTAGTTTCCTTTCCTATGGGATTCTTTCTTTTGGAAGAATTTTTTTATCTTACCCTTTCTGTTTTTGGGATAATGTTTAAAGATATAAGAAATTGATAGTTAATCTTTTGTGGATTACGTGACTCTCAAGAAGATGATTCTTGTGTTTTTATGAGACCAAGTGTTTTGAATGCTCATCATTTGGAGAAAAGATTAGTTTTGGTAGAAACTTATTAAAGGATGAAACTCTACTTGAAGGTAGGTATATTTTCTTATGTTTTTATTCTATGTAGTAAATGGATTCCTCAAAATTATGAAAAGGAACGTAAAACAAAAACTTTGTTGGTTTACGTTTCCTACTAGGTAATCAAAGACCATTTACACACATCATCATCTTGTGATTTTCTTATGGTTAACTTTCTCCTAATCATGTTTTCTATCACTCTCCCTCAGAACTTGACCCCTTGTTTTTTCTTCCATATCCATATTTTTCTACAAGGAATCCTAGTATGGGTTAACTCGGGTGACCTGTGTACTTCCCTTTCTTTCTTTTTAAGTAATAGTTTTACTGACTCCTTTTCCAATGTGGGACTTTCAATGAAATTTCAAAACCCAATTATAAAAATTGCGAGGACGCAATTTCATAAGGGGGGAAGATTGTAATGACACGAAATTTTGAATAAATCTTGTTTCCTAATTTTTTGTGTTATTGTATTTTTATACTCAACAAAACTGTTTCATTAGATAACATGAGTATGATTAAAATGAGACCATTGGGTTTTGACTGTTATATGACCATTGGTCAATATGACCGCTCGAAACTAAATGTTTCGATTTTTTTGTCTCTAAATAAAAGTGATCTTGGTTAATTAATATAGAAAGAATATTTGATGGCCTCACCCAGTAGTCTTGGACCGATCAAATCCCATCTAACAGAAATTGGGAAGGAGGTAGCCCCACTAGGATTTTCTTTGGACCAAACCCAAGCCGAACTTCATCGTGTGAAGCTAGAACGAAATCTCCTTCGCGAGAAGTTCAAACTGATAGAAATTACTCCTCGTGCGATGTTGGCCGAGCCTCCCCCAGATTCTCTCACCTTATCACACCTTACACTTAGGTCCTATGCCGGTGTGATAAGGGGCTATATAAGGAGACCGTAACTGCCTTGTGTATTCCTTTGTTTTAAATAAAAATTTTGATTTCTTCTTATGATGAAGTTTATGAATTTTCAAATGTCCGGATAAATATAGTATTCATATTTTTGATTAATATTAGAGAAAGGATATTTTAAAAATGTTTATATATACCTTAAATAAAGAAAAATGTTTAATGATTTTCAAAAAATGGTCTTCTACAATTATGTTCAGTACAAAATTTAGAGTCTAACAAGATCAACTTCATTTTTGATGAATAGTAAATTATGAATAGTGATTTTATGCTTAGGATTAGTAATGTGACCAAATGGATTAGTAATCTCACTTAAAGAAATTATTAATATAATCTAGGCACCTTGATTAAGTAATGTGATTCAATAAAATGGTTAAATAACGGGTTCATAAATTATTAGTCAAGTATTAGTTTTTCGAGTGAATAGTGTTTTTAATTAAAAATTAAATTAAAAATATTTAGAAAATTATTTTTATAAAATGGACTTTATTTTTGAATTCAGAACATCGATATTATGCTAAGGTAAGTTTTGGGGAATTTTCTGAAAAAAATGAATTTTCAGTGAATAGTGTATTTATTTAAAAATTAAATTAAAAATATTTAGAAAATTATTTTTATAAAATGGAGTTCATTTTTGTAATCAGAGAATCAATTTTTGGTTAAGGTGAAATTTTTGGATTTTTCTGAGAAAGATGAATTTTCAGTGAATAGTAAAAATGCAGTTTTAGGGTTTCGGTATGTTAAATGGCATCATAACTATGTCATGATGATGTCATGAGATATTTTAAGGGATGGTCGACTAAAGGGGATGAATTATTGTATGAGGTGTACCAAGTGGCCAATACCATGGGCAAATACCATGGGCAAGCCCATGGTTTTGCCAAAACAACCAATGAGGTGTCCCTTGGTCATTAATGCCTTGTCCCCTCACTTTCCCTATAAATACCAAGACATCCTCTCATCCATTAGACTCCAAACTCTCCCCCAACTAAGCTCTGGTATCATTACCTACCAAGAAGTCCTTCCAAGGTGCCCCCAAGCCCTCAAGGTCCCAACCTTTGAGTTTTAAGAGTTACGTTTAAGGTAAAGGATCCTACCTCTTTCTTTCTTTTCAAGTAATCGCTTTTATGTCATTTCTTTTATGCTCCATGATCTTATGTTGGAGTATGTTCTTTTATGTTCATATTAATTCCATTTTCATGTTAATATGATGAGATAACCCCTATTTCTCTCATCAATTCATTTTAAGGAAGTTTAAGTGGCGCCGTTAGGCTGCCGAATTTTTAAGGGATTCGTTCACCTTTCTCATTTTTCAAAGTTCTACTTTCATGTCAATTCTTTCAAGTTACTTTTTATTATGTTGTGGTATTATATGTATATCTATCATACTGATATTTTATGTTCATATTATGAGAGACCCTATTTGATCTCTTCAATTCAGTATTTTGAAGTTTTAAGTGGCGTTTTTAGGCTACCGAATTTTTAAGAGACTCATTCACCTTTCTCATTTTTCAAAGATCTATTTTCATGTCAAGTATTTCAAATTTATTTTTAATTATGTTGGGGTATGATATCTATATCTATAATACTGAAATCTTATGTTCATATAATGAGATATCCTATTTGATCCTGTCAATTCATTTTTGGTTGAATTTTAAGTGACGCCGTTAGGCTGCCAGATTTTCCTAAGAGAAATCTAATTTTTGTCTTCCTTCCATGTTTTTCATTTCAAATGATATGTACTTCAAATTTCATTACCATGTTCATATATCTTTCATATTCGGTCCCTCTACTATTTTATGGGTCATTTATGATTGTTTGACCCATGTCCCCTCTCTTTTCAATGTTTTCTAAAACCCCGAAACATAGCCGTTATGATGCAGAATTTCCGTTTCAAATGTATCTCTATTTTTCTAAAGTTATTTTATTTTATTAAGTGAATACTAAAATCTCTCTCTTCTATAGGGGTATTCACATATATACCAAGTTTTTCTATTTTAAATTCTGGGATTTACATACATGAGACCCGCTTTCCCTTTCCATGGGTTTAAAGTGACGTAAGGATCATGTCTTTAAAACAGTTTTTAAAACGTTATGATTATAAAATGAAACCCATTCCTTTTATGCTATATGAGTTGTTTATGAAATGATTGATGATGATATATGTGGCTCACATGATAATAAATAAATGTCAAGGGTGCACCCTGATATCACTCCAATGCATTGGGTAAAGAATTAATCTCTAGAGATGACCATTTTTAACAACGCCTTGGTGAATAACCTTGGTAATTTTTAATGACATCTTGGGGATGGACATTGGTGAAACAGAAATGATTTTCAATATTAAATTTTGTAGCCACATATTCAAGTTATGAAATATTTTATTTTTGTTATGATATTCCTCATGATTTCTTTCTCATGCCTTAAAGTTGTTTTTCATGACATTGTTGATGTATCTCAAGTTCACATGTTAAATGTTTCCCTTGATTCCCTTACTGGGCCTTCTTCTCAACCTTTATTTTGATGTATGTCCCTAGGTTATGAGATGAAGTAATGAAACTAGGATGAACATAAGGAGAAGCCTTTAAAGTGTTTAAGAAGATTTTTTTTTTGTTTTCATGTTTTAAGTTCCTGGTTTCCAAGACACTAAACCTTAAAGATCCTCAGTTTTGTAAAATGTAATGAAAAGTTATATTATAAAAAGGCGAGATGTCATAAGTACCTTTAGATGAATTGAGTTTAATATTGAGTGAAATAATGAATTAGTATTTATAGGAAGCAAAGTGATCATTGGAATAGTAATGTGATCGTTGTAATAGTAACCCGACCGTTGGGAGTAGTAACCTAACCGTTAGAATAATAATTTTACCTCAAAATAATAATTTGTGATATACATAATATTAAAAATTATTAATATAAGTAAATATAAATATTTTAATTCTGAATAATAAATACCATAATTAAAAAACTCAAATATAATATAGGCACATTTTTAAATAACTGTATTTTAAAGTATTTCGTAAATATCATAATTTCTATATTAAAAATTAAAATTAACTATGTTATAAATTTATTTTTATAAAATTAATATCATTTTTTAAATCATAATGTCAAAATTTTACAAGGGTTATTTTTTGGTAATTTTATAAAATACTTCAATTTTCAGGTGAATAGTAAAAGTACAATTTTTCACATAACCGGTGTATCTTAAATTAGACCATTCACGATGTAATAATGAGCTAATAATTTTTAGAACATGAGTTTAGGAAATGATATATTTAATTTCATAAATTATTCATTAAAATAAAATAAACTTAAATTCCAAAGCTAAAAATCGTTTTCTAAACCCTAAATTCAAAACTGATTATTTAAAATAATATTTTTTCTTTCTTTTTACTTTATTTTATAATAAACTAATAAATTCAAATTAAAAAGGGGTTGTAAAGTATTAAAACAATTATATTCCATTTATATATGATTTTTACTTTTTTAAAATTTAAAATTTTATGTTTTACCCTTGATATATTATTTTATTTAATATTTTAATCTAAAATTACCCCTCTCCTCAAGTATAAATTACCCCTCTTCATCCCCTTGGATAAAAATTTCTCTCACCCATTAAAAATCCACTGTTCTTCCAAAATCCTCCCTCTAAGTCCCCTTATAATCCATAGTGATGTTTTGGAGTAATCCAACTCCAAACACCAATGTAGTTTTAGTGTTGTACAAGAGAACCTACACTGAGAATTAAGTAAGTTTCGATCAACTCTTCTATTTTATTTATTTATTTATTATTATATTCCATTTTTACACACCCCTTAAAAAACCATAACTTTTAAGATTAATTAGGAAGTAATTTAACAATTTATAAATTATTTTAACCTACTATAAGTATCATATTTACTATATATGTAAATTTCAAACTTCCCACTCCCGCTCTCCTGAAAATGTCCTGAAAAATGTTGGTTAACCACCTATGAAGACATTACCATGTAAAATATTATAACCACCATCATGAATGTATATTATGAATTATATATAATGTATATACATGTAATTACATTAATTATGATCTTATAGAATTGATTCTACTCATGTGTAAGGGCTTTGAACAAGATTAGTAAAATTGAAACAAAATGAGAAAATTTAATAAAAAATGATATCAAAATATTTTAAGTTTAAAAAAGAATGTTATAAAATATAATCAAATAATTATAATGGATAATTAGTATAGAAAAATTAACATAATTCATTGGGTAATGTGATTTATTTCAGGTGATTATCAGTAATATGTGTGAATATGATTCTAACTTTGTTCACAATTATGATGTTATGATTGTGAACATATGTTATGCCTGAATATGATGCTAGATTTATTCATATCTATGTGTGGGATTTGACCACTATGTCAAGATGTTTGTTTTTTATGTATTTCCACATCCCATGCCTTTATCACATGTTTCCCTCATGATGTTGATAATGATCATATGGTTATGATATGATGATGCTGATTATGATCACCCATGTTATATTGATTAATGTTTCTTATTAACCCTATTACCAGGGTTTTAGCTCACCCCTTTATTTGATGTATATACTCAGCTGACTACATGTACTAAGGAGAACATGAGATTTAGAAAGATAAAGAAGAATATTTTAAATAAATTTTTTTTTATTATGTATAATTGACGCATGGTCTAAATTTTCCCAAGATACTAAAACTTTGGATCATGTATTGTAATGATATTATGTTGTTTATCTTAAAATTAAGTAATAGTCATGTAAGAAAAAATAGATTCTCTATACAGTTAACACTATTCATACCCACCAATTCAATTTCTAAGTTATAATGGTCATATTTAAATAATAATATTTCATGTTTTTTAATATTTTTTTTCATATCTTGTATTCTATCAAACATAGTATTTATTTTAAAATCTCAAGATATTACAATTCATCAATTAACCAAAACTGCCACCATTATCTACCACAAACATGGATGCATTGTTTACATGAACTTTCTCTAACCATATTTATTTTATAATGAGTACGAGGATAATGTTATGACTCCATCCATAAAGAGAATTTAATTT
Organism: Viscum album; assembly: GCA_963277665.1. Lineage (NCBI taxonomy): Eukaryota > Viridiplantae > Streptophyta > Magnoliopsida > Santalales > Viscaceae > Viscum > Viscum album. The sequence goes on from OY728133.1 coordinate 498,161,378, forward strand.
ATATTAGTAAGTCACCTACTCATTGGCATCCAATTTCCATTAGGACCATCTATTAACCATTATCATAAAAACATGACCCTACTTATATGGGGGTCATATCACTCATGGCTGATACAACACTACCCACTATAGTAGTGTTCTTATCATCTCTCCAGTTGGTAAAAAATATGATCTCCATAGACCATATCCCATTCATTACTAAACACTATGGTCTTACATGGACAAAGTCACTCAAAACAAGAGTGCTGAATAAATGTCAATCCACCCATTCCTAGCTCATAAGAATGTCACTCTCAACATCCATCATAACCTTTTCAGTATTTTGATGGTGAAATACTAATCATATAACCATCCTCATACCAATTCTCGTGTGCCAACACAATGGGTTTTATCATCAACACACATGTTTCGCTCATCCTAGGCCATTACCATCACTATTATTCCTTGAAATCTTATCATTTAAGGGGTAATTGTCTACATGAGGAAAATAATTCCATTCCTATCGAATTACTGAGCTACTAGTCCCATTATAATTTCAATAAATACCATTATACCTAAGATCTCTCATGGACTCCATTGATTTTAAAATTCAATATGCACCACACTTAATGTGAATATACCCTTGATCTTATATAATCATAATTGGTACAAATCCTTATGTTTTCCAATTTAACAGCCTGAAACATGATCCCATGAGTCACAAATTATTAAACTAGGATCACATGCCTAAATTAATAACCATGTTACTAATTTATATCAGTCTCACATGACTTGACTTCTCTTGGCACTCCTTTTTAAAATTGGGCACTTTACTCATGACATGGTCTATCACATGACCACCCTCTAACCAAATTCATTCCCAAAATCTAGAGCATTTACCCAAATTCTCATCATGATCAGAAGCACATACTGAATCAATAGTTCTAGACACTTTATTTATCATTCTCTAAAAATCTCAACCTGATACCAAGGCACTCATATGCCTTACATTTCAAGCACTATCACTCAAGGTGCTTTTTGAGTAAAAGGTTACTAAGTCATCACCATTACTATACCATATATTCAATCAAACTTATAATGAATTGATCTCAAATCGAATCCATCTACCCATTCCTTTATACCTTAAAGGAAATTAAATGAATGAATAAACCCTCTCATAGGTTACCCTAGATCACCACTAGGTATTGAATTACTAAACTCAAATTCACATCTTGAGGGCCACTAGGTCTCCCACATAGCCCATAGGCAAAGTATCACATAATCCACAAACCACGAGAATCCAAATGCACTTTCAAATCGAATATTACATGAAATATAACATTCCAAACACTCACTCCAGGGTCCTATATACATAAAAAAATAAAATCCAACTCAACCAACCAAAAAGGGACTAATTCTCATGAGCATCCATACATGAGACTACCTTCTTGAGGATTATAAACTCAGGAGGATCCTCATCGGCCTCCTTATACGAGATTTACCCATTCTTGGATCATATTATTATATGAATATATATATATATATATAATGACATCATCCTATACTATCTATATATAGGGAAACATTGTCACTGGATAAGTAAAGTAGAATTCCATTCCAAACTGTATGAAAAAACGCCATACTGGCTATTACTGGCACTTTAAGTAACCAAAACTATAGAGGAATCACCCCAAAGGGGTATATAACTAGGGAATATAAATACCATGATGACCTACTGGGGTAATCACTCCTCTTGTCCATAAGGGACTACATCATAGTACTTATCCTCATCAACAAGAATCCTACCATAGATCTACATGGGAGGCCATCATAAAATAATACATACATGCACAAGGATGTCCAGCTAAGTATAATTACCCTAATAAATCATATGAAAAATGTCATATGAGAGGTTTTTTACACTTTAAATAGTAGGGACCTTATTATAAGTGAGAAAAGTACACATATAAAGGCATATATGTCATTCGGATCCTATGTGCCTAATCATGATTCATGATATGCCTCTCTCCTCTATGATCCAAGATCCAAATCCAAAATAAATCATAAAACTAAAACATTTTGTTTGTAACATGAAGTAAAAAATCATATAACTATAATAGGGAACACCATGAATAGATATCACAAGCCCCCTGGTAACCCATACTTCATGATAGAAAAGGTTTTCATGACACACTGACATGATATCCATAACAGCGTCTGACACATTCCTATATCTTCTGGCTACCATATACTAAGCAGTAAGATGAATAAAAATATCTCTAATACCACTTTATAACATACTAAACTAGTTTACTATGAATAATAACCAAACTGGTGGTGACATGTGACCTTAGGCATGCCTCCTCGTATGTTAGAGTTTAGAGACTAGCAGTGGGGGTATAAGGTGGTGCTGTGAGAAGATTATAACCCATGTATTTGAGTTTATAATAATAAATAAATAACCAAGAATCATATACAATCAATTACCATCAGAGTATGTAGATAATAAATTAATAAAAAAATACAATGGCAAATAAAATGCTGGCATACAAGCATACAAGACAGATCACCGATTGGGTTAATCACATATACGAAACAAACAATGGAAATAAAATTCAAATGATTCACTAATACCAATACCAAGCCTCACCTCATCCCATCCTCCATATTATAATCTATCCAGATTAATCATGAAAATCCCTGGGCCCCCTTCCAATCTATACATTCAACCAAGTTATATTTTTATCTGTTACCCATGTGAAATCGTGTTCTGAGCAGGGTTTGAGTTTAAAAATTAATAGGGAATCACCAATGTGGTCCCATACATACCAAAAATTCATTGATATGTGCATATGAAATTCTATAAATAACTAAATAACTGTTGGAAAATAAATCAATAAATCACTATTAATTATTTGGCCCATGTCCCTGATCAACCATACCTACTTTGACTAGTGTGAAAGTGTCTCTAAGCATGTCATGATGACCATGCCAACCATAATAATGACCTACGGGTCTTTCACCATAATATACAGTGATAATGAACTAGGGGATAAACTCACCCTGGTATACATGATAATGACCTAGGGAATGCCCTGGATTAAAATAAAAAACTGGGGAATTCTCTATCCCAGTATACTATGGTTCCCAACTGTTAATCCTCGGGAGTGTGGGAGATTTGGCAACACTCTCCAAATACCTCAAAATCCCCAACAATAAGAACATAGAAGGTCATATCCTCTACCCAAAAACTATATAATCCTAGATCCAAATCCATGACAGCACCACTGGTAGTATCAAAGACCTCCATACTAGGGGTGTTTCCTTTAGTATTATAGACCACCCAATAAGCGGTCTTTTATAGTAGTATCACAGGCCTCCATACCATGGGAGTTTTATTTATTATCTCAAACCAAACTATAAGGCATTTTTTCTAGTTCAAAAAAAAGTATGTCCTAAGAGAATTTCCCATATCATTTATAACATAAAAGAGAGAAAGGGTTTTCTAAATTCCTAAACATGTCATCACTATACACATCTCGTTATATCATGTAAAAGGTATGATTTATAAGGCGACACTTTTAACAATATATACCCATGTCTTAGACACCCACCCAAGGTCAAACAAGAGTTGGGGGACCTAATCGAGTCCCTTGAATCTATAAAAAAGTGAAGGTACCCTAAATGGGGTCCTTGACCTTAGTCTCAGTTCAAGGGTCAAAATCCATAATAAGAGGGAATCACATTCCTCAAAAGTTCTATACATGGTATGCCTCATAAGCCTCATAGGGTAATATATACTGGTAGTAGTCTAGAGAGATATATCGTATCCTATCTCAATGCCCAAGGTTATTATAGGTCGTTCCACACACCCAACCTATCAATAAAATACCCAAGCTCTACCCATATAGATAGTCACATCCTAAGGGGATGGTCAATTTCTCCAAGTTCAATTTAACGAGCCTAAGGGCTCTGAGGCATCACTTGAGCCATGCATGACCCATGGGGATAAACCCCTCTAAGTCACCACATTTTTACCAAGTGATATTAAAGGCCTCATAAACAAAGGAAATTGAGTCTCACTCACTTTGATAACACCCATTAAGGGTATTAAATGTATTAGGGAATAAAAATAATTATCACGATCTTGACTATTGGTGACTAGGCAAGTAAGCTAGTGATCAAGGGTATGTGGTGGCCCTTGGCACTCTTATTGGTCCATGGAAATTAATATATGTTTAACAATTCAAAATTTAAAATAATTCATTCAATTAAAAATAATAATTCAATTATTAAAAGAGTTTATCACCCTTAGTGGTGATATTGAACACCCACATGCACCATACCAAAACATAATGCCATAGGGAATGCACCAAAACCACCTATCTCATTTGTAGTGATTTTTTTGATTCCATAGCCTAAAAATTATTCCCAAGATCACCGAGAACCACCCAATCTCATCCATTATAATATACCAGCTCAGGTCAAACCATAATATCACCTAAAATGGACTGCCATAAGGTCAGAAGTGCATTCCCAATAACCATGGTATGGTGAAAAGAACCATGGGTATCATACAAATAAACATGGGAATTATTTCACCCTCTAAAAAACATATAATAAGATAAAAATGATCAAAGTATTACAAAAAATATCCATAATACATATTATATCAAAACAAAAAAAGGTAAAATCCAAAAAATGAGATAGCAAGGTCTAAAGTGACAATATAAAGACCATAAACATGGAAATTGAAGCAAACCTTGATTAAATCTCCTAGTTAACATAAGTCACCACCATCCCAACCCTTTAGAATGGTAACATAATCTAAGTGAGTCTTTCCTATATAACACTCTTCCATTTACCTATATCCTATAAAAAAGGATATAAACACCCAAAGGAAAAATTAGTGTATGATCACTAAAGATTGGTAAGATATCACCAAAAATCTATACAATTTCTATCCACACGAATTCAGTAGTTCTTGTTTAAAAAAGATATCTAAAACACTTATAAACGAAATCATTTTCTACATAAAATTATTCCATTGGTTTTCATTTAAAAACATGCCATTCCTTTCAAAATCATTCCATATTCAAATAAATAGATAAAGATGACATATCAAATATCCAATGGCATACAAATATAAATAAATTAGTTTTCATGCATCAATATCTATATCATGATCAAGTTGGAAAATAAGAATATCAAATATCCATGAATTTAATGCAATCTCAAAGAATCCATAAAGAAAAATACATGACCGGAGGGTGTATGAAACTAAACCATGAAGACACAAAAAGGAACACTAGCTTCCATATGTAACTCCTAAATTTTGGGAACCTAGGTCCCTTAGAAAGGATACCCCTAGCATCCATGACATTAAGATAACCTCCCCAAGTAATAACTTACTCAACCAAGGATCGTCTGTTTTTAGTTTTCACCCACAACCCAAGGTCTCCCAATGTTCATTATATTATCATTATGTTCAACAAATCAAATTCCTGTTTCATAAAAAATTTTACAAGGAAATAAACATATCATTTCCATTCCCATATTTCATAAAAAAAATTCTATAACAATACCCCACCATACCCTTTCTTAAAAATACATTTCCATTATAAAAATATATTTGAGGCATTTTTTAAAACACATACAATGTATACAATCCAGTTTTCAAAGGAAAAACATTTTGAAAACCCCTTTACAGTATCACCAAAGATTAAATTAAATTTAAATATTCAAAATCAAAGAAAAGTATCATAAAAAACATGAATCACAAAGGGATAGAATAAAGGATAGAAACACATACCTTAAGAATGATGAATACACTGTTTCCTTCTTAACCACTGATGAGAGGGAATGATATTAGATCCTAAAAAACATATATTCAAAGAAAAAGAATTCAATTATCCATTTAAATTATATATATATTTCTCTAGTATCAATTGGAATCAAATGTGTAGAGAATAAGAGAATAAAACTGGTTTCAAGGATCCCACTTACCATATTTTACACAGTAAAGAGATAAACTTCCAATCAGTATAAAGATTCATCACCGAGAAGAGGAAGAGATCCAAGAATGTCACCAAGGATCCTATAAACCAATAAATTCAAAAAATTAGGGTCAAAGGGATCACATTAAGGAATATAAATTCTTATTTAGGGATAAAAGACGATTTATCCTCTTACTAAATCAAACACCCAGTGGCATCACCAGCTGTATATTGGGTCTCACCAGCTAGTTGGTGAGTGTATGAAGAATAAATTCACCAAAAATCATTCCATTGGATTAAAAATGAAACCTATATACATTTTGGTGTTCTTCTATCCAGCACTAGCTAGCTAGTGACCTCCACTAGCTAGCTGATGGCCTCTTGCTACCACTAATTGCCCAAAAATAATCTTTCGAGCTAAGTATAACCTAAAAATAAAAATATTAAAACATGAAGGAGATCCATACATGATTCTTCATACTAGGGTGTGAAAATTATCCCCACCACAAAATAATCATATCCCCATAAAGGCTTAATATTATGAAACAAAGAAGAGATAAGGACATTGTTGCATCATCAAGGCCTTGAACTCCCATATCTAATGGCTATACCTACCATATTTTTATCTCACTCAAACCATTGGTATCATATTACCATGAATTACCTTATCATTTTGGTCCACTATTTGAATAGGTCCTTCAACCGCTGAGTTGTCTGGTTCTATCTCAATATCCTCGCACTCAATCACATGGGATGAATCCAAATGATAATTATTCTGTTGGGAAACATCGAATAAATCATGGATAAAATTCAAATGAGCAGGTAAGTATAATCGATAATCCAAATTCACAATTCAATCTAAAATATCAAATGTATTGATATAACAAGTTAAAAATTACCCTTATTTCCAAAACATCTATTTTCCAACCAATGTGAAACTCCTAGAAAAACCCTATCACCTACCTCAAAGTCTAATGGATGATTATTATGATCGACATAAAATTTATGGTTACTTTTTTAAGAGTTGGTTTCCTAGAACAAACTAGTTTTACTCTGATTACATGGATATTTAATGTATTATTACATATTGTTCACTGTTCTTCATGACAATGATGTAATAATGTCCTAGAGTATTTTATTCATTGATATGGTCATGGCAGTTCCCCTCTATGATGAGAACCTTTAAATGATATAACAATATTCTCAAATATAGTTCTGTGGTTGGATGACATACTATGATGGGATACATAGCATGCAGACCATCAGGTGTGAGTACTTGTAAATAGATGAGACTTCCTTCCATGAAGTTCTCACTTGGTAATCTCTAAGATAGGATATTATGAGAATATACCCGCTAGTAGGAATTCCACATATTTTAGTGTCATCAGATATTTCTATCTCTGAGCATGTGTAATGATCTTTAGACTTTAATATTATCATTAATAAGTGTCATGACTTGTGAAATTTTATTTACTGACGAAAACCGTCACATAGGTAGTTGGTGGGAAGTAGGGCATGTTGGGTGCGTCACAAGTGGCATGTTATTAATGGATAAGTTAAGGAAGGATTTGTCCCTTCCATTTATGGAAGTTTATATCTTGGCCCTTTGATTTAAATAGAACTGTTGTGAGAAATTCCATGGCCATGGTGTAACAATGATTTTATTTCAGGTAGTCAAAGAACAACATATCAAGTATAAAATTTGATGACACAATCATGAAACCCGCTTGATGAGATATTGCGAAAAAGGGATTATATTACACAGTGAGTGTTCATATGTGGATGTCGTTGTTGCGACTTTATGTTATTTCTCTTGGGTGCCTTGACCTGTTGCTAGACAGTACTCTTAGAATTTAGGCAAGCCCACCTAATGAAAATGAGAAAGAATCCTAGAGGGTCACACACTAAGTGTTTTTGGTGGTCTCGGTTAAATTTTATTTGAATTTAATTAATGAAATAAATATTATTCTCAAGATAGTGGAATAATTTTATTCAAGTTAAAATGACCGCATAAATTAAATAAAATATATTTATTTATTTTGTTGAACATTTAATAAATATTTATATACTAGATTGTAAATAAAATATTTATTTAATAGAATAAAATATTTATTTATTTATTCAGGTGTTCAATAAATGGAAGTGGAGTTCGAGCGAACCAAGGTCGGTCCGATAATAAAATAATTATTTGAAAGATGGTAAATAGTTATTTAACTAGTTGGCACAAATTAGAATAACGCTGCTATTATTTTATGACATGGAATTTTATTTATAATTCCATTTTTCACAAGTTAGCGCATCATAAATAATGACACGACATTATTATTAAATGTATGGATTTTCTCTAAGTTCATGAATGTATTTAATAGTTTCTATGCAATTAAATATTGTAACTGAAATTCCTTGTATATAAATATGCAAGTACGCCTATTGTTCCATAAAACAAAAACCGCACCACACGCCTGGTGAATTGAGAATTATTGAGCCAAACGATTTCTCTCTAGAATCATCTTCTCTCCCCTATCAAGAATGAGAGACGTTCTTCAATCCTGAAGAACAAGAAATCAAGAACGACTGACATAAGACACTCACTTCACTACGCTAGAACTAGGAGAACGAGCAGTGTTGATCAGATACCATCAGAGCACGTGTGGATCACCACTAGAGGTATTCTAGTTTGGATACTTATAATCACAATGAGATAATTATGAAGGGTCATTTCGGACGATCAAAATCATCAACGAAGAAAAATTCCAAAGATCCAGGTATTATTTTTCTTTATGAAATTAACTAAATTAATTATAAAAATGATGTGCAAGATCCTCACTAAAGGTTTCAGGACTCTTTATTCTTTATCTAAATCTTTGATTATATTCCATGGAGACTGGAATTCATTGTTGTATTGATCCCGAAATAATCATTGATCATGGTAAAAATCAATGTTGGGTGCTGTCCCAACCACGCTTCCATTGTGCCCAGAACCTTCAACTTTGACCTATCTCAAACCTCTTCTTAATCAATTAAATGATGTCTATAATATATTAAATGATATTTGGTCCAACTAAGGATCATTATCCAACCTCCTCAAAACAAAATGACGATCTATAATGCCTCCCATGCAACTCCTCAAATAACGCCACCCAAATTGAAGCATGAGAACTATTGTTATATGAAAATTACACTAAGGGATGATGTTTCACTAATAATACACTAAATTCAATCATGTATTCCTTAAACATTTATTCAATAACTAAGATATATTTCTCAATCCATACATATATCTATGGATGATAATCCATGATCAAAATCAACTGGGAACCCATTGTTGTCTGCAATCCACTCTAGAACCGGGATGTAAAGTAAGAGTCTCTATCAGAGATGATAATTGATAACACACTATGAAATATGAAAATCACCCAGACATACAAGTACCAAAGGTTTTATTCCTTCATCAACTCCTTGATAGATTGGAAATGTGCTGATTTTATGAGTTGACCAATAATCACCCATATCGTATCCTTATATATTGGAGTATGAGGTTTCCCAATCACGAAGTCTATGGCCATCTCATCCCATTTCCATACTAGAATGGGTAATTTTTGTAGCATACTATAAGTTCTATGGTGTTTTCCTTAATTATATGACATGTGAGTCACTAAGATAAAAATCCATCAATAAACCATCTCATTCCTGAACACCATCAACGACGTCTGAATTCATAGTACATCTTGGTAGCTTTAGGGTTCATAGACTTACTCAATTTGAATCATCTACCCAATAATTCATGCTTCAAATCTATCAGAACAAACACCTTTACATGAATCATAAAAATCCATTAGGAGACCGAGACTTCTTTCCCGAGGTCTCCTAACAAAAAATATTTATACTAAATAACTAATACTATACATGTTAAATCATCCAAGTTGAATCTGATCATATGTAAATGATACTTACTGAGTAAAATCTAGGAATACATTTCCTTTAGTCCTCCCTTCATCCAATAACATATATACAAACAACATCATCAAGAACCACTCTTCCACTAATTCCTTTAATGCCCGAGTAAGTAACTTTTTTCTCAAAGCATCTTGACCACATAATCTTTTCAGGGGTGTAAGAAATATAAAAATAAAATGTATAAAGTTATTCCACCTAGTTTCTTTATCTCAAATGTAGATCCATCTGAGTGAATATATAATTCATACTCTTATGGTCTAAATATAATTCCTAATAATACCTAAAGAGGTAGTTACACAAATTCTTAAGAGTAAGAATCACCACTATCAACTCAAGATCATTAATGGGATAATTATTTTCACGAGGGGACAAGTGATGTGATCCCTAAGCTACTACATGTCTTCCCTACATCAGAAAATAGCCCATAACTATACCTAAAGTGTCTTAGTAAACATCATAACCAAAATCAGGTTCATGAAGAATCTAGATTGGATATAAATTCAATCTCACTTTCAACTCCTAAAAAAATATTTCGCATTTTTTTCTAGCACGTTCAGAAAAATCAGTTCGAATTCTTCACCAAACCAAACCCAAGGACCCTCAAGCACTTAGATCATTATAGACTGAGAAACACTACATATTCCATATATTCTCTCTCTCTCTCTCTATATATATTTTTTTACTTTACTTTTGACTGATGTGTTTTTTTACTCTATTTATTTAAACACATTTACTCTTGTGACTAAATTGGAGAATACTCAATATTCTCTCAAACCTCCTTTATCTGTATACCTATGAAAACAATGGAAGAGGTCCTTGTATGGTATGTATTGTTTTCCTTCCCATATATAAATGTGGAAGAGGCTTTGATCCTAGAGAACTTTTGCTGTTGTATGTATACCTGATCCAGGTTTTGGATCATATTATTGGTTGTAATAATCTAATTAGTAGCAGGTGATTTCCAACTAGAGGGGATTATATCTTGGATTGAGAATGAACCTCTAGTTTATTTGGTTGTGTTCTTGTGTTTTTGTTTACTTCATTTCAAATATTAAACTGCATTATTCAAATCTATAAAAAACCATTATTTTTTATTTAGTATTAACTATTGTTTATACAAGGATTTATTTAATTAAATTGATTTCAAAAGTTAAAGTAATTTTAAATATTGTTTTAGCTAAATCATAATCATGATTTGAGAAATATTTTGGAAGAAAAAAATTATACTAAACTACTAGTTTTATTAACTGGGTGATTTTAATTAAATTGGGGGATTTCATTTTTAATTTTTTAATAAATTGTTTATTATTGACTAAATTAAAACCCCTCTTGAGTTACTCACTCTGACAAAAATTTGGTATAAGAGGATCTTTTAAATATATTTCAATTGTGATTTAGTTGTCTTTTAAAGATCTCAAATTTATGTTATTTCTAAATTTAGTTCTTTATAGATAATAGAAAATAGGGATATAATACCATTAGAACTCCTTATTTTAATTTCACAAATTATTCTTCGTAGAAAATTTATATGAATATTCATATCAAGATCATGGGTTTTGAAATATGGAATGCTAGTGTAGAAAAATATGAAATGCCTAAAACTACTATATCTACTTGACATGATCCTAATAAAGCTGCGTATAATAATAACTATATAATTTTTTATTTTTATTTGGGTGATAACGAATTTAATATAATATCTATATGTACAATTACTTTTGAAATTTAGGGAAATTTAGCTGTTTCTCTTGGGGGAACATCTAATTTCAAAAAAATATATATTAAATACCTATACTATTAAATATGATACTTTTAAAATGAAACTTGATGAAACTATTTCTAACATTTATTTCAGGTTCAACAAGATCATGAACACAAGTCATTCATTATGGAAACATATTTCTAATAAATACAAAGAGATGTACTTATTGAGATATCTACCAGATACATAAAGAGGAAATTATATATCAATCATAGAATCATGCGATATAAGAAAGTTACTTGTTAAGGAGATAATTGGAAAGATTATGATTATGTATGAGGAATAACTAAAAGTCAATAGAGAATAAGAGGATAAACCAAATAGAAAATATATATCCTTTAATACAACTGCTTCAAAATAAAAGGATCAAATCCAAGATAACAGTTCAAGTGATGAAGAATCTCCAGATGACAATGATGGAGAGATGACCCATTTGGAAAGAAGAATCCAAAAGTTTTACAAAAAGAATAATTATTTTAGTAATTCAAGATATAAATGAAAATATGATAATAGAGGAATCTTGAGAAAGGATTGGAAGAAAGATGATAGTTCAAATAAAATAATATGTTATGAGTATAGGAGGAAAGAGCATATTAAATATGACTACCCTAAGATAAAATTAGAAACTAAATATGATGATAAGGATAATAGGTACACTAAATAATGAAATAAACTTATATTTCTTCTAAATATAGATTGAATGGTTTAGAATAAACCCAAGATAATAAGAATTACCAAGCTAAATTTTGTTTTATGACAAACACATTTGAGGAATTTTTTGTTTTTTATAATTATCCTATACATATTCCTAATCATTATAGAGATGAAAAAAAATTATGAGAACATTTATAATAAAGGGGTGTTCGAGTACTATGATATTATGGAAGATAAATTTAATGAACTTAAAGGATAAATATAAAATTATAAAGAAATAACATGCTTCAACTACTAGTTTTTAGTTTGACCTTACTACCAAGAAAGAGAAAAATGATCATCTATTGAAAGAGAAATATGAATTGAAAATTTTCTAATGAGATACTGAATAAATATATAGAAAGATTTAAAAATGATAGAAATACTCTTAACCAGTTTATTGGAAAATATAAAACACCCATGTACACAACAGGTATATGGTATCAACCTAGACAAAGTAGAATTGTTAAAAATAAATTTATTCCTAGTTTCAATTCTAGAAAATATTCTACTAGTTTTTATTCATCTGGACCCAAAAAATTATTTATTTCTAAAAGTTTAAAATCTTATTATAGGAAACATATTAAGAAATTATGGGTTCTTAATGCTCTGATTGCTAATATTTATAGACCCAAGAATATATGGGTACCAAATTCATTTTTGGTGTAAAATTTGTTTTCTAGGGAACCAACATAAATGTCTCTATTAAGAACCTATTATACCTAGATGGTGGCTATTCCAGAATTTTTTTTATAGATTATTAATTTTTTTAATAATTTGATAACGGTTGATGTGGAAATGTCACTTTTGGTGAAAATTAAAAAGGGACAATTATTGGCCTTGTCCAAATCCGTAATTCTAATACTATTTTAATTTATAAATTTATATTTATAGATGTTTTAAAGTATAATATACTTAGAATCTCATAGTTATGTGATGATGGTTTTCATTTTAAATTTTAAAATAATTCCTGCAATGTCTTTGACTCTAAAAAAGATTTAGTTTTTACTTCCCTAAAAAATGAAAATGTTTATGCTGTAAATTTAGATTCATTATTTTCTCAAAATATTTCTTTTCTAAGTGTATTTCAAAATGAATTTTAGATTTGTAATAGGAGGCTAGGACATTTCAATATTAATTTAATTATAAATATTATTAGGAAAGAGTTAGTCAATGATCAATATAGACTAGAATTTCCAAAAGATAAAATATGTAACCCATTTTAAAAAGGGAAGCAACTCAAGGTCTCTTTCAAATCAAAGAAAGAAGTTTAAACTTCTCAAACCATATATTTAGCTCACATGAAATTTTTTGGACCTTCTAGAGTTTCTTACTTAAATGGGAAGCATGTTTTTGTTCTTATAGATGAATTTTTTAGGTATACTTGGGTGTTATTTCTATCTCACAAAAGTGAAGATTGCTCTTATTTTACCAAGTATTATAAATATGTGGAAAATATTAGTCGAATTAGGATTACGACCTTAAGAAGTGATCAGGACCATGAATTTAAAAATCAATAATTTGAATCTTTTTACTCAAAAATGGCTATAATCATAATTTTTTTTCTCCTAGGACCCCAAAAAATAATAGTGTTGTAGAAAGTATAAATATAACCCTTTAAGAAATTTCTCAGACTATGATTAATGAGTATGAAATTCCTATTTATATGGGAAGAGATTATGAATACAGATTTTTATATAATTATAGAGTTTTAATTAGACATATTTTAATGAAAAATCTGTTTAAAATATGAAATGGTATAAATCCAAAGGTCAATTAATTTATAGTTTTTGGTTGAAAACTATTTATTCTTAACACAAAAGATAATCTTGAAAATTTTTCTTCCTATAGTGATGAAGGATTATTCCTTAGTTATTCAACTTCTAGTAAATCATATACGGTGTTAAATAAAAGAAACAAGACTTTGGAAGAGTCCTTTCATGTAAAATTTTATGAAACATATCCACGTGAGCCTAAGACCCCTTTAAAAAACTTTGAGGAAGATCTATCAAATCTAAAAATCAATGTTAATCCTTATGAAAATTCTTTGAAGAAAACAGAAAAACCATCTACTTTTGAGGAACATCCTAAACCTGAATTAATAGATGAAATGATTTTTCCATCCCTTATTTTCCTAGAGCTGTTAGGACTCATAGATAATATCCTATAGATACTATAGTTGGAGACCTAAATTAAGGTACAAAAACTGGACCATCTCTCAAAAATTAGGTTGAACATAAAGAATTATTATCACATCTTGAAACTGAGAACATCAGTGATGAAATTAATGATGATTTTTAGGCGATGGAAATGCAGTAAGAACTTAATAAATTTTAACGGAATAGAGTTTAGGAACTTTTATTTAGACTTAAAGACACTCTGAATATTGGTACTAAGTGGGTGTTTAGAAAAAAAGTTCACGAGTAACATATTATAGTAAGAAATAAAGATAGGTTAATTTTATAGGGATATAATCAAGAAGAGGGTATTGATTATGAGGAAACCTTGGCACCAGTGTCTAGGCTTGAATCCATAAGAATTATTCTCACCCATGAAACACATTTTGATTTAAAACTATATAAAATTGATTTCTAAAGTTCATTTTTAAATTGTTATATAGTTGAGTATCTTTTTATTGAACAACCCCATATATTTTAAAATCATCATTTTAAAAATCATGTTTTTAAACTAACAAAAGATTTATATGGTTTAAAACTAGATCCTAGAGCTTGGTATGTTAGGATCATCTATTTTATTCTTTATAAAGGTTTCTAAAAAGGAATATCTAATTCTAATATTTTTATGAAAATAATTTCCAAATATGGTTTAGTAGTTCAAATTTATATTAATGATATTATCTTTCGATCTTATAAAAATTCTTTGTGTACTTATTTTTATAAGATGATGAAAAATTAATTTTAAATAATTCTAATGCATGAACTAAAATTAATTCTTAGTTTTAAAAATTTTAAAAATAAATATGGAATTATTTTAAATTAATATAATTACACTAAATTCCTTATAATATTTTTTGGTTTTGATACACTAAGACTAGTGAAACTCCCATGAGTACTACCTATAAGTTAGATCTTGATGAAATTAGAAACCAGTGGATCAAACCGGTTATAGTGGTATGATTGAAATATAATTACACTTAACTACTATCCATCCTGATATTATGTTTAGTGTGTATGTGTGTGACCTTTTTCAAGGAAACCCTAAAGAGTCTCATTTATTTTCTATTAAAAGAATTTTAAATACCTCAAACATATAACCAATTTAGGATTGTTCTATTCTAGACAAAAAGCATTTGACTTATTAAGTCATTTAGACATGGATTTTAGTGTTTGTAGTTTAGATAGAAAAATAACCTCTAGAACATTTCATACTTCGTGAAAGTCACTAGTATCTTGGTGTAGTAAAAAGAAAAATTCTATTGCAATGTCTACTTTTGAAGCTAAATACACACCAAAAGGGAGTTTATGTGCAAATTTTATGGTTGAAACAAACTATGATAGATTATTGATATCATTTTAGACATTTACCTATAAATTTTAACAACCTAAGTGTGATAAACATTTCTAGTAATCCTATGTCTTAGTATATGAAAAATCATATTGATGCAAGACATCACTTCTGAGGTATCATTTTTAGAAGGGTGATATAACTCTTGAATTAATAGGAACTGAACATCATCTTGTTGATATTTTTAAAAATACCTTAAATTATAAGAGATTAAACTACATAAAATATGAATTAGGAAAGATAAATTTTAGTTACTATTTAATCATGTACATGCCACCATTTTGACAATCCATCGTTAGAATGATCCATTGTTGTAATGATCCATCATTGGAGTGATCCACTATTGGAATGATTCACCACTAGGATGATCCACCATTGGAATGAACCACCATTGGAATGATCCACCATTGAAATAATCCACAATTGGGATGATCCGTCATTAGGATGATCCACCATTGGGATTATCCACCACTGGGATGATCCAATATTGGAAAGAGACACCATTAGGTGATCTACCGATCTCTATTTCTTTTTCTATCGGTCGAACCACTATTTTTTTTACCATTACTAATTCTATGTGTTAAAATTTTATTAGATTTAATTTTTTATAATTTTTTATATATTTTTAATTCAAAACCCTAAATTATATAAATCAAACTTAAATCCAAATTTAATTTACTCTCTCACTCACATATGCTCCATTTGACTCGTTTCACCTTCCATTTATCTCCTAAACTTTAACCTTCTCAAACATTTTCTTCAACCTTTATTTTTTTTGGAATGGAGAGAGTTAATAATCCTTCAATGTAATCTCTATAAGGATCGATTTCAAAAAATAAATCTTATATAGAATTGAGTTGTGCTGTTTTGAAGCCAAGAAACCCCCAACTTGCGACCGTGTGGTTGTTTCTGAAAAAAAAGTAAATAAAAAATTGTTATTATCTAGTAAGTCATTAGTGATTTGGGTGATCCAAGACCAGGGATGGATGGAATGGTTCTCTATAAATGATTTTTTTATCTTGGGGTGGTTAATCAGTTATATCAACATAAAGAGTATATGTTTATAGAAAATAAAGATTTGATTTGGATCATGATAGATGGTAAAGAGAATACATTTTATTTAAAATAATGGGATAAGTGCATCAATGTACCACATTTTGGAGTTTATGATGACTATCCAAAATATATTTCAAGTGATGGTGAGTCATTTATATATGGAAATGTATTACTGGAACTGACTATTGATGGTACTATAATAATATCTACTTTTACTGAGCTACATGGAGAATGCATACTTCTTTTCAAGTTCATTCAGAATATGTTATGTCCTAGGAAATGGGTTTCTATACTATGTGATATCAGGATGTGTATATTTTGTTCCTTATAAAATGATGGGATAGGATTAATCTATACATATAAGTCATGGTGAAAATGTCAGAGATTTGAAATTCACATTCTAAGTCTAATCCTCTCATTTACCCAAAGATGATTTCAACAATTTTATAAAGCAAAGGCTTGGTTGATGAAGAGGAGTGTTGGAGACTCCTTATTTTAATGATCAAAAAATCATGTTTCTTATGATATTAAAGGGTTTTATGTGTTATGATATCATTTTATAATTTAAGTAAAACTCTACTCACTTCTAGATATGTCTCACTATTGAGGATAATAAATTTGGGTAAGTGTTGAAAACACCCACTGTTAAAGACAAGTAACTATCAGGATGAATGTTTGGATAAGTATGGGAAAGAACCACTATCATTAATGAGTCACAGTGAAGAGGAGAATTTAGAAAATCATGAAAAATAATAACTGCTAGAGGATAAATCACTATCAGAACTTAGTGACCTCCAAATTTTAAAAAGTGTTGAAAATACCTACCACCAGACCTGAATCACTATCAGATTATCCACCATTATAATTTACCTACTATCAGAATAGAAATTTGAAAAATCTTGGAATGACCTACCACCTAGATGAGTTACTATTGAAAATGACCTACTGTTATCCTAACTCACCATTGGTTTGACTCACCTCTAGCTTAAGTCATCATTAGGATGACTCGCCACCAGAGTCATCTCACCATTTCGAAGAGTCACCATCACTATTTCTATTAATTTTAATTAATTGATTCTAATGGATATATTATCAAATTTAATGTTAATAATTATTTTAATGATCACTCTTAAACTATAACAGGGATGAATTAATTTTTTTTTCCGTTGTACAGTATGAGGAGAAGAGGATTCAAATGATTCTTATTGTATATTTTTGATATATTAGGAAGTATAATACCTCATGAAAAGATACACAGAGATATAAAATTTTACATGAAGTGAGAAAAAACCATCTTACAAGAACCTGAAGAGTGCCACTTGCTGAGAGATTACACACTGCATCCTACCTATACACAACTATGAGAAAGTGGAACATAATGAATATACAAGATCCTTTCCTATAGTCAGAACAAAGAGATCTTAATACACAATTTTTTTACAACCATTTTGAGAAACATGACTCAATATCCTCTTCAAGCTATATTAAGGGATACTCATGCTTTAGAGCACACCCAACAGATAAAATATTTCTTTTCTACATATTAACTTTCTATCTTTATCTATTTTCTTTACATTTTTAGAAGTGTTTGATTTGGTATGTATATTACACATGCACACCATTTCCTTTACTTTAACTAGAATATACCCAATATATTCTCAATTCTATTTACATTTGTTTACCCATGGTTTTGTGTAAGAGGTTATTGTGTGTCATGTGTTTATTCTTATCTCATGATTATTGTGTAAAAGTTCCTTGTGTGTCCTAGATAGCTAGTCAACTATTGTATATAATCAGTCTAGGTTGTGGATCAATACTATTTAATATAATCTTCTTGGCAGTAGGTTATTGAAAAGTGGAGAGGATTAGGTATTTTCTTGAGACCAAACCTCATATATTTTTTTTGCTGTTTGTGTTTTTTGTTTCATTTAAAAGATTTAATAACAATTTGTTTAAAACTATAAACAAAACCACTACTTTTATTTTTAGTCTTAATTAGTGTTTATATAAGGTTTTAATTATGTAAATTGATTTAAAAAGCTAAAATAGTGTTCATAATTGTTTTAAATGAGTCTTAATTGATCTTGTAGAAATATTTTAAAAGATTAGAATATATATCAATCTGTTATTTGGATCAACTAGGCTATTTTTAATTATTTGGGGGATTTTATCTAAACCTGTTTTAACCAAAAAGTTATTGGGTACTCAATTCACCCCCTCTGGATATACTCACTCTAACCAACATTTTTTATCATTAGAGATATAAAAATATTTTCAATTGTGATTTTAGTTGTGTTTTAAAAATCTTAAATTTATATTGATTATAAATTTAGTTATTTAAATGTATAATAGACAAGAAAGATTTACTACCAACAAACCTCCTTTCTTTAATGTAAATTACTATGATTAATTGAAAACAAAGATAAAAATTCATATTTAAAGCACATGTTTTGAAATTTGGTCTACTATAGAGGATAAATATGAATTTCCTAAGACTAGCAGGAATACTTGGGATGATGCAACTAAACTTTCTTATAATAACAATCATAAATCCTTGAATTCTCTTTACTATGCTTTAGGAGATGAATAATTTTATAGGATATCTTATAGTAAAACTACTTATGAAATTTAGGATACATTTTCTATTTCTCATGAAGAAACTACTAATTTTAAATAGATGAGATTGGATACTTTTTCAATTTAATACGATACATGTAAGATGAAACTTGATGAGGTTATTTATAAAATATATCTCATGTTCAATGAAATACTGTACACAATGAGATCCTTAGGGAATCCCGTGTTAGTAAAATATTATATTATGCGACTATTGAGATGTCTTCTAGAGAGATGGAGAGGGGTATCTATTTCAATAAGAGAATCATGTGATATCAGCAAGATACATATGAAGGAATTTATTAAGAAGTTGATGATGTATGCGGAAGAGATTAAGGTTAGAAAGAAAAGGAAAAAGGTCAACCAGAAAGAACCAGTGATGAGGAATCACCAGATGACAGTAATGATTAAATAGACCATATAACTAGAAGGTTTAAGAAGCTCTACAGGGATAATAAATTCTTTATGAAACTGATCTACAAGGGAAAGTATGATAATAGAGTGAATTGGAAAAAGGACTAGAAAGGAGATGACAATTCAAATGATATTACCTGTTATAAGTGAAAACGGAAAGGATACGTTAAGGATAGTTGTACTAAGTTTAAATACAAGAAAAAGTAAGAGGATAAGGATAAAAAGTATAATAAATCTATGAAAGACACATGGAGTTACTTTGTGGATATCTCTTGTAACGACCTGAAATTTTATTAATATTGGTTTCCTAAATTTTGTGTGTCATTTTATTTTTATACTCAACAAAACTATATTATTTAATTAATGAAGCGAGTATAATTAAATGAGACCATTGGGTTTCGACTGTTATATGACTGTTGGTCAATATGACCGTTGGTCAATATGACTGTTGGAAGCTAAAATCTTAACTTTACATTTTTTTGTTTATAAATACAAGTGATATTGAATAATTAATACAGAAAGATGATTTGATGGCCCTATTCAGTAGTCTCGGGCCGATCGAAGCCCATCTGATGGAACTCGGGAAGGAGGTATCACCTTTGGGCTTTGCTCTAGACCAAACCCAAGACAAACTTCATCGTGTAAAGCTGGAATGGAATCGCCTTCGCGAGAAGTTCAAGATAATAGAAATAACCACTTGGGAAATGTTGGTCGAGCCACCCCAAGATTCTATCACCTTAGCACACCTTACACTTAGGTCCTATGCTGGTGTTACAAGAGGCTATGTAACGAGACCTTAGCTGCCTTATGTAGTCCTTTGATATAAATAAAAATTGTTATTTATTTTTATGGTGAAGTTTGTGAATTTTAAAATGTCTGGATAAATATAAGATGTATATTTTTGATGTTTAGAAAAAATGAATTTTTTAAAATATTTATGTAAATATTAAATAATTAATAATGTGTAATGTTTTTCGAAAAATTGTCTTCTACAGCTATGTTCAGTGAGAAATTTTGAGTTTGATAAGATCAACTTAATTTTTGGTGAATAGTAAATTATGAATAGTGATTTTATTCTTATGATTAGTAATGTGACTAAATGGATTAAGTATCCTCACTTAAGAAAGTATTGATATAATTTAGGTACCTTGATTAATTAATGTGATTCAATAAAATAGGTAAATAACTGTTTCAGAAATTATTAGTCAAGTATTAGTTTTTTCGGGTGAATAGTGTTTTTTAATTAAAAATTAAATTAAAAGTATTTAGAAAAATATTTTTATAAAATGGAGTTCATTTTTGAATTCAGATCATCGATATTAGGTTAAGGCAATTTTGGGGAGTTTTTCTGAAAAAAATGAATTTTCAGTGAATAGTGAAAATACAGTTTTTAGTTTGGGGTTTTTAATGACATCATTAAGGATGTAATAATTATGTAATAATTCTGGTTGACTTATTAATAGTAATATAAGGTATGAGGTGTTCCAAGTGGCCAATACCATGGGAAAATACCATGGGAAAGCCCATGGTTTTGCCAATACCACCGATGAGGTGCCCCTTGGCCATTAATGACTTGTCCCTTCACTTCTCCGATAAATACCAAAACATTACCTCATTTATTTCATTTCAAAATATTCCTCAACGAAGTTATGGTATCTTTACCTCTCAAGGAGTCCTCCCAAGGTTTCCTCAAGCCTCCCAAGGTCCCGAACATCAAGCTTTTGAAGTTACTCGTCAAGGTAAGGGATCCTTTCACCCTCCTCTTTCAGTTCATGAATTCCTTTTTGTTGTGTCTTCTAGTTTCCATCTATTTATGTTGAGGGTATGTTTATATATGTTCTTATTACTTTCCATTTCATTTCTAATTGTTTATAGACTCTTTCCTCTCTCATCAAATTGTTTTATGAATTTTTAACCGACGTCGTTAGGCTACTGAATTTCTCATAAAAGAAATCGCATCTTCTCTTTTCTTTCATGTTTCCTTTTCATGTGGTATGTCATTAAAATATCCATACCATGATCTTATTCTGTAACCATACTTTATTATGAATTATTTATGAGTGGTTGATGCTTTCCCCCTATATTTTCAATGTTTTCTAAAACCATTTTATATAGCCGTTATGCTGCATAAATTTCATCTCAAAATTTCTATCTCTTTCTCTCAAGAAATTCCATTGTTAGTTTATGTGAATACCCAGACCTATTTTACTTCTATGGGTGTTCATAATATATACAAATGAATTATTTTATTCTGGAATTGACATACATATAACCCTCACTCCCTTTCCATGGGTTATAAATGATATTATGATCTTATTTTTAAGAGCTTTTAAAACGTCATGATTTTGAAATGAAACCCATTTCTTTTATTCTATATGGGTTATTTATAAAATGTTTGATCATGATATATGTGTCTCACATTAAAATAAATACATATTAAGGGTGCAAAATGATAGCACTCTAATGCATTGGGTAAATAATTAATCTCTATAGATGATAAGTTTCATGATACCTTGGTAATTTTTATGACACCTTGGGGATGGACCTTGGTGATATGTTCATGAATGTCTAAATGAAATGTTGAATCCAAATATTCAAGTTATTTTCCAAGTTATTTTCATTATTATATTCTTATACTTCCATTTCTCATGTCTTTATGTTGTTACTCAAGTTCTTATTGGTAATACAAGTAAACTGATTCCCTTGTTTACCCTTACTGGGCCTTCTGCTCACCCTTTCCTTTGATGCATGTCTCCAAAATATGAGATGTAGTAGTTTTACGTAGGATGAACCTATGATGAATCCCTACAAGTGGTTTAGAATAATGTTTTATGTTTTATTCATGTTTTATTGTTCCTTTTTTCCAATACACTAGACTTTAAAGATCCTCTGTGTGAAAAATGTAATGAAAAGTTATGTATTAAAGAGTCAGGATACCATAGTTAGTATCAAAGTATAGTTTAGTTATTTATGGAAATTAGGATATGAAAACTTTAGGAATAACCCTCTATAAAAGTTTAAATATAGGAAAAATTCCTGGTATTTCGGTGAGTATTGAGTAAGTGGTTGATCAAGAAAATACATCCCTGTCTGGATACGAGCAGGTAGAGGTGGCTCTGGCACAGATGTACATAGGGGTAAAACCTGAAAACACTGCTTTGAGCTAGACTTGAATGAGAACTGGTACACGACAATGGGCCTTACTGCACTCTTGGTTATGATACTCCCGGGGGATATGTTTGGTTAATCACAAGCTTTTTATGAATCATTATGAAGGAATTATAGAGAAATGTAATTGTTTAAGAATGATGTTTTAAGACATAGAATCCTTTATAGTTAAAATATTTGTAGATGAAATAAGTTTATCACTAAGATTTTATTCATTTAGAAAATGGTGGGAAATAGGAGGAACTATGAAAATGGTGACCACAATGGACCATGCGCTGACGACCCTCCGATGGAATCCGAAATGGAAACATTCATACGAATGATGAACCAACTGACTCAAGTTATAAGAAATAACTTGAATCAAGATGAGAGACCGATCTCACTGCAAAGGGAACAACATTCTGTTGAGTCCTTTATGCATAAATGACCCCAACCTTTAGTGGATCGACTGACCCATTTATTTCTGAGCAGTGGATCAGCTCCATCGAGAAGATCATTTCTGTGCTCCGCTGTTCAGAACAACAGAAGGTCACCCTGGCTATCTATCTCTTAGAAGGAGAATATGATCAGTGGAGGGTACTGATTAAAAACACAAGGACAAGAGTGGAAGTTAAAGCTATGGAGTGGGAAGAGTTCAGAGTGATCTTTTTCAGTAAGTATTTCCCTCGTTCCATGAGAACACGAATGGAGAAGGAGTTTCTCTAACTAAAGATGAAGGAGAATGAATATGTGGGAAGCTATGAAATGAACTTCACAAGGCTTTCATGATATACCTCTTGGTTTTTCATAGATCTAAATGGTAAGGTTGATATATTCTTTGGTGGACTAAGACCTCATCTGTGGAATAATCTATCCAACCAAGACTATGATAACTATGAGGAGATCATCCGGAGTGATATGAAAGTTGAGCTGGAGTTTGATGAGACACAGTGGTCTTATAAATCCAATTAAAAGAAGAGATCGATGGAGCCCAGCTTAGGGAGGACCTTCGATCAGGGAAGAGGAGGCAGGCAAGTGCCACTTTCCACGTGTAATAAATGTGGGAATAAGCATTCAGGGAACTACCTGCTCGGGAGTGGGAAGTGCTAAAAGTGTGGTAGAGATGGCCACATTGTGAGGAATTGTCCTAGTGAGGTGAAACCTCAAATTCCAAACACGAATGAAAAGGGGAAGATGGTGAATGACCTACCTAATGTCCAGTGATTTATGTGTGGAAAATGTGGGCACTTTACCAATCACTGTCCAAATATGAGGGCAGTGGAGGGGAACCACTATTATCCACAGAAAAGGCCAAGGGATCAAGGACGTGATTTTTCTATCACGACAACTAAATTCGAAGCTCTGAATGACGTGGTAGAAGGTACTCTTGTTGTTCTCTCAAAGCTATCAAGTACTTTGTTTGATTCTGGTTCTATGAATTCCTTTATTTCCTCCAAGTTTTCAAATAATTTAGAATTAACCCCCAATTTTCTAAAAGTAGAGTTATCATTCAAGAATCCTGGAGGGATTATCCAAGAATCATTAGTATTTATAAACTCTAGTTTTTATATTAGTGAGGACAATATTATCACAAATCTAGTAGTCATTCCCATGCTGGAATTCAACATTATTCTAGGGATGGATTGAGTCTCAAAGTATAATACTAAGATCAAATGCATAAGTAGGGAAATATCAGTATTCTTAAATGGAAAACCTACAGTTATCTTCCAAGGAGATATATATCAACCTGATCTTTGTCTAGAGAAACCCCCTATATCCTTCTTTATGGAGCTGATCGGTGAATAAGAAGAAGGAGATGAGTGTTTAAGGATAGAAACTATCCCCATCGTCCAGGAATATGTTGACATATTTACTAAGGAGTTTCCTAGACCATACCCAGAAAGAGAGGTAGAGTTCTCAATTGAACTCATACCTGGATCTCATCGGATATCAAAGACCCCGTATAGGATGGAAAATGTGGAGTTGGAAAAATTAAAGAAACAACTCGAAGATATTTTTGAGAAGGGGTTTATCCGACCGAGTGTGTCTCCTTGGGGAGGACCTGTTCTCTTTGTAAAGAAGAAGGATGGATCGATGCAGCTATGCATTGATTATAGAGAATTTAATGGGATCATAGTAAAGAACAAATACCCTCTTCCAAGAATTGATGACTTATTTTACCAACTTTGTGGGGCTCAATTCTTCTCTAAGATTGATCTTTGATCTAGTTATCATCAATTGAGGGTGAAGAAAGAAGATATTCCAAAAACTAACTTCCGATCAAGATATGGGCATTATGATTTTGTTGTTATTCCCTTCAGACTGACTAATGAACCTGCTATTTTTATGGATATGATGAATAGAGTCTTTAAATACTACCTTGATAACTTTGTGGTAGTTTTTATTGATGATATTCTGATATATTCCAAAAGTCACGAGGAGCATGAGGATCATCTAAGGGGTATTTTTCACACTCTGTGGAAGGAGAGGCTTTTTGGGAAGTTCATCAAATGTGAATTTTGGTAACCACAATTTTCTTTCTTGGGGAACATTGTAACCAAATGAGGAAATCACAGTTGACCCTGCAAAGAAAAGAGTTGTATATGAGTGGCCTTAACCTACAACAATAACTGAGATTCGTAGTTTCCATGAATTAGCAGGATATTATAAAAGGTTTGTGAAAAACTTTTCATGAATTTCTAATCCATTAACCAAGTTAACTCAAAAAGGGGTCAAGTTCATCTGGATAAAGGAGTGTGAGGAAGGTTTCATAGAGCTAAAGAAGAGATTGGTTACTGCGCCCGTGTTAACTCTGCCCTCAAGTGGATAAGGATTCGTTATTTTTATTGATGAATCTATAAAATAGACTGGGTGCATCCTCATGAAAAATGACAAGTTCATTGCTTATTCATCTTGACAGTTGAACACTCATGAGCAGAATTATCCTACACATGATCTGGAGCTGGCTACGATTGTTTTTTCTCTGAAGATATGGAGGCACTATATTTAGGGGGAGAAATGTGATATATACAGAGAACATAAAAGTTTGAATTATATTTTCACACAAAAGTAATTGAACATGAGACAAAGAAGATGGTTAGAACTTATTAAAGACTATGATTGTTCAATTCATTATCATCCTAGAAGAGAAAACAAAGACGCTGATGCATTAAGCAGGAAAGACCCAGTTGTTCTTTCCATGATGCAGATTCAAAGAGATCCATTGATCAATGACCTAATAAAGTTGTACATAGGAATTATAAGTGAAGGTACATAATCAACCCTAACCCAAATTATTTCTCAAACACCATTACGAGTGAAAATCAATAAAGCACAAAAAGAAGATCCTTTGTTACAGAAAAAGTTTGTGGATATAAAGGACGGTAATTTTCTAGAGTTCAATATTGATCAAGAAGGTGTAATGAAATTTCATACAAGACTATGTGTTCCATATATTCCAAAAATAAAGAAGGAGATGATGGATGAAGCTCATAGCTCTACTTTCTCTATACATCCTAGAAGCACAAAAATGTATAGGGACCTTCATGATCATTATTAGTGGGATAATATGAAAAGGGATATTGATGAGTAAACTTCAAGGTTCCTAGTATGTTAGAAAGTGAAGGCAGAGTGACAAATTCCTAAAAGGGTATTGCAACCACTACCCATACCAACATGGAAGTGGGACAATATCACTATGGAATTTTTCGTTGGTCTTCTGAGAACTTCCAAAGGAAACAATGCGATATGGGTTATTGTGGATCATCTCACCAAGACTGCTCATTTTATCTCCATTCGAGAAGATTTAAATCTTGATCAAAATGCCAGGATTTACATGAAGGAAGTGGTAAGGCTGCATGGAGTTCCACTTTATATCGTATCTGATCATGATCCAAGGTTCACATCAAAATTCTGGAGAAGTCTTAATCATGATCTAGGCACTGAATTGAATTTCAGTATGGCCTATAACCCCAAAAATGATTTCGAATCTGAAAGGACTCTTCAAAAACTCGAGGACATGATGAGAACGTGATCAATGGAATTTAAGGGTGGATGGGATCAACATATCCCTTTAGTTGAGTTCTCTTACAACAACAGCTTCCACTCGATCATTCAAATGGTACCCTATGAAGCTCTATATGGTAAGGCATGTAGAACTCCTACTTGTTGGGATGAAGCTAGTGAGATAATGTTTCGTGGGCCTGATCTTGTGCAAGAGATGACAGAATAAGTCCATGCCATCCAACAACACATTAAGGCTACTCAGAGTCAGCAAAAGAGCTATACCAACAATCGTCGAAGGGACTAGGAGTTTGATGTCGGTGATAAGGTCTTTATTCAAATTTCACCATGAAAGAGAGTCACTAGGTTTGGGAAGAAAGGGAATCCCAACCCTAGGTACATTGGCCCCTATGAAATCCTTGATCGCGTGGGAGTAGTGTCCTATCAGCTTGCACTTCCTCCAAAACTAGCACAAGTTCATGATGTCTTCCATGTATCCCTCTTGAAGAAGTACATACCTGACCATTCACTTGTACTAAACCTAGAGGTGGTACAACTGGGACGTGACCTCTCTTATGAGGAGCAGTTAGTGGAGATCTTGAATCGTAGAGACAAGATTCTACGCAACAAGACTACCCACCTTGTTAAGGTGTTGTGGAGGAACCACAAATATGAAGAAGCCACGTGGGAACTAGAGGAGTATATGAGGCATAATTACAAACACCTTTTCTCCTCTGAGGGTACATGTTAAAAATTCCAGAGATGAAATTTATTAAGGGGGGAAGAATGCAATGACCCAAACTTTTATTAATATTTGTTTCCTAAATTTTGTGTGTTATTTTGTTTTTATACTCAAAAAAATATATTCTTTAATTAATGAAGTGAGTATAATTAAATGAGACTGTTGGGTTTAGACTGTTATATGACTGTTGGTCAATATGACCTTTGGAAGCTAAACTCTTAATGTTACAATTTTTTTGTTTATAAATACAAGTGATCATGGTTAATTAATACAGAAAGAATATTTGATGGCCCCATCCAGTAGTCCTGGGCCTATCGAAGCCCATCTGACGGAACTCGGGAAGGAGGTAGCACCTTTGGGATTTTCTCTGGACTAATCCCAAGCTGAACTTCATCATGTGAAGCTGGAACAGAATCGCCTTCATGAGAAGTTCAAGCTGATAGAAATCACCACCTGGGCAATGTTGGCCGAGCCGCCCCAAGATTCTATCACCTTAGCACACCTTAAACTTAGGTCCTATGCTGGTGTGATAAGGGGATATGTAACAAGAACTTAGCCGCCTTATGTAATCCTTTGATATAAAAAAAAATTGTGATTTCTTCTTATGGTGAAGTTTGTGAATTTTCAAATGTTCTGATAAATATAGGTTGCATATTATTGATGTTTAGAAAAAATGGTATTTTTAAAATATTTATGTAAACCTTAAATAATTAATAATGTGTAATGATTTTCAGAAAATGGTCTTCTATAGTTATGTTCTGTAAGAAATTTAGAGTCTAATAAGATCAACTTAATTTTTGGTGAATAGTAAATTATGAATAGTTATTTTATGCTTATGATTAGTAATGTGACCAAATGGATTAAGTAACCTAACTTAAGAAAGTATTGATATAATTTAGGTACCTTTATTAAGTAATGTGATTCAATAAAATAGGTAAATAACCATTTCAGAAATTATTAGTCAAGTATTAGTTTTGTTGGATGAATATTGTTATTTAATTAAAAATTAAATTAAAAATATTTAGAAAAATATTTTTATAAAATGGAGTTCATTTTTGAATTAAGAGAATCGATATTAGGTTAAGGTTATTTTTGGGGATTTTTTTTGGAAAAAATGAATTTTCGGTGAATATTGAAAATACAGTTCTTAGTTTCAGGTGTTTAATGAAATCATTAAGGATGTAATAATTATGTAATCATTCTGGTAGAATTATGAATAGTATGATAAGGTATGAGTTGTCCCAAGTGTCCAATACCATGGGCAAGCCCATGGTTTTTCCAATA
Organism: Viscum album; assembly: GCA_963277665.1. NCBI lineage: Eukaryota > Viridiplantae > Streptophyta > Magnoliopsida > Santalales > Viscaceae > Viscum > Viscum album. The sequence continues at coordinate 498,190,551 of OY728133.1, forward strand.
CCACCGATGAGGTGTCCCTTCGCCATTAATGACTTATCCCCTCACTTCTCTTGTAAATACCAAGCCATTACCTAATTCCTTTCATTTCAAAATACTACTCAACGAGGTTCTGGTCTCCTTACTTCCCCAGTAGTCCTTCCAAGGTTCCCTCAAGCCTCCAAAGGTCCCGAACATCATGTTTTTGAAGTTACTCTTCAAGGTAAGGGATCCTTTCACCCTCCTCTTTTAAGTCATGACATCCTTTATATTGTTTCTTCTAGTTTCTATCTATTTATGTTGAGGGTATGTTATTATATGTTTTCATTACTTTCTATTTCATTTCTAATTTTTCAGATACCCTTTCTTCTCTCATCAATTTTTTTTTTCTGAATTTTTAAGTGACGTCGTTAGGCTGCTGAATTTCTCATAAAATAAATTGCATCTTCTCTTTTCTTTCACGTTTCCTTTTCATGTGGTATGTCATTAAAATATCCATAAAATGATCTTATTATATTACCCATACTATATTATGAATTATTTATGAGTGGGTGACCCTTGTCCCCTCTCTTTTCAATGTTTTCTAAAACCATGTTATATAACCGTTATGCTGCATAAATTTTGTCTAAAAACTTCTATCTCTTTCTCTCAAGAAATTATCTTGTTTATTTATGTGAATATCCAGAACTATTTTATCTCTATGGGTGTTCATAAATATATAAAAATGATATATTTTATTCTGGAATTGACATACGTATAACCCTTAATTTCTTTCCAGGGGTTATAAATGATATAATGATCTTATTTTTAAGAACTTTTAAAACGTCACGATTTTGAAATGAAACCCATTTCTTTTATTTTATATGGGTTATTTATGAAATGTTTGATTATGATCTATGTGGATCACATGAAAATAAAGACATATTAAGGGTGCGCTCTGATAGCGCTCCAATACATTGGGTAAAGAATTAATCTCTAGAGATAACAAGTTTCACGATACCTTGGTGAATAACCTTGGTAATTTTTATGACACCTTGAGGATGGACCTTGGTGATATGTCCATGAACGTCTAAATGAAATGTTGAAGCCACATATTTACGTTATTTTCCAGGTTATTTTAATTATAATATGCCTATACTTACATTTCTCATGTATTTATGTTGTTATTCAAGTTTTTATTGGTAACACAAGTAAAATGATTCCCTTGTTTACCCTTACTGGGCCTTCTGCTCATCCTTTCCATTGATGTATGTCTCCAGGATATGAGATGCAGTAGTTTTACGTAGGATGAACCTATGATGAATCCTTACAAGTGGTTTAGAAGAATTTTGTTATGTTGTATTCAAGTTTTATTGTTCCTATTTTCCAAGACACTAGACTTTAATGATCCTCTGTTTGTAAAATGTAATGAAACGTTATGTATTAAAGAGGCGGGATTCCATATCTCTAGTGACTAAAACTCATTCATGAATAGAATCCTAGTAGAGAAAATATTTTCTTCATGAAAAGCATATATGAGATACCTAATGTATCTCCTGTAATTAAATCTAATCATTCTAGAGATGAAAATGATGATGATATGTAAAAATAGGAAACATTGGAATACTATTATATTCTTAAAGATAAATTTTATGAGTTTAAATACAAGTACAAAATTTTGAATAAATAACATGCATTATCTGATAATATTAAATATAATATTATGATATAAAAAGAGAATAATGCTCAATTATTAATAGAAAATACTAAGATAAAATTTTCAAATTAGAAACTAAATAAATATTTAGAGAGATTCAAAAAATGGTAGAGAAACTCTCACTCAAATACTAGTAAAATAAGTTTCTCTTAAATATATTACAAGGATAGTTTACTAGCCTTAGTAAAGAAGAGTTTTTAAAGGTATTTTTGTTCCTAAGTCTAATTTTGGGAGTTATAATACTATTTTTCATTCGAGTTGAACTAATAAATTTTGTATGTCAAAGAGTTTACAATATTATTATTGGAAACCTATCAAGAAAATATGGGTTCCAAAGGCCATAATTACTAACATCTCTAGACCCAAGAAAATTAGGGTACCAAAATCATTCTTTATATAAACTTTGTTTTGTTGGAAATATATTTAAAGAGATCCTGTATAAAATTATTTTAATTGGACAAGGGATGTTCTAGACATATGATATGATATTACTTGAGCTTCAAGAACCCAATAAAGGTTGATGGTGGTCATGTCACCTTTGGTGAAAATGCTATTGTAAAGATCATTGGCCTTGTCCAAATCCTTAACACTAACTCAGTTTTAATTTCTAAAGTACTTTTTGTTGATGGTTTAAAATAAAATCTTCTTAGGATATAATATCTATGTTTTGATGGGTTTCATGTAAAATTTGAGAACAATGCTTGTATTTTTTTAATCCTAAAAATTATTTAGTATTTACTACTTTTTTTGACTGAAAATTAATTTTTTATTATGGAAAACACTTTTAATGAAAAAAGTGGGAAACCATAGTTCAAGCACTAAATGAAATAATGGAACCATTAAAGGACAAATTAAGTCCATTAGATTTGATCTCCCTGCATAATTGCCAAGAAATAGTACTAACCTGAGAATTTGGATCGTCCCTCAAAAGATCTTCAAACAGATACGCCAGCTTCTCCCAAGACTGGATGTAATACTCTTGACTAATCTTCCCAACATTGAATCCCCTGATCAATATTAGATCTTTCTTGTCGATCCAATTACTTTGCTCCTCGTTGGTAGCCACCCTTATTGACCTTTCCATCATCTTGTCAGCATCTTCTTCAATAGACTTAATTGTCAAAACTGATTCAACAATTTCTTCTTCCAAGTGCATAAGCAGCTCCACAGAATAGTCACTCACCACACCAAGCCCCCCCTACTTTCAAGAATCAAACTTGGAGGGAGGAACACTTCCCTTCATTTTTTTCACTGATCTGGTCTCCCTCGGTGGAGGAAAATATGAATAATCATTCCTCACTTTCTGAGTACCCTGCTGGTTCTTGTTGCACCTCAGACTTGAAGGCCAATCACCTTGGGTGTCCCCTTCTATATCGCCTGATGAATATTCAGAGTCCTCATCACTGGAATTGGTCCCTAAGGCCCCCTTGTTGATCCAATGAAGGCCTAATTGGGTCAATTTCAACCTCCTGAACTAGATTATCATTCAACAACCCTTCAAATCTGTTGCTGAGCGCAATAGCAGAAACCTCCTCATGCTGCAGCACTATACAACCAGATGAGTCTCTCTCACTTGGTGACTTAGAAGCCTTAGCTAGACCCTTGTCAAAGGTACTATCCCCTGAGCACACTGCCTTGGTGTATGAAATATCCCTAGGAGTCATGGAGCCTCCTTCATCCACCGTGTGCGGATCCACAAGAACGGGACCATTATCAGGCCGCACCTCGGCCAAAGTAGAACCCTCTAGCCCCAAATCAGGCAAAGAGGGTTGGGGTACGCCCAAATCATTACTTAAGAGACAGAATACGTTAGACACCAAAGGATTCATTTCCTGTGATCCATGCTTGACATCCATTGCTGATTTAGACTTAGTGTCCACTCCCACCAACTTCTGTCCAGACAAGGATGCCTCAACACGAGACTCTTTGGCCTTACCACTGTCTGCACCCATATGCCTGGTGGGATTCAAAGAACCTTGTCTACATGCTGAAATCGAATGACCCAGACCCTTACAGACAACACAAAACTCGGACCACGATTCATAAAAAACATGTTGCTTATACCGAAACTCTTCACCTACAGTGATCCAAACATTATCGAATGGAAATCTTGACACATTCACTTCCACACAGACTCACGGGTTAACAGGATGGAATATAGCTTCAGTACGACTATCCTAACACAAGTATCTACCCACTAAGTTCCCGGACATCCTAATCAAAGAGGGGTTTTGAAATGGTAGAGGAAGATTAGGGAAACAAACCCAGATTTCCACTGAAGAAGAATCACACTTCATGTGGAAGTCATAGGTCCATCTAAAGAGGTAGAACCATAATTCGTTGAAGCTATAGGGTGTGCTATACCAGGATCTAATTAAATCATCCTCTGAAGCGAAGAGTATCATAATATGCTTGCTATCAAGCAAACCCACCGTCTCCTTCTCTTGTAAGTCCCAAGATCCAAAAACATACCTATAAAAAGCATCAACCGAGGGGCTTCGCTGTGCGAATCGAGAAACCATTGTAAGTTTTATAATCACTGAGGTTTTTTTGAACTCTGTAATAGAGAACGAGAGATTAGGGCTCCTCTCGAACAAGTCAGGGACTTTTGGACTCAGCGAAGCTCGAGGAAAAGGAGGAAGGAGGGCAGGGTTAGAAAAGGGGGAAAAAGAAGAAACGTCTCCCATGATGGATGCCGGAGGTCCCTCCGCCGCCAATGGGAGAGGGACCAGCACAGTGGCCACCACCGTCACGAAGCAGGAGCGAGCATCACACTTCCCCCGTCATGAAAACCCCAAGCCCATCGTCTAGATGCTTCAATCACTACTTTGAGAAGTGATAATGTGTATTCTATTAATCTTGATTCTTTACTTTTACAAAAAAAATTTGTTTAAGTTCATTTTATAGAGAATATTGGATTTTGAATAGGATACTAGGCCACTATAATATTCACTCACTTAGAAATATTACTAGGAATGGGTGAGTTAGGGGTCTACCCAAACTTGAATTCCCAAATGAAAATGTTTGTAACCATTGTCAAAAGGGAAACAACATAAAATATATTTTCTATTAAAGAAAGAAGTTTTAACTTCTAAACCTCTTGAGTTGGTTTACATGGAATTTTTTGGACCATCTATATTTTCAAGTTTAAATGGGAATAACTATGTCTATATACTTGTAGATTAATTTTTTTGGTATACTTGGGTATTCTTTTTAGATAACAAAAGTGAATCTTTCTATTATTTTACCAAGTATGATAAATATATATAAAAACTATGTGAACTTATAATTAAGATCCTAATAAGTGACCATGGTTGTGAGTTTTTAAAATCAAGACTTTGAATTAATTTTCTCCCAAAATGGAAATAGTCATAACTTCTCTGCCCCAAGGACCCATCAGCAGAATGGAATTGTAGAAAGAAGAAATAGAACACTTCAATAGATATCCAATAAATGCTTAATGATTATTAATTACCTATCTACTTTTGGGAAGAGTCTATGAATACAAACTGAAATATAATTAATAGAGGTTTAACTAGACCTATCTTGAAGAAAACCCCTATTGAACTTTGGAATAATTGGAATACTAAGGTTAATTACTTTAATGTTTTTGGTTTAAAAGTATTGATTCCAAACACTAAGGATAATCTTAACATGTTTTCCTCCAAAAGTGATGAAGGAATTTTCCTTGGTTATTCAACTTCTAGTAACTCCTATAAAGATTTTAATAAAAGAAACATGACTGTGGAAGAGTCTACCCATGTCAAGTTTGATGAGACAAATCCAAATGAACTTAAAAACCCTATAGAAAACCTTGAGGATGATTTATCCACCTTGAACATAAATTCTAAACCTTTTTCATTGATGATAAAAAAAGAAAAAAATCACCCATTTATGAGGAACTTCCAAAACCTAAACTTGCAGAATACCCTAAGGTGACCAACCCCTATTTTTATAGAGATCTTAAGAGTCTTAAATAAAATACTTTAGATGTTGTTATTATAGATTTAGATAGGGGTACACAAACTAGAGCTTCTCTAAGAAACTAGGTTGAACATCAAGAATTATTGTCACATATTGAACCTAATAACATCAATGATGCAATTAATTATGAATTATGGTTAATGGATTTCCAATAAGAACTTAATCAATTTAAAAAAAATAAAGTTTGGGAACTTTTTGATAGATCCAAAGACACCTTGACTATATGCACTAAATGGGTGTTTAGAAACAAGGTTGATGAATGTGGCAAAATATTAAGGAATAAGGCTAGACTAGTTTCACAAGATCAAGTCAAGAAGTAGGTATACATTATGAAGAAACATTTGAACCTGTATCTAGACACAAATACCTTAAAATACTATTTTCAAATGAAAAACATCTAGATTTCAAACTATATCAAATGGATATAAAAATTTCATTCTTGAATGGTTATATATTTGAGGATGTTTTTGTTGAAAACCCTTTCCGGATTTCCAAATCCTTATTCCCAAAATAGAGTTTTCAAGTAAAAAAAGATTTATATAGATTAAAACGGGCTCCTAGAGCTTGGTACGATAGAATAATCTCTTTTATTATTTCAAAAGGATTTTAAAAAGGTATATCTAACCCTACCCTATTTATAAAAATAATTTCAAAATATGTTTTAGTTGTTCAAATTCATGTAAGTGATATTATTTTCGGATCTTCTTGAAATTCTTCATGTATTGAATTTTCAAAAATGATGAAAAATGAATTTAAATGAGTTTAATGGGTGAGCTAAAATTATTTCTTGGGTTTCATATTTTTCAAAACAATGAAGTAATTATTTTAAATCAAATTAAATAAACTAAATACCTTTAGAAATTTTTTGGTTTGGATAATAGTAAGAGTAGTGAAACTCTTATGAGTACCACCTATAAGTTGGATCTTTATGAAGCTGGGAAATCAGAGGATCAAACCAGTTACAGAGGTATGATTGGATGTCTTCTCATCTTAACCACTTTTTGACCTGAAATCATGTTTTGTGTGTGTATGTGTGCTCATTTTCAAGAAAACCCAAAATTGTCACACTTAATTACTATAAATTTTTTTTAAAATTACTAAAATATACAATCAATTTATTATTGTTCTACCCGAGAGGATAAGAATTTGATCTAGTTAGTTATTTGGATGTAGATTTTGGTGGTTTCAAGTCAGATAGAAAAAGTACCTTTGGAACATGTCACCCATTGGGAATGTCTCTAGTATCTTGGTGTAGTAAGAAACAAAATTATGTTGCACTGTGTACTACTGAAGCTAAATAAAAAGTTGTAGGTAGCTTCTATGTAAAAATTTTGTGGTTGAAACACACATTTCTAGACTATGGATATCAATTATAACATGTACCTACAAATTGCGACTATACAAGTGCTATAAATATTTCTAATGTCCCCATATCTCAATATAGAACAAAAAATTGTTTTAATATATCACTTTTTGAGAGATCAGTTTCAAAAGAGTGATATAAATCTTGTATAAATTGTTACTAAGCATCAACATGCTGATATATTTACTAATACTTTGAATTCATAGGGAATGAACTACATCAAATATAAATTAGGCTTGATTAATTTTGTTTAAACTTAATTTTCAGGGACCCGCCATTAGTTTTTTACCCACTGTTGTTTTTTTAACCACCATTGTTGTTTTACCCATTATTGGGGTTTTACCCACCATTGGTGTTATACCCACCATTGAGTTTTACCCACCATTGTGTTTACCCACCATTGGTTTTTTGAGCCGCCATTTTAATTTTTTTAGGGTTTATTTATTTAATTCTCTTCAAAGGTTTTTTCAATTTTCATTTTACAAATCCCTAAATCCATAAATGATATAGATTAGAAAATTTTCTAATTTCAACACTCAATCCCTTGCACCTTACTCTCGATCCTTGTTACAACCCTTTCTCTTATAACCGTTGAACTTCCCTTGTCTTTAACTGAATCTTTTGATCTTATCTCCATGGTTAGCGTTAAGTGAGATGAAATATATTCTCCAAATGAGTCTCTTACTTTAAATAACTAGAAAGAAGAGTCAATCCATATCGTTTTTGTTGATATAAGGATCCCAGATCTTATTAATCATACAATGGTACCTTAAAAAAAGTTTATACTGACGGATTACTATCAATAAATTCGATGGTACTAAGAGTTTTGATAGCATAGAGATGGTTAGAGTGGTTCTATAGCAATGATAGGCCCTTTTATCCTCGGTTAGTTCAACAATTCTACCAGTTTTTCAAGTTCAGTTTTGAGGAAGGAAACATAATAAATGGGTAAAAAATTATTTTCTCTTTAAGATAATGGGACAGATGTTTGTGAGTACCTCACGAAGGTGTATCAAATGACAATCAAGGAACTGTTTTAAGTGATAGTGATACATTTTTTATGAGGATTCCTTGGAAGAGTTGACTGGATATGAGATAGTAAGAAGTCCAGTTTCTACTAAACTTGATGGTGAATGTTACATAATTTTAAAGTTTATACAACATATTCTTTTCCCAAGGAAAAGTGATTTCACCACAATGAGGTATCATGATTTATATATTTTGTGTCTTATAAAGAGAGAATAAAAGATCAATATGTATAGATACTTAATAGTTCACATGATGAACATGTGAAATACATTTTCTATTTTAAATTCCTTAATTTATCCTATGTTTATATTGCCCATGCTGGAGGCTGAAGGATTTGGTGATGATGGAGAAACAATATTAGTAAAATGGGGAGGTTTTTGCATTACAAGGGTAATTTGAAAAATAATGAAGATAAGTTAGAACCCCTAGAAGAGATAATGGATTGATGATTTTGACATGATATATGGGGATTTTAATCAAGATGATCACCCTAATAGATAGAATAATCTTGTCGATCCTGTATTAGTTCCAGATTCGGTTATTAAATATTATGATGAAGAAGAAGTGGAAGGTGCTACCTATGGTGATGAGAATCATGAGTTTTTAGTGGTTGAAGGTAGTGACCAAGACCTTCCTCTGAGTTCTCCAGCCATTTATTATGGCACTCCTATTCCTCCTAGATCTCTTCCTGTAAAAGATAATATTTTAAAAGAATGTTGTGAGGAGGAAGAAAAATTAGTATCTAATGAAGAAAATTATAAGAGAACCTGTAAATCCATTGAGGAAAATAGAATTTGTGAGAATAGTGATGAAGATGAAGATGAATAAGGAGGATAAGATTAGGAAAGTTGATCTAGAGATGATAGTGATGGAGGTTTTGACCCTGATGGTCCTAGTGGATGTATTGGCATGGAGGATGTTGAGATACCACAGACACTTATCTCTTCTCTAGTTTTATCAGTTTTCTCTAGATCTGAAGATAAACCTAGATTTGTCCAAGACATGGATATTGCTGATAGAGATGAGAATGAAGCATCTGTTAAGGGGGAGGAATCACCAAGCCTGGACAATCACCCTATTGATCCCACTATTGTTGGTGTTCATTATGTGCCTACAACTGATGTGCAGAAGGTTGCGAAGCAGACAGTTAATTAAAATTTAGTTGATGATCATATAGATATTGAGCCTACTATTGTTGGACATACCATTTTTGAGTCTAGTGTTGATGAGATTATAGTTTTTAATACCTATAACAAGTCTTCTATTAGTTTGGGGGACCCAACTCTTGAAGAATGGGAGAAGTACCCTGGATATGTGAGATAAGTCCCAGAATAAACTGATTGAGATGAGGATGGTATTCCAATAAAGCACTATAGACCTTATATTTTAGAATCAATGGATCCTAAGGGATCAATGGTAGATCTGATAGACGCTCTTATAGAGTCGCGAAGATTCACTTTTGATGTTCCTACCAGATCTGAGACTATAGAGGCAGCTACAATTGAGAGATTTACTACAAATTTACCTAAATCCACCGTTGCTTAAGTACCAGCTGATGTTGTCACAAAAGCTAACTTATAAACCTTTAGAGAGAGGGTTCTATGATTTTTGATTGATATTAAATGATCAACCTCCCTTGGGCACTAAGATTAGTTAGAAATATGAAATACATGTGTTAGGGATTGTGATTCAGCACATCTAGCCCAAAATGATACTTCAAATTAGAGATGTGGAGATGAAAAATAGGTGGTTAAAAAATGAGATAGATTATTTGAGATTGACAGTGTATGGGACGTGATCTACCTTTCCATATTCCATGAATGTTATGCTAGAGATGATGGAGAACCTTTCTTCCATGGCTTCTACATCCAGTGGTCTACCTCATTCTCGTGATGTTGAGATGATTAGTCCAGTGGTTAGAGAAGAGATTCATGGTGTTTCAAGTGATTTACCTATCCTACCTTAGGAAGGTTTGAAGAAAATCATAAATAATAGTGATCATGTGCATATGATGGTTATAAAATTTATGAAGGATTTGAAAGATGATATAGATACAATTAAAAATGCTATAATGTATTATCTATCTCAGATTTATAATAAGAATGAGATTAACTTCCATTTAAAATTCATTGGTTAGAAACTGAGTATTCCTCTAGTGAATCAAGATTTTAAATAACAAGTTAATTATTTGAAGGTGATGAACCCAGTGATCAAGATGATTATGAAATAGAAAAAGTATCTTTTTAGTTCTATGTAAAGGGGTGTAAATATTATCATGGACTTTATAAATTGGATGAACCCCTTTATTCATGTTTTTGGAACTGTATTGGTGGCTCAGAATGAAATTTTAGTTATTTCTCTTCTTAGTCCTAAAACTTACGATCTAGAGTTTTTTAGACCAATTGTTACCAAAGATTAAAATACACCATTACCTACTCATTTCCAACCATTCAGTTTGTCTTCCAGTGAAGTAGTCCAACATCTTAGGCCTATCATTATCAGATAGGCTCCTTCTCTACCTGCTTTCCCGATTACCATCCCTAACATTAACGCAACTTCTACCACTAAACCTACCACTTTTGTATGGGGAATGGAAAATAACCACTTGTTATAACTTCCCATCCTAAAAATAATTGACATTATACCTTTAGTCTTCGATGGGGATATTTATATGAATTTTTCTATCTTTTTGGCTATCCTTGAATTGATTTTCTTAATGAAAATTCTCTTATTATTGATATTCTCTTCCATTGAATTTACTATTTATTTTCACATTTTAATTATCCCAAAAGGGAGAGAAGGCTATATGACATTAATTTATTCTATCTTATCATTGGTACTATTTACAATCTAATTACCATTCATACCATGTGTATTTACATTATGATCATGCTCTCACTATAGCTATTTAATGTGGTAAGAAGATATATGTTAAACCAATAGTTTATTATTTACATGGTGTTTAAATTTACAATATTTATGATCCTAAAAATAGGTATATTGTTTTCACTGGCTTGTTTTAATGATCACCAAATAATTTTTCTTTTGATTTTAATGAGTTTTATGTGTTGTGATATAATTTTATAATATAAACCAGACTCTACTCACTGCTATACATGACTCATCATTGTGGATGAGAAATTTTTCTATGTATTGAAAGCACCCACCATCATAGATGAGTCACCGTCAAGATGGATGTTTGGATAAGTATGGGAAAGACTCACCATCAGTAATGAGTCACCATCAGGAGAAGAATTTTGAAAAGTACAGAAAAGAATCACTGCTAGAGGATGACTCACTATCAGAACTTAGTTACCACCAAATTTGGTAAAGTATCGAAAATACATACCACTAGACCTATTATTGAGATGAGTCACTATTGAGCATGAAATAATATCATCTTGAGTGTCTGTTAGCCTGAATCACCACCAGGTTAAGTCACCGTTAGGATGAATCATTTCTAGAGTTTTCTCACCATTCATAAGATTCACTATGACTATTTATATTAATTTTAATTAATTTACTATAATGTATATATTGTCAAATTTAATACTGAGAATTATTTTAATTATTATTCTTAAAGTATTGTAGGGATTTAAATTTTGTGTCAGTCATTTAGTATGAAGAGTAGAGGATCCTGATGATTCTTATTGCATGCTACTGATATATTGGAGAACACAATCTCTTGTGTGAAGATACATAGAGATATGAACATACATGTGAAGGTATATGAAACCATATTGTAAGAACTTGAATAGTTACACTTACTAAGAGATTACACACTACCTTTTACCTACACACAACTGTGAGAAAGTAGAGCATAACAACCATACAAGATCCTTTCCTATATTCATGAAAAAGGGAGATTAAAACACTCTATTTTAGTACCATTTTGAGAAACATGACATGAGATCCTATTCAAGATATATTCAAGAATACTCAAGCTTCAGATCACATCAAACAAAGAAACTATATATTTTTTACATATTTACTTACTCTCTCAATCTATTGTATAATTTTTTTTATAATTGTGTGATTTACTATGTATATTAAACATGAAAACTATCTTCTATAATTTAACTATAGGATACTTGGTATCTTCTCAACTCTCTTTACCTTTTCTTACCCATGGTGTTGTATAAGAGGTCATTATGTGTCCTGTGTTTATTCTTTTCCCATGGTTATTATGGAAGAGATACTTGTATGCCTATGACATTTGTTCAATTGTTGTATATACCTAGTTCAAGCTGTGGATCAAGAACATTTAATATAATATTCTTAAAAGTATTTGATTGAAAAGTGGAGAGGGTTAAGACTTATCTTGAGACTGAAACACTCATATTTATTCCTCTATTTGTTTTGTTTTGTTTCATTTCAAATATTTAAACTGAATATATTTTAAACTGTTAAAAAACCACTAATTTGATAGTTAGTTTTAATTAGTTTTTATATAAGGTTTTTATTAAGTAAATTGATTTCAAAAGATAAAATATTTTTCAAAATTATTTTAACTGATACTTAATAAATATTGGAGGAATATTTTAAAAGATTAGAACTTATATTCATCTACTATTTTGATTAACTAGAATATTTCTAATTGTTTAGGGTATTTTATCTAAACCTATTTTAACAAAACAAATTATTGGGTACTCAATTCACACCCCTCTTGAGATACTCACTCCAACCAACAAGGAGGAAGACAAATTGAAATGTGTTGGTTTCTACTTGCGTAAGGTTACTTGGAAAATAATAAAAGTGAATTGGAATCCATGGATGAAAAATTGGGTTGAAGATAATTATAAAATATATGATGATTTAATCCTATTGAACAACCTACAACACTCAAGAATCTTATTAATCTTGGTTTGGATCTAGTTGAGATTGTAGTTTATTCAGATAAAGAAGAAGAAGTTGTTGTTGAATAAGTTGAAGAAGAGGAAGTGGATTCTTCTATTGAAGAAGGAAGTGATCCTACTATTCCTAAGATCCTAGTTATGTCATATGGATTTTCTAGGTCACATATCTCACTCCATGCCAGAGAGATTCCTTTAAGTGAAAGAGTTGATGAAGAGAATGGAGTATTTGGAGATGAACATATTAAGAGTTCTTTTAAGTCCTCTAAATAAGTTATGGAGATTTTAGATGATGAAAATGGTGATGGAAATAATGGTGATGATAGTGATTATAAGAATAGTCATGATGATAATGATGTTGCTAATGATGTAGATAATGATGTTGAGTAATCTCAATCACATCATCCTTCTCCTATTGCTTCTTTTAGGTATATAGAGAGTCTTGGTCCAGCTAGATATATGTTTGTGGAGAGATCTGTTTCTGTTCAGCCCATTGGAGATGATATCTGTGTTAGAGGTGAGACGAGAAAAATTGTTGAGGGGGAGGAATCCTCATGTTTTGTTTTTCACCGAGTTGATCATGTAGATCCTACTGAGTTGAATTCTGCTAGAGTTGAAGTGGAAGCGCATGATGAGTGGGAGAAGTTCCCTAGGTATGTACATCTTAGACTAGACTCCTCAAAGTAGAAAGAAGTCATAGAAGATGATGAAGATCCTAGAGATTATCAGGTCAGATTTTATTTAATAGAGAATGAGGTATCATATAAAGGGGAGTCTTCCCCTGGTTCTAAACATCTTAGAATTTTTTATTGAGACTCAGATGGATATAGTAGTGACAAGGACCACAATGGTCCACCAGATCATGGTGGACCTGCTTTTTTGGTTAGTTTTGGGAAAAATCATAAGAGATATCTTATAAAGAAGACTGATAATGTTGGTGAGTTTCAATATTTTCATTCAGATGGACCAACTGTTAGTTCAGATCATGAAGATCCAGTTTTTCCTAGTGCTGAGAGAGATGCTGCACCTCCCCCCACTACTACCTTTGTGCCTTTAGATTTTGTTTCTAGACCTGACTTGGATGTTTTCAGAGAGAGGTTGATTTTATACTTTAGTGGTATTTTGAGATCTTAGACACCTCCTGTCAATCTTCTTTAGTGAAGTTGATTTTAGAAATATTTTTCTATTCATTTTTGTCCATATTTATTCAAAGATTATTTTTAAGATTTAATAAGTTGAAATTGAAAATAGAAGTTTGGAAAGTGAAATTTAAGTTATGATATCTGTGATGGAGGATATTAGAACCCCCTTTAATACTAGTCATTATAATTTATTGGGGATATTGGAGTCTTTACTAGATATTGCTTCTATATCTAGCGCTCAACCTCATTCTTCCTTAGTTGATGCTGATGTGATCAGATCCATAGTTATAGAGGGGATGAAAGCTATTATGGGTGATATCCATACATCTCTAAAGGAGGATCTTTTCTAGATTATATAACACAGTTTGCATATGTTTAAACTAGTAAGAGAGATTTTGAATGAATCCTAAAGTGATATGGAAGCCATCACAAAGGAAATTAAATAATATATTTCTAGGATATATACTAAGAATGAATTGAATTACCATTTTAAATTTTTAGCTGATAACTTAAGGATTCCACCTGTTAATTGGACGTTCAAGGAACATGTAGAATGACTAAAGGTTATGAACCCTCTACTCAAACAATTCATTGAAGAGAAGAAGTATTTATTCAGTTATATAGAGAGAGGTGATAATATAATTAAGGAATTTGTGAAACTTATGCAGTCTTTCTTGTATGTATCTGGTACAGTAGTGGTTCCACCTAAGGAAATTCCCACGTCATCCCTCACAACTTTACTTTTTTACAACTCATTTTCCTCCTCAATTTCAGCCGTTCGATATGTCTTCAGTTTAAGCAGTTAGGAATCTTAGACCAGTGGTGATCTAACAGTTGCCTCAGACTACATTGGCCCCTTCAACTTCTACATCCATGCCTCATGCCTCTGGAAAAGGAAAAGGACAAGTTGATCTGACCTCTTGAGCCGAGGGTGATTTATATTAGGCATAGTTTTTGATGGGGATTATGTATTTCCATTATTTCCATTTTTGTATGTAATTATATGTCTTTTTTTCTTAATGAAGTTTCTCCCTTATTATTCACGCCATATTTGATTTATTCTTTATTGTATTATCTTTTCGATAACCCCAAAAGTGGGAGAAATTATATGGTTTACATTTACCTTTCAAGTTTCACATTTAATTTTTTAATTCTATAAATATATTTTATGTATTTATATTTAAAAATTTAATTTCAAAATATCACATTATATTTTTTAATTTTTAATCAGATATGATTACTTCTTCAAATTTATCTATTTATGACTACTCATGGTATATTAAATGCTATTATTTTTATCATCGAAATAGAGGATATTATTGTCATCTTTTTTAATGATAAAAAAAATTATTTTTATGTTTCTAATGAATGTTAATGTTTTATGATAGTATATCATTTTGTAGAGTAAATTTAGATGAGTATAAAAAGTTCCACTGTTAGTTCAAATTGTGCTACCAATATAATTCTTCCACCATTAGTTTAGAATCTTCTACCAAGAGAATTTTTCTACCACTAGAATCTGCTACCACTAGAATATTCCACCGCCAGAGCCCTTGACACCATCAGATCCCTACCACCACTAAATTTTTTTGACCTCCATATTTACTACCATTAGAGTTATTCCAACTTCCATGTTTTTATACCATCAGATTCATGATATCATTGGATCCATGTCATGGCCAGGCTTGTGCTACCATTATACTCTTTCTATAGTCTGGTGTATTGCTGTGAGAGGTGTGCTACCATCAGTTCAATTCTATCACCAGCCTCGTGTAACCATTAGGCATGATACTAGAAGAGACATGGTAAATTTAGATGATATACCACTAGAGTGGTTCTACTACTAGTTCAAATTTTCTACCGCTAGATATGCTACTACTAGTTGTGCTACCATTGGACTATGATACTATTAACCTTGCTTCCATTATTGTTCTTTTATATTAAAATTTAATGATCCCTATGGTTATTTTATGGGAGTTAATGCAATGGGTTTATTTTATTATCATTCCTTAAACATTTCATGGATGCATTGAAGGCCAGGTCATAGTTAACCTAAATTTTTGTTTAGTATGAGGATCTAGGAAATATTTAAGTTTTTTTTCAACGAGTATTCAAACCGATAATGATATATATTTCCAAAGTACTCCCTCATGTGTGTGAGGAGAGTTGTATTCTCATGGATCATACACTAAATTTATTTCATTTATTTCTATTTTAAATTAGTGGATTATATAGAATACCAATATCCTTTCCTATAGAAATAAAAAACATACTTCCTAATAATATATTTTATATGAATTTTAGTGAAATCAGTTAGAGCTCATCACCAAACCAAACTCAAGGAATCTATAGTACCTTGAGAATTATATACTAAGTAGCACTGCATCTTCTATATCTTCTTACTTGATCTCCCTATTTTCTCCTTCACTTTCAAGAAATGTGTTGTTTTTATCTGTTTATTTAAATGCACTAACTCCTATACCTAAACTGAAAATACTCGATATTCAATCAAACCTCCTTTATTTGTATACCCCAAAAAAACTATGGAATAGGTCCCTGTGTGTCCTGTGTTGCTTTTATTCACCTGTATAACTATAGAAGAGTCTTTGAGCTTGGGAAACTTGTGCTATTGTTTGTATACCTGATCTGGGTTGCAGATCAGATTATTGGTTATAATAATCTACCCATCAATGGGTGATTTTCAAGTGGAGGGGGTTAGGTATCAGCTTGGGACTGAACCCATTTCTTATTCCATTATATGTTTGTGTTTTTGTTTTCTTCATTTGAAAGATTAAATTGCATTTTTTAATCTATAAACAAGACCCGTACTTTAATAGTTAGTCGTAACTACTGTTTATATAAGGATTTGTTTAAGTAAATTGATTTCAAAATTTAAAGTAATTTTAAATATTTTTTTAAATGATCCTTAATCATTATTTGAATAATATTTTTAAAGATAAAATTATATTAAAATACTGTTTTGATTAACTAAGAAATTTTAATTTAATTAGAAGATTTTATTTTAAATTGGTTTTAACAAACTTTTTCTTGGGAAATAAATTCAACCCCTCTTGAGTTACTCACTCAGAATAACAATAAGAATATTGGATGATGATTATGTGTCTTCACATAACAATGGTATATGAAATCTCTTCCTTAAATATTACATTTGAAACTACCAATATGCATGGATACCATTTCATGAATGATTCTCAAGCTCCTACATGCAATTGTTTTTCATCTAAAACTCTTGATGTAATAATGTAACACAAACATTGTTTTATCATTATTATTCACAAAAAAGTATATGTAGGATAATTCTTCTTTTTTATTCATGAAATTTAGTGTGATTATCTATAATGTTTCATGGAAACAAAACACCATCTTGTAGATATGATGTTCTAGGAAGAATCAGCACGAATGCATGGAACCCAATTCTTGGATAGCGAGCATTTATTTGATCTGTTTTGATCTTTCAGTTCTCTTAGATATTCATTTTTACAATACCAACAAATGAGTTCCTCTAGGGGTATTTATAGAGAATCCCCCACCAAACTCATATTCTCACTGAATTATCCCATGATCTTCGACTAAGATAATCACTATTATCAAAAATATAATATTTTATACGAATAGTATCTCCTCAGTTTGGTATTTTATTTATAATTAAAACAATTTTTCCTGATGGTTCATTCATATTAAAATTTCAATTATGAACAAATACTACTTGAATGCATGGATAGATCATCCAAAAATCCTGGCATTTAGATCTGAGAGAATAAAAGCTTCTCCAATGAGCTCAAGGTAGAAGAAAATTGATGGCCTCAATCTGATGAAATTTACATGACAGACCAGACAACATCAATTCTATACAAATTTTTTTAAATAATATTAGTAGTAACTAAACTCCACTCATCCCATATTAGTTATTCATTTAAAATTATTCTCCTTAGTAATACTCAGCATGGAATACCTATTTAAAGATGACACCAAGGTCAGAACCTGGATACATATCACACTCGAGCCATACATGAGTTTTGCCTCCTCTACGTAGGTGCACTATACCATCTCCATGCCTGCACAACCTTTGACCAACTTATGCGAGCACTATGAATCCCATTATCAATCCCCCCTGCTGCCATGAATGTTGTCTTGAGGTTTTATTCTCACCTAAGTAGTGGTTGTGGTCCCTTTGTCTAGCTCGTGCATGGTTGACATATTATTTATTAAAATACTATATAAATAAATTCACTCTTGTTCAAATTATTCCTAGGTCAAAATACCATTCCATGCTAGAATACCAACTCCTTATAATTTTCTCTTCGAAATATTATAAACAATGTTCACTTCTCCTAATTCAATTGGAACATGTCTTTGACTTTAAGAATAATTTTTCAATCATCATATTTGAAACTCATTTAATTTTCATCTTCTTATCTTACTAACAATAAATTCAACTTCAGTAGGGTTCTTAGGATTTCATCATTTTAAATCATGATTTGATATTTTAAGTTAAATTTATTACGGTTATCAATGTTGATTAATATTTTATTTTAATAATTTATTCCTAATCTGGCGGGTTTTACATGTTGAAGGTTACAAGTGACCATAATACTAAGAGCTACTGTGAGTCTTAGGTTTCCATGAAAACTGTTCACATGATTAGTTGAGCTACTATGAAAATATTATGGGGATTTGAATATGCAGTAGGTTAACCAGTCGTATAATCTCATGTTATCATGTTAAACTATTGTGATGTTTTTTTCATGTAGTGGGACAAGATACCATTATGAACTATTATTTATGTAGTAGCTCATGCATCTTTAGTATATCAAGCTTCTAAAAGGATCATGGTTCATCAATATACCATGTCTATATAAGACTTATGTTTTTATTTATATTATATTTTATGTTTTCTACACATTACTTTTTAATACCTAAATGAATAAAAATACCTTAAATATATTTTGAAATTGAATCCTTCTTTCAAAACCCTAAAATTATCTCATTTTTAATCCTTTATCCCCAGATATTCTATCGAAATCAAACCCTATCCTTCAGATATTTGAATATTAATAAATATGGTAAGGACTAAGAATAATCTAAAGTTATATTCTCCTTTAGTATCACATCCTTTTAAGAGAATTAGATCTCCATGAAACACACCTATCGAACCTATCAAGCTGAAAACTTCAACTAGATCTGTTGTGCCTAAAAAGGAATTAAATGTTGAATGGTTAAGAATTATTAAGTATTTAGATTTCAAATATATTCAGAAGCAAGGATGGGTTGAGTGGTTTAGTGGGAATGATAATCCACTTTATGTGTGGTTAGTAAAGGAGTTTTTTTTAAATATGGAATTGGAAATGTGTGATAATAACGATGTCATCAAGACATCTGTAAAGAGAGAAAGGATAGTATTTTCATTCGGGAATTTGGAAAAGTGTTTGAATATTCCTCATAAATTGTATTATGATGATTTACAAGGTTATTATCGTGTAGTTCATTCTCATTTCAATATTGATAATTTCCTAGAGGAGTTAATTAGATATAGAACCACATAATGACCTACTTCTATAGAGCTTGATGAGAATTTCAGATATTGGTAAAGTTTATTCAACATTAAATCTATATGAGGAAAGGGAATTTTAGTTTCTTTTGGAATCAAGATATATTCTTTCTTCATTTAATGAATAGAGGGATACAATTTATCTTTCTTTGATATTTAATTAGATATAGAGAATAGATTTTAAAATATTCTTCTAGGTTTAATTCATTACCATATCCTAAGTTTATCTTAGATTTATTATATTAGAAAATACTTATTCCTTAGGGGGGTTATATGTCAATAGCTTCTGGTAAAATCAGTTTAGACAAAACTATTTGTACAGGGATGAACATTAATTAGAATACTTAGAGTAAAATTTGGTCTGTTGATAATGATAAATTATATAAGATGTGCAATGTTGTAAAAAACCATACGAGACCCAAGGATAAACCATATCCAGGTTTGGAACCAGATGAAGTAGAATAATATTATTGTGAGTAATAATTGGTAGATGAAAGTGAGAAAGTTTTGGTTGTTTTGGATGATGAATCTAGAAGAGTTCTTGAAGAATAAAGTGACACTCATGAGTCAGTCGATACTGGAGTCTCCACTCCTAAAGGAATCACTTTTGAGCCTCCTGAATATCCTCTCTATTTACCTAATGAGGAAGCAAATTTAGACTATGATAATGAAACAAAATATTCTAAAAAATATATGGATGATCTTGTTGAGATAGATTCTGTGTCTAATGAAGCATCATCTATTTAAACTTACACTCTATAAACTAATGAATGGGAAAAAATTCATATTATAGAAAATACTCCCAGGGATGATCAAGGGGAACCATATCCTAAAGGGTATAAATCTAGTTCAAATGATGTTTAGGATCCTAATGGGGGTAGTCAACCTATACAAACTGGACCTTCTACTGATCTTTATCAAATGATTATAAGGGATCCTTTGTTTGCTAGGTTGATCTTGAAGAAAGGATTGATCCATATTATCTAAGACAAGTGATACCCAGATGTGGGATCAATGCAATAGTTCAAGAAGTTTTTAACCATTTTTTTGGACATGATCCCATAAAATTTATTGAAAACCCTATTAATAGTTGTGATTCAAAACCAGTTGAATTTAGTGAAATAGAATTGATTGATTTTGGTGAGTCAAAATCTGTTCAAAGGGAAACATATTTTGAAATAGATGAAATTGAATAATATGGTAGTGTGTATTTTTTAGAGATATAACCACTCTATTAGAAGAAATTATTGAAATAAATTCACCTCCTAAAACATATACACCCAATCCTCTTTATCTTACTTCTTCCTTCATCACTAAATAATATTTAAGTTAGTTAAAAGATGATTTTATGAATGTGATCAGTGAAATATTTCAGAGATTTGGATCTTTGGATAAATCCTTAAGAGAAGAACAAGTTTTCATGATTATTTATCTTTTTGTTTATTATATTCAACCTAAGTTATTTATGAAGGTTTTTCATATACATCAAGATATTTGATGTTTTTTAGGACAAGTGGGAGCTATAGAATCTGACTAAGTGACATGATGCCACAGATTTATCAGAGATACTTGAATTCTATGGTTCACGCCTCCAATTATAGTGCACCCCCTACTCCTATTTATTCATATTATTCTCATATAGTTAATGTTTCCTTGGATGATAATCTGATTAGATAGATTGTTATAGATGAGATAAAGGTTGTTTTGGATGATTTATTTAAGACAAGGTAAATAGTTCTTTCTAGTTTCCAGACTCATGATGCTAAAACCCTTGAGATAGTAAGAGAGGATGATTAGAAAGATATAATATATAGAGAATTAATCAAACAATACTACAAATCAGGGATATAATAGAGTCAGTTAAGGTGTTTTATCAGTGCTTAAAAAGCTCTGATATTGCGAACAATGTTAAAAATGGGATTTTTAACTGTGCTTAAAAAAGTACTATTAAAGGTACCATTTAACAATGATTTATTTAGTAATGTTAAAGGGTAGCATTAACAGATATTTTTTAGTGATGTTTAAGGGTGCCTTTAACGATGCTTTTTTAGCATTGTTAAAGGTTAGATTTTAACTGCACTAAAAAAAAGCTGTTAAAAAAAATAGAAAAAAAATTAAATTTTCACTGACACCTAATACCCACCTTTCTCATCGCTTACAACCCCCTTTCTCAGTGCTTTTCTCTACCCATCCTCCATCATGAACCCCAACCCCTTCCTTAGTGCTATAAGGCTACCCTAAATTCTTGGGCGTGCTTAGATTTGATCCATGGACTTCCCTTATGTGACTGAATCTCTTTACCACTATGTCATGCGTGTTTTGTTGTATATTTAATAAATTTTCTATTTATTTATATATATTTTAAAATTTGTGATATATCTACAAAATTATATTTATTTAAATATATTATATATTAATATTCATTTTATATTAGAATATATATATAAGAATATAAATGTATATATATATGTTTATTAACACACACACATGCATATAAAAAAATTATTTATATATATTATTTAATTTTTATAAGGTAAAATATATATATATTTTTTACTTTAAATAAAATGAATAATAAATACTTATTTTATATATTTATAAATAAATTTTTACATAAATATGTTGATATATGTATTTATACAAGTGGTTTATTATAAGTAAATATAAAAAATATGAAAATATTTAGTTATAAATAAAACTACACTGTGAAAGAAGATAAAATTTCAATACCATAATATCAATATGAATGTTATACTTGGGAATAAATTCATTCCCCACTAAAAACGGGAAAAAATCACCACTTAAATGAGTCTGAAATTCCCTAGAATGTTAAAAAGTTGGGGTACCCCGAAAAAAAACTCAGTTTTGGAGGCCTTTAGGAACTCTTTTCGCCTTTAAAAAATAGTGATGGGGCTCCCCCCAAATCAGAACCGTTTAGATATTATTGAGAGGTTCAATTTGAAATGTGGTAAATCCCAAACAGACACCCGGATCAAAAGCTATGATAGTTTGAAGTTCAAGTGATGTTTTCAACTTATTTTGGATCTTTATTAAGTTTTTGATTTTTTTATATTTTAATTTTTTTAAATGACTATTAATATATAATAATTATGAAATTATTATTTAAAAATATATATTTTTTAATTATTTTATAATCCATTTTCACTAAATAACTTATATATTAAGTTTAAATGTTTATTTATCTTAAAACATATTAAAAATATATATATTATATTTATATCAATATAAATATATAAATATCAATATCAATATATTAAAATATTTATATATTAATATAATATTTTCAATTAAATATTTTATTTGAAATATACCATTTATCAGTGATAGTAAGAAAGCTCTTATGGGGTGGGGGTATTTATCAATTCTTCTAAAAAATCATTGATAAAGGACCCCCTTTATCAGCCCTTTTTTACGAGCACTCATAAAGTCCCCCTATATCAGTGCTTTTTTACTAGCACTAAAAACAGGAGGGTCTTTATCAATTTTTTTTACAAGTGATGATAGGGGGGTCTTTATGAGCGCTTGTAAAAAAGAGATGATGAAGTGGGTCTATTATTAGCACTTTTTATAGCACCATTAAAGCACCCTTTATTAGTGCTAAAGAACTGTTAAAGACCCCCCTTGATCTGTGATTTTTCTAGAACTAATAAAGGGGGTATTTAACATCACTTTTAGCTAGCGCTGTTAAATTCATATTACTAGATAAACCCAATTTTGTAGTAGTTAAATGAGATATTGATAATTATATAAGCATAATCTTCACAAAAATGGATTTGAAGACCATATTTATATCCCTATCTAGAGAACTCCATATGCCTCTTTGAATCAAAACATCAAAGCATAAGTTGAAAAATTGAAGGTGATAAAACATATTTTTGAAATGATTATGAAATAGAATATTTTTTTTTTCAAATTACGGATCAAGTATCTCTCGAATAGAAATACTTCACTCACCTTCTGGGGCCTTATATCCAAAGTTATCACACTTCTATTATTTCCCCTTTAGCCTTTCATCCACCTACCCATGCTTCAGCCTTTGCATTTTCAATGTCTATCTCAACAACCATATTTATGGCTCCTTTGGGATTTACTATAGTATAAGAGGTTCAACAATGCAGACCTATTTTTAGTGGATTTTCCATTCTTGGACCGTCCTCTTCTTAGATATAGACTTCACCTTATCCTACATTTCAGACTTCTTAGGACAATGGTAAAGCACCTATTGATCCTTAATCCCCTAGAGAGTAGGAATCTGATTCAAATTCTGATTAGTTTATTTTAAAGGGAACTTTTATTTTGTATTATATTTCTTATAAATGAATAATATTTTTTTCTAATCTTGATTATATTGGTTCTTGTCATGATTATGTTTGCGATTATCTTGATTATGTTTCTTTATTACCATTTTTATTATCCCAAAGGGAGATAACTATGATATGGTAGTACTGTTTTAATTTTTTATAAGTATAAAATATTTTAGTTTTTATAAATTTTTGTTTTATTTTGGAATTCTATCTTTCCGTGATCTGTGATCATCAAAAGGGATAGATTTTTGTCTTGGTATAGAAATTCCTTATTTTAATAATCCCAAATCACGTTTCTCGTGTTTCTAATGATTTTTGTGATTTTTGGAAGTATGCTATTTTTCTATAAAACTATGAAAATTTCTTAAGTATGGAAGTGAACAGACAATATATGGATTGACCACATGTACTATTGATCGACTGCATGATGAATGAAGTGATTTTGAATAAAGTTTTTCTAAGTGTTAGATTGACCACATGAAGAAATGGATTGACTATGAGAAGGATTTCAATCAACTATTCCAAATAGCCAAAATATTTAAAAGCATTTAAGGGACCATATAAAGGAAGTCATCATGAAACACATTTAATTTTTAAGGGACCACATGTTTAATTTTCAAGCAACTGCAATTGAAGAATTAAGCAACCAAAATAAAAAATTCGATCAACCACATAAATAGACTCACATATACCACATGGT
This sequence comes from Viscum album, assembly GCA_963277665.1. NCBI lineage: Eukaryota > Viridiplantae > Streptophyta > Magnoliopsida > Santalales > Viscaceae > Viscum > Viscum album. Next base: position 498,215,188 of record OY728133.1, read on the forward strand.
TTAAGTGATCATGTATATCCATTTGACCACATAACCATTTTTAGGTACAAAAGGCTGACTTAAGGGTATGTTTACCAGATGATGAGTCTACATGAACTATGAGTTACAAAGCGTCCCTAGATAAAGTTAAAAATATTAATGGGTAGTTTAAAATTTTATGAAATATGATATAGTAGTTATGACCTTTTAGTATGAGAATGATCATTTCTCAATAACTAATTTATGGGGAATTATATTCAAAAATAAGGAATCCCCCCTCATCAAAAGTGTGGTGTTGCAACTTGTTTTACCCTATAAATGTTATTTACCTCTACTACAATACTCTATTTCCTTGATGAAATTGATTTTTTTTGAAGAATGCCAAACTGACTGCATATTACAATTATAAGCCTACCAGATAATTAGATAAGGAGTGGAATGTTATTGATCAATTGAAATTTGATCAAATATTGAGCTACATCAAACTACCCTAGATTTATCTACTCTCTCTATTTCCCTTACATATTGAGTTGTGTTTGAGTTTTTTATTTAAATTTACTTAGCACTTCTTCTATACTAGAAGGATGAGTAATTTTTTACTCTATTTTATTTACATATATTATCCCAAAAATAAATACAGAAGAGGTTTGGTATATTCTGGACTACCCTATGTGCAGTTGTTTTGGTAAAACGTGATCCAGATTGAGGTTTTTTTATTAAGATTTAATAAACAGGATTAACTATGGATTAATCTCAAGTGTAAAGGACTAAGATCATTATTATAGACAACCTATTATTTAATTGTTCATTGTTCTTTATTTTTCTTTTCCCTGCTTATTTTTAAATAATCCTAAAAATCTTTTTATTTTTAATAAATGTTTTAAAAAACTATGAATGTAATATATAATTTAATAGTATTCATTTATAGGTGATATTTATATTTTATTTTATATGACTATTTTTTTATAAAGTTAAATAATTTGAAATTTTTTTATCTATGTTTTGATAAGGCCTTTGTGAAACTATTTCAAAGTACCAAATTATTTATATCTATTATATTTTTGAACTGGGTTGTGGGTTTAAACTGGGCATTTCCAATTTATAATTCAAAAATATGAAATTTTTTATTTGAAGAATAATTCACCCCTTATTAGGAATTTTTCAAGGACTATAATTAAACTTGGGTAATTTAGGTTATAGGTAAGTAGAAAATGAAGTTTATCCAACAATGAGTATGGTGATTTGATCCATTTATCCCGTAGTGTAACTAGGTTCTAGGTAATATGGGGTGTATTTGAAAGCACTTATTCTTTATATTTTATTCAATTTTATCATGTATATTAGTTGCACTAGTTCATTACTTATTCTATATCCATTTTTTGATTCCTTATGATATGATATAATATACTAACTCATTGGGACGAGATTGATCACTACCCCTAGTTTAACAAGTGTTATATACACATTTGTTTCTCTATTATTTTTTCTTTTTTGATTGTATTGGTTATTACCTATTTTATTTTACTTACTAGATTAGTTTATTTCATAATAAATAAGATCATCCATGGTGTGATTTCCTTATACATGGGTCAATATTTTTCCAAATCATATATAAAACTATTTCCTTTATATTTTTCTTCATTTATGTTTATTGACTGAGTGAAGGACTTCATTAATTTTATCATTCATATCATCTTTATATATCAAAATATATGTCAATTATTTTTATTTTGAATTTTATTATTAATGTTTAAAGAACCATAATGATAATTTGTGCACTCATAGACCCTTAAATGTCGATTCTCTAGTGGGACCAACAATATCACCAATAATAGATAACTTCCACACTATTTTTTCACAAAAGTTTTTTATTTTTTTATTTTTTGTTCTTATATATTTTATGAATCATCTCATTATATCCATGGTTTATAAACCAATGATAAATTTATACATATACTAGGATTTATGAGTGTTATAGTTATGTCACACCATTTTAACCAATGAAAACATGCTCACATTGAACATGTGGTACATAGTTGTGACACATGAAATATTTCGCTTTTTTACATTATAAATGGGTCATGTTATGTTACATTAAAATTATTATTTTAAGGGAAACTAGATCCATAATCCATGATGTATAGAGTTAACCAAGATTATGATCATAATGGGATTCCTCAATGTAGGTGACATGATGTATTAATTCAAAATCCATAATATAAGAGCATGTAGAATACTATGATAATTTATTTTAAAGGTCATTAAAATCATATAATATGGGTATTAAGAGTTTTTTATATGAATAATATTTTCTAAACACAATGAAAAATATCATCCAAAAGTTGTTTTACCATAAGATTTATCCACTCATTTGAATCGAATAAAAAAATAAATAACACAAAAAAGTTTCACCATGAAATATGATCTATCAAATATCTTCCATATTAACTTAATAGGGATCACTAAGAATCAAAGAACATACTTCTTACTCTGTAGTTATCCTAGGGATAGATGAATCTATTTACAGCTAGTAAGGATTCTATTTTACTCATGGTCTACTAAAGTATTTTGATTAATGAAAGGTAGAGAGAGAGATTTTATCTTGATGAGTATTGCATTGATCAAATAGAAATATAACAACTTCATGTATCCCATCCACAAACCATTAGCCTATTTGTAAATTCCTTAAAATATCTAAAATGTTTCTCAAATTTTAGACCAATTAAATGTAATGTTTCAAAAAATATTCATATGTTACAATGGTTTTTAACTATTGGATCTTAATCTTGATCAAAATTTTAACATGTAAATAATTGATTTTAACACTCAAACTCTTAAAAAATCAGTATATGAATAAAAATTATAAAGATACTATGGAATTATTGAAGTTTCATTTTATTTTTTATTTACATGTTTTGAGAAGGGAAGAAGGTTGATGTCCTTAATTTTCATGATACCCTATTGTCATAAGGATATGAGGTTTGGTTATGATGTAGTGTTATGTGATTGTGGCTATGGTATGTGGTATGATGTGGTATGTGTTGTACATCTCGTTCCCCTCGTTGTTTTATTTTCATGATCACAATCACCTTCTTTTTTATCTAATATTGTGTTTTTAAGTGTTGTGGATGATAGGAAAAAGATTGCCAAAGGATTGGCCCAAGAATGGACAAGCAATGGACTGAAATTCAGTCCACCGGCCAACCGTTGTGATAGCACCGGCCAGCCGGTGGAACTGGCAGAGGGATTGCCCACTGCCAGGTTCCACCGGTCGACCGGTGGCTCTGTCACCGGTCGACCTGTGGCACCCAGCCCAAATAGTATTTGCTACTGTCTTTCCACCGGCCAGCCGGTGGCTCCTCCACCGGTCGACCGGTGGAGCCTGGACCAGAATTCTCCTCAACTTCAAAGGCACCGGCCAGCCGGTGGAGCTGTACCGGCCAGCCGGTAGCCCAGTCAAACTAGCCGTTGGGTTTGACCAGTCAACCTTCTTTTGGCCTCCAACGGCTCCGAGGACTTCTCCAACGGCTCCGAAGACCCCCAATGGGTTCCATGCCTATAAATAAAGGCTGAGGAAGCCCCGGAACCTAATCGGATCACATACCAAGCGCCCGGACATATTGTTGCACATTTGGCGAACCTCCGGCGCTCCACCTTCAAGGATCCTCCTTGCTCCAATCCAACTTCCAATCCAAGGAGCACCTCAAGAATCTTGGGAGAGCACGCTACATCAACTCCATCATACCTTGGCGCCCAAGTCTTCCTCACATACGGGTTTTATTATTTTATTTTTTATTGAGCTTTAATTTTGGGTTTGTGCCTACAAACCCCAAACCCTTTTCTTATCCCCCTTTCTTTTGGGTTTCACACCACCATTAAGGTGTGAAGAGGTTTCTTCAAGCCTTTCCTTTTAAAAGGCTTGTGTTTCGGTGAGCTAGCCTTCTCCCGTTAAAAAGGCTAGTGGGTTCTTGCTAAACCATTAAAAGCAAGTGGGTTCTTGCTCAACCATAAAAAGCAAGCTGTAATAGGTCCTAGTGCTACCTCAAAGCCTAGTGGGTTTCTTGCTAAAACCATTGAAAAGCAAGCGGTAGGAATCTCTCAACGGTTGAGTTGGGAGCGGAGACGTAGGCCGGGTTTTGGCCGAACTCCGTTATCAATTTTGTGTGTCTTGCCTCCTTTATTTCCGCTGCATTTCAACTTTGATTTTTAATTTGTTAATCATTTTTTAAAAGGAAATTCACCCCCCCTCTTGCCATCATTCCCCGTTTCATTCCGACCCAACAATTGGTATCAGAGGGAAAATTTGAATAATCCCTTAACCGGTTTCAAATTAAAGATCCTATTTTTTTGATGGCTACTACCGCTTCTTCCTCTCAATCCCCCGAAGGACATTCTTTGGATCGTGCTCCATTCTTTGATGGAGCCGATTATACTTTTTGGAAAACCCGCATGTCAACTTTTCTTAAAAGCATTAGCTATCCTATTTTTAGAATTGTTATGCGTGGCTTTACGCTCTCTTCTCCCGATGAGTCTAAATGGACCCCAGCCGACATTGCAAATTTCGAGCTTGATGGCAAAGCCATGAACGCTCTTCATTGTGGTCTTGACCGTAATATATTTTATTGTATTTCTTCTTTCACTACCTCTTATGATATTTGGAAATGTTTAGAGCTAACCCATGAAGGTACTAGTATGGCTCAAAAGCAAGAACCCATTCAAAAGCTAGAACCCGCTCAAAAGCAAGAACCCGATGCAAAATCCGTACCCGCTTGCCCACTTCACAAGAAAAGGGCCAAGAAGAAGAAGAAGAAGAAGGCTTCAAAGGCATCTTGGAGTGATAGCTCCTCCTTCTCCTCCTTCTCCTCAAGCGACCAAGGTAAAAAATGCCTAATGGCAAATCATGAGGTATCATCTTCCTCCTCTTCCTCCTCTTCCTCCTCTAGTTCTTCTAATTCATTTAATCATCTATCTTATGAAGAACTCTCACACGCTAGAGACCAACTAGAAAAAGGTTTTCATGAATTATCATCAAAATTTGTTTCTTTGAAAAAGAATTTCAAAAAGCTTTCCTCCGAAAAAGACCAACTTCTCAAAGAGAAGGAGGAACTCTCCCTTAAAATCCAAAATTTTCCCAATGTTGATTCTTTGGAATCAACCATCAAGGACCTTAGAGAAACTCTAGCGAAATTCACCCAAGGGGAACAAAATTTGAACAATTTACTTGGTTCCCAACGCGTTTCCCGAACCACCCAAGGGCTAGGCTACACCAATATAGCTTCCTCCTCCCATGCACCCACTATTTTTGTAAGGGGGAGCTCCGAATTTAAATTCTGTAATTATTGCAAAAAATCTGGGCACCTCATATATGAATGTAATTGTAAGAACGCCCGGTATGGTAGGCCCAAATCTATTTTTTATTCCGACGAATTTTATAGGAGAAGACCCGCCATGAGACAAGTATGGATTGAAAAATCCCTTCTTGCGAGTCTCTCCGGGCCTAAAATCATCTCTTTTCAAAATCCCTCTCCCCGGTGACTTTTTGTTTTTATTTAGGGGGAGTTAGGATCTTTTAAGCTTTTTTGTAATTTCAAAATTTTCAATTCAAACCTTCAATTTCAACACTTGGTATCAATTTTTTCATTTCAAAATATTCAATTCGAATTTTTCATTCAAATCTTTCAATTCTTTTTTGATTCAAAACTCTCAATTTCAACAAATTTCATTTGGTTTCAAATTTCAAAATTCAATTGGTTTTTGATTCAAAACTTTCAATTCAAACTGTTATTCAATTTTCATTTCAAAATTTTCAACAATTGATATCATTTTCAATTGATTTAAAATCTCGTTTTTCATTGTTTTCCCTCAATCAAGTTTTATGCCCCATTCTATTTTGATAATCACAAAGGGGGAGAATTTCTTGATTGATTGGGGGAGAAACCTTTTCTATCATGCTTTGATTTATTTTCAAATTATCCTTTAAGAATTCCTTTCAATTTCAGTATTTTACATTAATTGTTTTGGTGATTGTGATCATCAAAATAGGGGGAGATTGTTGTACATCTCGTTCCCCTCGTTGTTTTATTTTCATGATCACAATCACCTTCTTTTTTATCTAATATTGTGTTTTTAAGTGTTGTGGATGATAGGCAAAAGATTGCCAAAGGATTGGCCTAAGAATGGACAAGCAATGGACTGAAATTCAGTCCACCGGCCAACCGGTGTGATAGCACCGGCCAGCCGGTGGAACTGGAAGAGGGATTGCCCACTGCCAGGTTCCACCGGTCGACCGGTGGCTCTGTCACCGGTCGACCTGTGGCACCCAGCCCAAATAGTATTTGCTACTGTCTTGCCACCGGCCAGCCGGTGGCTCCTCCACCGGTCGACCGGTGGAGCCTGGACCAGAATTCTCCTCAACTTCCAAGGCACCGGCCAGCCGGTGGAGCTGTACCGGCCAGCCGGTAGCCCAGTCAAACTAGCCGTTGGGTTTGACCAGTCAACCTTCTTTTGGCCTCCAACGGCTCCGAGGACTTCTCCAACGGCTCCTAAGACCCCCAATGGGTTCCATGCCTATAAATAAAGGCTGAGGAAGCCCCGGAACCTAATCGGATCACATACCAAGCGCCCGGACATATTGTTACACATTTGGCGAACCTCCGGCGCTCCACCTTCAAGGATCCTCCTTGCTCCAATCCAACTTCCAATCCAAGGAGCACCTCAAGAATCTTGGGAGAGCACGCTACATCAACTCCATCATACCTTGGCGCCCAAGTCTTCCTCACATACGGGTTTTATTGTTTTATTTTTTATTGAGCTTTAATTTTGGGTTTGTGCCTACAAACCCCAAACCCTTTTCTTATCCCCCTTTCTTTTGGGTTTCACACCACCATTAAGGTGTGAAGAGGTTTCTTCAAGCCTTTCCTTTTAAAAGGCTTGTGTTTCGGTGAGCTAGCCTTCTCCCGTTAAAAAGGCTAGTGGGTTCTTGCTAAACCATTAAAAGCAAGTGGGTTCTTGCTCAACCATAAAAAGAAAGCTGTAATAGGTCCTAGTGCTACCTCAAAGCCTAGTGGGTTTCTTGCTAAAACCATTGAAAAGCAAGTGGTAGGAATCTCTCAACGGTTGAGTTGGGAGCGGAGACGTAGGCCGGGTTTTGGCCGAACTCCGTTATCAATTTTGTGTGTCTTGCCTCCTTTATTTCCGCTGCATTTCAACTTTGATTTTTAATTTGTTAATCATTTTTTAAAAGGCAATTCACCCCCCCTCTTGCCATCATTCCCCGTTTCATTCCGACCCAACAGTATGTGGTGGTGATAATGATGTGGTTATGGTTTTGATATGGGACATAGATATGTGGTTATGTTGAATAGATGGGAGAACCAAGGCATATGTCATTGGGGTATGAGAGTAAAAAACTAATGGGAAAGTGTATGTGGGGTTCCTTCTTGATATATTCATTAATATTATGCTATTATACATGGATGTGTTATTGGGTGAGTGATACTTAGTGATATTGGATAGAGTTGACCTGATATAGGTTCATGTTAGTACTTATGTTTTTTATTGAGGCATTAGTATGGTTTGTCTACAATTTCAGAGGAGGCCTTGAGGAGGATCCTACTTGGTATACATGTATTCTCACCCCTATATGTATAAATCTATTTTTTAGTTTTCTAGGAGGGACATAGATATTTATTTGTACATTACTATCTTTGACTTTAGAGCTATGGTTTGAGTTTCTAGCTAGGATTTTACTTTTTGGTATTTATTATTGAAAAGTTATTATTTATATTACATTATATCCATTATATGATGAAATTTGTATTTTATATATGGATTTTATTGGTGGTTATGGTCATTTTATAAGGATTTATGATGTAAATACCTCTCATTAATATGTTTTATACCCTTTGTGCTAGTTTCAAACTCATTTCTTATTAGAGCCAGAATTTGGGGCTCACTTTCAAATTCATTTTAGGCCCAGGAGGGGTTCCCTATGGGGATAGGTTATGAAAGAGTGGTAACATAGCTATAGATGAGAGTTAGGATATTGTTTGAAGTTTGGAACTAGTGATAATTTCAGGGGTTGTGTAGGGAAACAATGGTATTCAAATCAAGCATGTGATGTAGTAAGGGAGACTGACTAGAAAACAAGTGATTATGGACCATAGGATCCAATATAAGGAACTTAAGTTTATTGATTATCCTATGTGTGATAATATAGTTTTTTGGGTAAAGACCTAGGTGAGGTACATGAACCATACTTGTTTTCTATTTTGTTTGAGCTGGGGTGATTTTGGGAAGTGAAAATGAATATGATTAGATTATATTTAACGAATTACATGCTATAAGGTATGGGAGGTTATTTTAATACTTAAATATATCCCTTATAGTCACCATACACATGTGTTTTTGGATGGTAAGGTTGTGTAGGATAATCTAGTTAACTACTAGAGTGTTGAACCGACTGAGGATGATAAAACGTGGAGGAATATATTGGAAAAGTTCCAATATTAGGGTTTGTAAAAGTATGAGGTGATTGAATTTGATTTATAAATATAGAATTGGTTGGATTATATATATATGGATTTCAGATTTATTCGTTTCACAAAAGAGTGTCAGGTTCCAATGGCTATTAGTCAGATGTAAGAAAAAATGTCCCTGTGGTGGATTTGGTATCTCAAAGAGAGCAAGGTGGTAGAGGATTCATGGGATGATTTCCAAATCTTGTTTTAGGTGGAGTTACTATCATTGATTATGAGGGTAGATAAGTGGTTGGAATTTATATCCCTCCATCAAGGGAGCCTAAGTCTATGAGAGATCATGATCATATTTAAGGATCTTTTTTTCCTTCCCCCAATCTTTACCCAGATGAGGAATCTTGAACAAAGCATTTAGAGGAGACAATGTGTCAAGACATTCAATATATTGTTACCCCATTTACATTGTTGATGTATATGCAGGTACAAAATATAGTAGGTGAGACTGAGATGATTCATGAGAAATAGAGATCATCTTAGGAGTGGAGTCATTAGAGAATCCCAAAGAGTAGGGAAATAGATGGTGGATCTTGGATTTCATGATAGCTAAGGTTTTGACAGAGGGGAGTAGACCTCAAAAGTATTTCTTTAATTTTTATGGATCTAGTGGTTCCAATGAATCCACCAGGAGTTTCATGCATCTGTGATTCACATGTGGTGTTTTTGGTCACCATCAGTTCTAGTTCTCGACCATTACCAATAGATAACATGATATAAATAGTTAGTTTCTATTCTTTCCTCAATAGTAGTTACCTCAGAGTCTATATCAGTAGCATGTTCTATAGGTTTTTGTTCATCAAAGCATGGATAAATAAAGTATAGGATAACATCATGATATACCCCATCCCTATGGGAAAATGGTAGAGCATAGTCATGGAGGTGTTCATTAATATATTCAATAGGGTAGAGGATATGGGCATGGTTAGTTTCACAACATGGAGGAGTCACCGCTGTAAATGATAGAGGTTGTTCGAGGTACCATCTTATTATCTTCTACCTTGAATATTACTTTTTTTTTATTTTGGAGCATCAAATTCCATTATTCCACCCACCTTAGTGTGTACCTTAGGACTTAAGATAGAGAGGATTAAAATTCCCCTAATGTTGACTACACCAATTAGAGGTAAATTAGGGTTTCTTAATATATTCTTAGGCTATTAGATTATGTTGGGCTAACATTAATTTTTTCAATTATTGTTGCGACATATATATCCCTTCTATTTCATACTTAGAATAGATTGGTTATATTTTATGCATGTGGTTATTAATTAATTATATAGGGGAGTTGTTTTTTATGATGAGGTAGACTAATAGTTTTAATTAGTGAGAGACATCATCACATGGGTTATAAGTATTCAATGTACCTTTTTCATTGGTTGGAACAACTATCATTAAGTTTAGTAGATGTATATGTGGTATAATTTCATAGAGTTGTTCAATAGTTTCTATATATATTTCTCAAAGTGGTTTTGACACTACCCCCTCAAGGTGATACAATGTTTGAGATATTATTGTATCCTAGTGCATCTCATATTCTGATTTCTTTCTACAATATGACACCTTCTAAGGTATGAGATTTAAAGAATAATATTGATGATCTAATGAAGAAGAGACTAATTTAAACTAGTGTGTTATAAAGGGCCACTCTGATATTGTTTTCCAAGAAGGAAAATGGTTATCTAAGGTTTTGCATTGACTACTAATTGTTGAATCTATTAATAGTCGATAAAAATTATCCCCTTTAATGAATAAATGATTGTTTAGATAAATCGAATAGATCCAATTGGTCTTGAAGATCTATCTATGGTTTGGGTATCATAAAATGTGGGTGAAGTTGGGGGATATCAGCAAAATTATTTCTAGTGTTGATATGGGCACTTTGAGATCATGGTTATTCTATTTGGTGTCATTAACATCCAATATATTTTCGTTGAACCCCTGGAACCTATGACCATGAGTTCCTGGTTTAGTTCATGGTGGTGTCCATCGATGAAATTCTTGTTCACTTGAAATCATAGAAGGATTATGATAATCATGTAAAGGTTGTTTTAAAAGTCTTTTAGCAGCATCAAATCTATGAAATTTTTTCCAAGTGAATGTTTTAGACACATTATGTGCATTTTATTAGGCATGTATTATCTCAATAGGGAGTGGAATTCAATCCTTCTAAGATTGAGTCATTTATTTTTTTGTTAGTTCCCAAATATTTGGTAGAGTTCCATAGTTTCTTGGCTCTTACAATACATTATAAAAGTATTGTATCTAATTTATGCTACATTAGAACTTCATTAATATAATTTAAAAGGTAGGACCAAGATTTCATAAGAAAAAATTAGCATCAAACATCTTTCAACTTCATTAAGGGGAAGTTGATTAATACTCATGTTCTTTGGTTTCTAGAGGAGGGAGTAATGTTTGAGGTTTTCTATGATTATTACCATATTGGTATGGGTTGAATATTGATGAAATATAGGGAAGTGATCTCATATGAGTAGGGGTAGTGGTGTTTTCTCTGAATTTGTGGTGGCATTACCTCATCGGTGAGCTCTTCATGGTCTTTATATGTCAAAAATATTTTGAGGTATATCTTTTCTTAGTGGGATTTAAATTTTCATCATCAATAGTGGAAGGGGTTCTTATATGAATATGAGTTTGATATCTCCCATACCTTATGTAAAGGGAATGTAGTGGTCGATGCAATGAGTAAGAAGTACTGAGGAGATATTTTTAGAGAATATAAAGATGCATAGAGAGTGATAGAGGAGTTTTCAGTGATTCATCTTGATGTGGGGGAGGAATTTTATACAGGTTTCCTATACCATATGAAAATTTAATCATACTTGATACAATAAGTGTATGATTATCATGAGAGACTCAAAGGTAGAGGTGACTAGGGATCATATCTATCATAATGATGATCCTAAGGGATGAGTAGAGGATGAGTCACATTAGATATTATTCTGAGGGAGATTTTTTGTTTCAATGGTGATGTACAAGGAGGTATTTCATTAATTTCATATCTCACCATTAGAAGTACTTCACAATATATCCAAGAATTACCATTATTTGAGGAGTTAATTTTGGTGGTTGTGGGTAAAGAGGTTAGCGGTGGAGTTTGTTTCATGATGTTTGATTCGTTAGTTGGGGAAGGAAGAGGATCATATTCTTTGTGGTCTATTACAACCATGGGATTTCATTGAGTGTAAGTGGTAGGAAATTTTTATGGATTTCATCACTATTTTACCTCAATTCTAAGGAGTATGTGATCATGGATACATCAATAAAGTAAGTTAATTTCTAAGTGATCAAGAAATCTAGTGTTGTGAATGTTTTAATGTGGTGGTATGTAAATGAGATGGTGAAATTTCACAGGGTCTGAGGAACATCATATTTGACTGGGACCCTCATTTTACATCACGAGTTTGGGGAGGTATTTAGAATGATTTTGGATCTCAATTACTCCTCAACGCTACCTTCCACTCTTAGACATATGGTCAATTGGATAAACCATTAAAATATTGGAGGATATGTTTGTCAACCGTGTTTTTGGGTTTTTTTGGATCATGGTTGAATCAATCACCATTAGAAAAGGTTTCCTACAATAATAGTTGTAACTATTCTATTGGTATAGTGACATTCAAGGCATTATATAGGATAACTTTTGGATCTCTATTACGGAGTACTAAGGTTGGGGAGTCAGTGGTCCTTGGAATTTATAGGGTAAAAAGTATGATTGAGAAGTTATAGATGATTAAGGAGAAAATAAAGGTAGTGATTAATTGTTAGTAGTATTATTATGATCAAAAGAAGATACCCCTAGAGTCTATGAACAAAGATCATGTGTACTTTTTGGTTTCCCCTCATTAGGGATAGTGGAGGATTGGATATGTGAGTAAGCCTTATCTATGGATTCTCGGTCCCTTTGATGTGTTGGTGCACATCAGTGAGGTGGTGTACCAATTATCTATTCACTTGTAGTTGGACCAGATCCATGATGTTTTCCATATGTCAAAAATTTATCAATATCTTTATGATGAATCCCGCATCATCGATTGGGTAGAGTTGGAGTTAGATGATGATGCAATTATTATAGAATAGCTGATTGAGATTTAGGATCTCTAGGAGAAAGTGATGCACAAGAAAGTTATTCACATGGTTTATATTTTTTAGAGGCATGGTGGCTTGGTGGAATTCAAATGGGAATTTGAATAAACAATTCATGATACTTATCCCAAGTTTTTTCAAACCTTTTTGTGCTCTAATAATTTATATTATTTTTTATATCCAACTTGTTTGAGATTGTATATTCTTGTGTTGCTTTCTAATTTTGTGGTTTTGTTATCTCTATTTGGAAGGTATATCTTGAGAAGAGTTTAGAGTTTGGTAGTTTTTGTTTATTATGAATGTTTTTGATTATTAGGGAAAATAATCACTTGAGTGGTATCTAATTTAATTTTATCAAACCTTTCAGGCACATTACTTTGAATATTTTGGGTGTTATAAGTTTTGAGAGAAGAATGAAGGAGGAGAGGTGGATTTGGAGAGAAGATTTCAGTTGGGAGGTGTGTATCATGGAATGTCATTGGGTTTCATGGCATGAAGTGTTGGATGGGGGGAACATGAGTTCTTTGATCTGTTATATCATTCCATGAAGAGTTGAGTCACAAATTGTGGATTAGGGTTGTGGTTTGATGGAGCATCATTGAATGGGGGTGAATACCATAATAGTTATGTTCCATGCTATCTTAGAGTTAGAGGTCTGGTCATTATGCGAAATTTTTTATTAGTGTGTGAACTTGTTCGTGTAGGATTTTGGAATAGTGAATAAACATATGTTTTAAGATGGACTCCTATATATTGGATATTTATTTTTACATATTACCTTTTTTACATTTATGGTCATAGAGTTGTGTGGTTATTCATGGAATAAAAGGATTTGGGGAGTTTATTTAATTATTCCATTAGTGGATATCATGGTGTGGATACCACTATCATGACATGAGGCATGAAGGTATATTTTGGGGAGTTATACCTTTTTGGAGACATCATTCAATAATGATATTATCACAAAAATAACATTACCCAGTTGTCTTGAAATAATAAATTTACATGGATTTAAATTATAGAAGGTGGAATATACCACAATGTAGATTTTATGGATTCATTCAAAATTTTCCCATCATAGTGGGGCTATAACCTATCATGAAATTTGATGAAAATATTATCCAGTTTTGACGCACGCCTGTCGCAGGGTGTGGAAAAACCAAATATATTCTCCTAATGGAGCACAAAGGCTGACCAGGGTCGTCTCACTTGAGGATATTTCTCATTCGTTCACTCACTTAATCTATATCCCCAAAACTAATTTTATTTAAATAATCTATTAATGAAATGGAATTTAAATGAAATAAAATATTAAACTAACATGCAATGAAAAAATGATATTAGTAAAGAAAGAACTTGGCCTTTGTGGGTTGGTTTGTGGGTTCTATTATTCTACTTGTTGGTGTTTAATTAAGTTAGATAATTCAATTATGATACCTCATTCAGGAATAAATATTCATTTATTTAGTGGTGTGAAATATTTAATTCATTTATCAATCTTAAATTCACCTCCTCCTATAATCAAGGTTGATGACACACCTCGATCGAGAGTGTGACAACTTCAAGGACCTGGCTCCATTGTATGCCATTTAATCCACTGAATGGCTCAACTCCATCGTATGAAGATCTTGTATCAAGTATAAGAGAGGTAAACAATTTAATAAAATAATAAAAATGATTTTGAGATTAGTGTCATGGTGGACGATCAACACAACCTTTCACATCACCCTTTCTCATCACAAACTTAATAAAACATAAGAATTTAAGCGTAGAATAAATGAAATTACCACATACCTCCCCCAGGCCAATCCTCATGTTAGACCCTAATTTTATAAGGTAATAGGTCAAGGTATAATGATAAAGAAAAGAAAATATGAGAATTAGACAAGGTTTTTAATAGAATGAGAGATGGAAGAAGATGGAAACACTTGAATTTAAAGTATACATATGCATTACATGAGAAAATAAATTTAAAATATAAAAAGAAAAGAAAATTGCTAAGTCCGAACCATGTACCTAGTAATACTCTCCAATAGTGGTGTATAAATCCTCTCCAGAATGGGTGAACTCCTCCTTATATAGGCCAAGGGGGTGTCATCCTTCAGTCTTCAAATTCAGGATATTCGAAATCCCCCTTTACGATCTATTGCAGATTCTTTCCACTGAAATTTTTATCATAGTATTCCATTTAAATGGTCAAATATTTTCATGGTATCTTCTTCAAATATGTTACAAAATATATTTTATGTTTCTCCCCAAAATTGGATCCTGATAAAAATTGTTTAGTAAGAGATATGGCCCATTAAATCCAAGATTTTATTATGGTCGAATGTTTCCTTTTTCTTCCCCCAAATGTTGAGCATACAAGGGCTGACTGAATGAAGAAATATCTTCATTATATTCTTTATAAGAATGCCACATTGAATCTTATTTCCATTAAAATTTGAATCTACCCAATTGGAGGTGTTTTTATTGATTTATGATCAATTCATTGAGGTGGGATCCACAAGGTCGTCTAGAATAATTGTCCAATTTGATCGAATTTTACAGACCCTTGGATGGAAGAACTAGATCCTACTATAGAAGAAACATACAGAGAAAATAAATCAAGGAATATAACAGAAAAATAATCACATAAATTGTATTTATATTTTAAAATTTATGATCTAATTACCAAAGTGAATAAAATCTGTCTATATTTTTGAATTAAGAAATTTTCACATTTAAGCCCAAAACACCCTATAAATCCAAAAATGATGAAAATAAATCAAATTTATAATTTTTTAGGGATTAAATCATTAAATTTAATATAAAAAATGATTAAATTATTATTTCTATCAATGTGATTCGTTAAAATTCCAGTTTTAGTATAAATTTAGAATCTCATCAAAATAGTTCTTTATTTTAACAATTTATCCCAATCCTTAGGTGACTAGATTCAATTACTTGGAGACCCTTGAGCATCCTTTGACCATATTAAACTCATGGATTTAGGTGATAAACATTTAGTGATCTGAGGTGATTTTATCTTCCCTTCCTTTAGGTTTTATTCATGTATTTCTTCAAGTATGGGTTATTTCAATGGTTTAGAGTTGGTTTTTGTGGGTTTGGGTCATGTTTTCAATAGGAATTTATGTATTATAGGTTGTTGATGTTTCCATTTTGTGATTTGTGTTTTTTTACCATCACCCTCATCCCATTCTTTCACAATGGTGAGTTTAATCTTCACTCAAGGTATGGGATTCATGACTTCTCCCTCTTTATTTGTGTAAATTGTGGAATTTTCATGCTATTTATTTCTTTTGGTGGATGGTAAGGATTAAATATATGATTATAATGAAATGGACCAAATTAAATTGATGATAATGGGTGATTTTCATGAATTTATATGTTTCGATGATATTTCTTATATGATTGATGGATGATTATTATCATTGTTGTGAGTTTGTTTTCCATGGTAAATAATGTACCCTTATTTTGATTTAACTATTAAAATCACTTTTCACAAAATATTAATCATTTAAATATGGCAATGAATTGTTAGTTTGGAAATTAGGAATATTGGTAATGTTTTATATTTTTAAAACAAATAATTATTATAAAAATGATTAAAAAGAGGTTAAGTAATGTTATTTATGTTGGTTTCAATGTGGTTTGTTGCTATGTTTTGTGTTTCTATTTTTATTATTGGTGTGGTAGTGAAAGTGGATAATTTTGTATAGTCTTGAGATATTGGATTGAATTGTGCAGAGTGTTATGAATATGGTTTTCTATGATTGGATTTGAGGATATAATTGTTGTTGCGACAATGGTGGTTGGGATGATTGTATGGTGTGGGGATTTTTATATGGTTTTTATATGGGAAGGTAAAAGTTATATGGTAGTTTTGGGGGATTCTCACATGTGTTGTGATGTGTTTTGTACATTGGTTGCTTGATTATTGTGGGAATTTGTTATAGTTACTTGGTGGTATGGATTATAAACATCAATAATAAATGTGATAATGTGCGTGTCTTGGAATTGATTTAACCATGGTATGATAATGTAATACTATTAATTGAAAAGAATTGGAAATAATTGGAATTAAACAAGATTTATGGATAAATAGTGGGCTGACATTCAATATATAAATGAATTACATAACAAATTAATATGAAAGGTAAATGGTAAATTTTGAAACAGTTAAATGATGTGATTAGTGGTAAGTTTTGGGTTTTTATGGTTGTTTTATGTTAAGAAGTGGGGGTGGTTTATGTTTTATAAATGGAAATAGTTTCCGGTGTATGGTAGTGATTATGTGGTGATGGTTATAAGCCTTAGTGGTGATATTTTATTGTGAACCTTTAGGTTGGTTTGTGTGTGAGTCTATATTATAATTTATATTTTTCTTGTGATCTCATATGCACCCCACCCAAGTCGGATATCCTTAATGATGCGTAAATGTTTTAGACTCTAGGTGATTTCCCCAACATCCTTATTGGCCAGAGAACAGATATATGGCTACTCCCTCTTACCCACTCTCTCTTTAGACATGGTATCAACTATGATGGGATGAAGTAATGAAACATGGGATATGATGGCTAGATTTTGGATTGTATTAATGTGATGGGATGATGTTGTGATAAAGGTTATAATAAATTGTGGGTGTTGTGCATGGTAGGATTCAGGCATGGGGTTGATCTCTTTCAAGTTCACAATAACATTCTATTGAAAGGATATGAGGTATAGTTATGATTTGATGATATGTTATTTTGATGGGGTTATGATGTAGTATGAGGTATATGGTGTTCATGATGATGTGGTTATGGTTGCTATATAGAAAACATATATGTGGTTATATAGAAGTTATGCAGGCACCATAACATATTTGTTTGGGGTATGAGAGTGATAAAATAGTGGGGAAGTTGTTATGTGGTGCTTCTTAGAAATAATATTTGATATTATGTTATCATAATTAGGTGTCTTATTGGGTGATTAAGACTTTGGGAGGTTGGGTAAAGTTGACCTGATGTTGGTGCATGTTGGTTCAACTATTTATTCACCGGGGCATTCATATGCTTTTTTCACATTTTCATGAGAGGTCTTGAGTAGGATCCTACTAAGTATACATTCATGATCACCCATATATATATATATATATATATATATATATATATATATATATATATATATATTTCTATGTGTGTGTTTTTAGGTTTCTAAGTGGGATTTGAATACTGAGATGGGCATTACTAGCTCAGTGTTTGGAGTTGTGGTTGGAGTTGAAAGATAAGAGTTTCCTTTTATTATAATTATTTGGGAGAAATTTTTATCTGTGTAACATTCCATACATTGTTGGGTGATGGTTTTATTTTATATATTGTGTTTATTGGTGGTTTTATCTTTATGTTCCTAGGATTTATGTCCCATTTGGATTTTTTAAACCCTCGACTATAGTCTCTAACCCATAACCTATTGGAGGCAGGTTTCTGGGGTCACTCCTATCTTCAGTATAGACCCAGAAGGGGTAACCAATGTGGGTGGTTCATGAAAATGAGAAATTATAGTATCAAAGGCTACAAATGAATGTTAAACTTAAAAATGTTTCAATAAATCAAAATGAACCATTTTAGACTAAAAGAAGACTGAGATGAAATAACCAACCAACTCTTGTTTGTCAGGTTAATCCATAATCAATTATTGAGGATTTTGAACAGAAAGAGTGAATAAATGATACTAATGAAGAGATGTATCATACAGATAATAATTTCACTTGGGATATTTTTCTAATACTATAAGGGAATAATATTATTGGATCCAAGTGGGTGTTTTTAAAAATACTCAACGAAAATTGTGTGATTTCAAGAAAAAATGCTAGACTAGAGTGAAAGAGATACTCTCAAGTTAAATTAGTTGATTTTAATGTAACATTTGAACCTATTTTAAGACTTGAATCAATAAAAATGTTATTGAATATTGAATCTCAAATAAACTATAAGGCTTATAAAATAGATGTGAAATATATTTTTTTAAATGAAAAAATTGAAGAAGATGTAGTGATAATATGAAAGTTATAAAATTAATCATAAAAAATTACTCATTCAAGATTGTAATATAGTTCTTAGATAAATTCAAGGAAACTTGGGTTATAGTCTACTTTACTGAAGATTTAATAAATTAAATTTATATGGAATCATTGATATTGACTGGGTATGCTATTTTGATAACATTAAATCAACATCGTGTGGTACATTCTTTTTGGGAAAAGTTATATTAGTTTCCATCATAAAAAGTAGAATTCAGTGACTCTAAGAACTTTAGAATCTGTGTGTGTAGAAATTACATATGTATGAACATAAATTATTTGGATTAAAGAGTAATTAGAATACATGAAAGTTAGAGTTGAGAAGTCACTATGAATTTCATGTGATAATCAAAGTGAAATTGAGTTATCCATGAATCTAGTCCAATACTCAAGATACAAGAATATTTATATCAAATATCATTTCATAAAAGAGAATTTTTTTAATAGAGTGTTATGATCCCGACATCCCATCCTGTTGAATAATGTGAGTTCCCAAACATCATCATTGAGAAACCGCAATGACTGTATTCATTTGAAAAGAAGGTCCATAGAAACATCTCTGTTATAGATGTGGGATTCATTGTGTGTTTTCGATTCAATAAATAAATCACATTGGAAACCATCCAAAATATGAAGAATTTCCCATTAATAAACAACCACAATTTTTGGTCAAAATAAATTTTTTTAACCCAATGTGAATCCTTTAATCCTTAAAGTAATCAACCATCGATGGGTTTATTTACATGTAAAGTTTTGTTGATGTGTTTTCTTGTTAGTGTTTTTCCTTATAAAACAAAACACCAAAACCGTCATCAATCCAAATAAAATCCTATCTACCATGAAGGACTTATGCATCAGTATCCACACAAGATGTGTCCTCACTGAATTAGAAGATGTTTTCGCGGACCCAGCACCTTCAACACCAAGTAGATAATACATTAATTTGCGAGTGCCACCTAAATGGCACTATCCCAATTATGGATGTTTCACATGGATCCCTATAGGATGTGAATCCCCACAAAGATTTTTCCAAATGATGAGTGATTGTAAAAAAGAAAATGGAACCTATTTCCATTTAAACCATTTTAGAGGCCTCTTCCTAAAATGAATTAGTAAATACCTCTATTATCTTAGAGAGGTGTATTAGGAGGTAAAAAATGATCTCACCACAATAGAAGATTCAAACTATATAAATCTTTCAAAAATTCACCATCGTTAACACTGTGACACACCAATCCCTTAAAATCCCATTGTGGACACCACCATGTGGATCCCATATCATCCCTCTCAAACCCAATCACCTAAGAAATCCAATTAGGGGTATAAAACTATCAGAAAATAGGATTTGACTCTTTTACCTACTTAAACTAAGTAATCCCACCAAAAAATTTAATGAAAAATAGAGAGTAGTTTCACATTCTTTCCTGTACCCAATAAGAATTCCAGTGTACTCTAGAAGTAAGAGGAGAATCTTATCAGTATATTATGATGGAAAAAAGGAAGGAGTAGGAAAAAAATTTCACTGCAACCAAGGAATGGATGAATATTCCCATTCAAGTTATAGAATATCATCATCACATCCTAGAGGTAATTAATGGTAAAGATTATATCCATACCCACATTTTATAAAGCTGTAAACTTATCTTTGCATCATAAATAGTTAGAGGGTAGACATATGTCCACACCACCACCACCAGAGTAGATCATAAAAAAAATTTGAGGGTTACTCCGGAATTGAAGTTACCATATGGATCATATAGTCTAACTAAGGTGGGGGAGGGGGTTAATAAGTTGTGACCAACTTTTACCAATTGCATTTAACACAAAAACTTTCATAATTTAAGGTGATCAAACCTCTGTTATCAGTTAAGCTATACGGATATTAAGAAGCTATTACTCACTATTTTAACCTTATTTTATGTATATGATATAAGGAAAATAGTAAACATGTGTTTTTACGAGGTTATACAATAGTGTGAGAGCCAACATCCTTTCCATGTTGACTCCCATCAACCTATAGATTCTTTCAATAACAATATTTTCATCTATTATAAGTGAGGTGTATTTATACTTCATCCAATTGTTGAGCTATATTCTAATTGGTTTTTATACATGAGAAAAATACCATTATACTTAATCTATCTCTAATTATGAATGATTATACTGAATCTAATTGGTTACATACTTTTCTTATATTTTAATCCAACATAAGATAAGCATGTAGGAAAATACCTGAAACTTCATCAAGAAATGTTTGTTTGATAACTTCATCTGGTTTACTCCATCCAGTTCGCCTCTTCCTTAATATAGTATTATTATATAGGATTTCACCACCTTCCATTTGGTAATACTTTATCCAATGCACCTTTGTACTCAATACCTCAATATTCTTCACCTTAACTTCTGTTTGGTAATCTTACATATGGTGTGCCTCTGATCAATCTCTCTATTAATATAACTCTATCCATTTTACTTATAACTTATAAACATATATCCAATATTTATATTAAAAAAAATTTGTCGGTACAACTCTGCTCAGAACCACTATTCAGTGCCTCTTCTTAAGCCAAGTATTTCATGGTTGGAAACCCAAACCATTCAAAAATATCCATCAGTTCAAATTATTTATATGCATAAATAGAAAAATTTTAATACTATTATTGAAACTCATTTTATAAGTGATATTATATGAAAATAGAGGGAAATAAATTTTACTATCTTTCTAAACTAGAACTCAATATATTTTCTCAATACTTCTAGAACATCCCTAAAGTTATGTGAAAAATCAGCATCAACATCCTTTCATAAAACTTTCATAAACTCTCTGTTAAAAAACTTATTCAAAATTTATTAAACTTAGCATGATTAAAAAAATGTTGGTAAATTAAAAAAAATAATTATTGTTATAGTTATTTACAATGTTACGTAATCATCCTTGAAAACTCAATTCAACATATGTTTGTCTGATGACATCACAATTACATCTCTATCCAAAAATTATCTATCTAATTTTCTTTCTATCTGATATGTTTCAAACAACTAAATCAGTCCAATGGAATCAATAAATATTAAATAGGTTATCTTAATATGCCTCCTCTACCTAAATTATTCATAAATGATTGATTGAAAATCTTTTACGAAATCCTATGTATGATGAAGTTGCATATGTTCAATTAATATGATCTATCTGATGTGTCAAAATTCATCTATATAGTCTTCCAAATGAAATCATCCGTCTTATACTTGTGCATATTCTTACTCAAACTAAAATCAAGACTTCATGATTGAATTACTTTCTTCAATCAGGTACAACTCTATACAATCATTTATTCAATGACATCCTGTACATTTTTCGGATGACAATTCATTTGATGACACTTTTACCATTCATTATGAATTCAAAAACTCATCCTGATATCTTATTTGATAAAATCATTGTTTTACCATTTCACTTTTTTTGCACTAATTGGTAGGATTTTGTGGAATGTCCAACAGATAGAACTCATGATTCATACTTATATTTATAAAACTTATTCTCTTAGTAGTTCCTTAATATTTTTCTATCCAAGGAGATCATAAATCTTCATACCATGTCATCATCGATTTTTTTCCAATTATTATTCATTGTATGAATGTTTTTATGATGGAACATAATCCGATGGACTAAATTCTATAGAATTACTTCATAATAACTATTCATGGGTTTTCAAACTCAAACTTCATACATCCTACAACAAAAAACTTTTCCAAATGAATGACATACAAACTATATGTTTAGAAACATCACTATCCACTATCTGATAAACATGATTCTTTATTTGTTGAATAAAATTATTGAAACTTCTAAATAATTCTATCACTGAAGTCTTCTGTGTCTGGTTCTTTGCTCTATCCAGTATTGAAAATTTAACTTTGTACCACTGCTCTGAAATCAAAATTATAATTCCCTTTTAATTTTACCCTTTGTACTTATCATACTTTGTATCAAAGTGTAAAAACTCAAAAATACATGTTTCTTACAAATCATAATATAATAACATCAATTATGTTTTGTATTGTATCTAATGCCATTGGACTTTAGTTACCCTTGTGAATTGGGAATAATATCCTTACATATCATATGTGTAACATTTTTATGACCTTTATGAACTCAGGGTGACCCTTGAATAAGATTTAGGAATATGGGGAGACCTTTATGTAACCGATGTAATACATTTACCAAACTTTTTTGCTACCTTGAAAACTTTAAATTCATACAAAAACTCTATCCGATAACTTTATCTCTGGTCCGTCTAGTGGAATTGTGAATTTTTTATTCAGGGAACTATGTCCAATGTAATTGTGAAATATTCTTACAAATCTTTATCTAGAAACTTCATCCCTACTCTATCTTCTATATAGTTATAATTTTCATCACTTATACTAATGTGTACAATATTTAGCTTGGATAATGAGTTGCTTCATGATGTTGGGATATTTTGTCTAACATTATTTAAAAATTCCCTAACATGGTCAAGGAAATATTTCTTAACTTCCTTTGGAAATTTATATAGAAATGTTCTGAACATCCATAAGGAAAGTTTCCTAAAACTTTTCCAGAATCTCACAACATTCCTAGATTCCTTTAATATACTTTTTAACTCCTCCTATATGATGGTACTTATCTATTCATCTCCAAATATCAGGGATAGTTTCTAATGGTAAAATCCTATAAACTTGATTTAGGAAACCTTACCTAAGTAACCATTACCTTCAAATTCCTAAATGAATTTACAATAAACTATTGAAAACATATAAAATATATGTTACAAAAACATCCCCAAGTATCCTTAATCCCCCCATTTGTATTTTTTGTTAATACCACATTCTCTTTAAATTCAACGAGATATTTTCTCCCCTTATTTAAATTGAATCAAAAGGATCATTCTTTTCCAAGTTATTTAAGAGAGGGAGAATTTTTCTATCACCCTACGTGAATTAAATCTGAATCCCCCATTTTGTGACATCATAGGGTGAGGGAGGAATTTTTTTCACACCTTTTATTCTTTCCTTCCAAGTATAAAATCTAAAATTTTTGAGATAAATAAAGAATAACTTTTCCAAAAGTAGTAATCCTTAAATTAACTAACTCTAAGTCTATGTGCGCCATGTTTGGTGTAGAAAAAAATAGAGATTATCCCAAGAATTAGAGTTATCCATAAATTGTTTTAAAGTGATGAGAACATTTTAAAAAAAATTACAGGGAAAAGTTAATCCTATTTTCATTCAAATAACTTTCTTGCATCCATCATAACAAAAATATCAAAAATATTCAAGTTAAAATATGAGCAAGTTTTATCCTCCTTTATAATATAACACAAAATTTTCCATCAAAAAAACATTTTTTCCCTTTTACATTTGTATAATAGTTTTTTGTTATGAAATTGGGAGTATAAAAAACATATCTTGAGGATTAATTTAGCTTTCTATATTCTTCATCATCCTAATTTTTAGTATCTGGTGATAGAATAATTTTGTTTGATGGAATTAATTTCTACAATACCTTAAAATTATTTTATAGAAAATATATACATCTTTCTAATTTAAGACCCCCTAAATATCTTCACCTTCAATCCAATTATTGTTGTAAGTTCTTTTAAACTAATAAAGAAATAAGGTGAAACTTTCATAGCTCATTAGATAGATCCATTGGGATGATAAAGTTTTACATACCCAAAATATATTTTTTCCTTAAATTTATTCATTCATTCACCATTTTCTTTGAAAGAGATTTTATTATTGGGTGACATGGGTTTCTTCTCCTCATTATCATGTGGTGACGTCTTCTTAACTTCAGATAACAAGGAACAAGAACTTTTCATATTTTCTTCTACTTCAAGCATTCTTTCATCCTCTAACTTTTTTGGTTATACAAATATGAAACCTTTAAAACATATTAAACATTATTCATATACTAAACCCTCCTTACAACATCATGTTTTCTTTATGAATATTTTCTATTATTATTTACATACTTATCCAAACCTGGTAATATTATCATGAAAATTTTGGGACTGTGTACATCTAACTTACATCTTCCACACAAATTATTATCTTATAGTAGTTTACTTTTTAAAGTTGAATTTCAATGAACTTTAACTTTTTAATTAGATATTTCTTCCACCATTCCAATATCTTCGTGTCCTTATTGAATTTTTTCTTAAGATTACTTATGTTATCATGAATATTCATAGAAAGTATACATTTATTCATGAAGTGTATTTTTCTTCCACATAAGTAACATCTTTTCTGGGGTATGACATATTTTTAAACTTTCTTCCCAAGTGTAACATTATTTTTTTTGTTTATTTCCACCCCAAGGTAGAGCTACAATCTACCTTATTTACATTTTCCTTCAGATTTTGTGTCCTCATTTTATTATTAGTATCTATATTGTGCTCAGTATAAAAAACATGGACATTTTCTTCATCATGAAAATTTATCCATAACTCTCACAAAAATCTTCGAGATATCAAAATATTTTGGATTTTATAAGATCTTTCTTATTTTGTGATGATTGCGAAAAATTATTTGACTTTTCTTTTCCATTCACTCCAACCCCCCTCAATATTAGCCTTGTATTTTTCTTCATATCTTTTATCATTATTCCAATAATCAATAGACATGTGTTTGAAATTTTCACAACACTAATAGTAACCAATTAACCTATGGTTATTTAATTTTTTTTTATTTTGGCTAATGTAAGCATTGTTCATTAGGATATCTCTAGGGGAAATATTTCCCTTTTTCTTTTCTAACTTATTTCTTCATAGAAGAGGGGGGTTTCACAACCTTCTTCACCCTTTTTTTGAAATTATAACCTTGACTATGATTATAGGAGTTAGTGAAAATAGATTCATCAGAATATAGGGTTAACTTTTTCTTCAAATTCTCAAAAGTGGACAATTATAATGATTTCACATTCTTCCTGCTATTGGATAGAGAATTTCTTGACATAAGACTTTTTTTAGAAGCTTTAAATATTTTATTATCTCATTATTATGTGAATATTAAATTGAGTATCCTCCATGTTTCTCAATATCACTACTCACTCAAGACACTATATGTTTAAAGTGTTATTCTGATTTTAAAGATTTTTCACTTTATCTTCACATAAAACTTCCAAATTTGGCATCTTTTTTTAAGAAACCTACTCACCTATTTCAATGAAAGATGTATTTTCATTACTAAATTTTATTTGATCCCTATTTGAGCATTCTTAACCTAAAAAATTTCCTTCTGAGTACCTTCTAGTACATGAATATTTTGTTTAACAACATTTTTAAACAAATTTTCTTTAGACAAACTCCTTAGTAGAGCTTCTTCTATAAGGATGGAATTTTCTTCATAGAATACTACTATTTTTTCTTAAGTTTTTTGGATTTTGTGAAGGTGTCACATGTATGATTCCTTTCAAAAAATTTGTTTATGTATTTAACTCTCATTCTGTAATAATATTTCAAGCTCTTTTATTCTTTTATATTTGTATTCTAACTACGAGTTTTGAATTTTAATAGAAGTTTCTAATGTATGTCATATTTCTTTAAATACTCCCATGAAAAAAATTCTCACAAAAAGAAAACGAAAAAAATTATTCCATAATATTGATATTTTCTTGAAAAACTAGTACAAATTTTTTCTTTACTTCAAAAAGTTTAGTAATGGATGTACATTATCATATTTTCTTTCATAGTGCTTACTATGAGTCATAGAGTTCTTATTTATTATGTGATATTTCCTCCCGTTTTCATTTGACATGTGAAATTATATATATAGAAACTACAATAGGAAAATTTTTCTTGTATTATCTGATTTTAGAATAAAAATCATTAATAGTTACCATGGAATCACACTGTTTACAAGTTGAGAAATATTATTTTATTGGATTAAGTTTTTTATATTCACAACATTTCTTACGAAATACCAAAACATTTTATAGTGGTTAATCCTCATTGGTTTTGATAACAAGATTTCTTCTTCTTCTAAGATTATTTATTTTTATGTTTTTTAGGTTTTTAGCTAAAACCACCATGTTTCTACAATCAGAAATAAATTTTTATTCTAATCAGGCTAAACTTTATTAAATTAAATTGAAAATTTTTCTTCAACTCCTAGAAATATAAACATCTTATATAATATTTAAACATATCTACGAACAAAAAATGTAGATCAAAATATAGGGAACCTATTCTCTGATACCAATTGAAGTTCCCAGGTAGATCATGTAGTAACTTAGAGGGGGGGGGGGGGGGGGTGATAAATCAATGATTTCTAATTTTTACTAATTATATTCAAATTAAACTTTTTTTTACATTAAGTTTATCAAAACTATGTTATTGGTTAAGATGTATGGATATTAAGAAACTTTTCCTCACTATTTTAACCATATGTTATTCCGATGATATAAGAAAAACAACCCACATGTACTTTTATAAGGTTTAACCTCAATGTAAAAAACATGTATTCTTATCATGGTGAATCTTATAGGTTCATGGATTATTCCACTAAAAATCTTTTTATAAATTACAAGTGAGGTGTATTTATACCACATCCCACTATTGTTCTATCTCATGAAAATATATTCCTATCTCTTTATAGGATTTTACACTTGAGACAAATCCCATTAAAATCCTTCTATCTCTCCATAAGAATAATTATATTAACTCCCATTAGTTACAAATTTTCTTATATTTTGAGCCAATATATGATAAACATGTAAGAAACTCCCTAAAACATTGTATGGAAATGTATATTTGATAAATCCATGCAATGAACTATGTCTGATGTGCCTCTTAATTCATACAATATTCTTCTATATCATTAACCTCACCTTCCATCCAGTAAGTCTTTATCCAGTGCACCTCTGAATCAATCACCTTAATATTCGGCACCTCATCTTCCATTATGTAATCTTCTATCCAGTACAACTAGGATCATTTCCTCTATGACTAAAACTTTTGTTCAATATAAATATTTCTATTGTACCTGTAACCAATAAATCTATACCTAATATCTATGTTCTAAATCTCTATCTAGTTCATATTTTTCTGGTTCATACTCTTCAACCAAGTATTTTCTAAGTTTGAAAGTCTTTCTATTCAAACATATTCATCATTTAATATTATTTATATGAATTCATATACATTATTAATAATGTAATTGTACCTAATTTTATAGGATCCCTCATAATGAAAATTTAGGGAACTCAATTTCACTTTCCCTATAAACTAAAAATCAATGGAAGCTTCTTAAGACTCCTAGAACTTTCATAATGTTTCATGAAAACTCAGTTTCCAAATCCTTTCTTCAGAATTCAATAACCTTCATTTTAAGAAACTTATTTTTTAATTTCTTAAAGTTAACAAGATAAAAAAATGGTATATCCTCAAAACAACATCATTGATAAGGGTATTCCCAAATTTATGTAATTATCCTTAAAAGATTTATCTAACATATGTTTTTCTCAGGACATCATAATAACATCTTTATCTATCTCTTCACTTCATGTCTTCCTTATTTCCAATATTCATCGACCGACTAAATAAGTCTGATGGATTTATCAATTCTTTGATAGGTGATCTTCATATTCCCCCTCTACCCAAAGTATTCATAAATTATTAACTGATGATTTTAAGTGCAATCTTCTGTCTGATGTACTTGCATATGATTCATTACTATGATTTGTCGGATTATTGAACATTCCTCTATTTGATATTCCTAATGAAATCATCTATCTAATACCCATGTGTATGATTACTCAACGTTGTTTCAAGACTTAATTATTTACATTATTTCTTTAGGCTATTACAACTTCATACAATTGTCCAACTAATTTTCATATATTGAATGACACTTTGATCATTTTTATTGACTTGAAAAACCAATCTAAATTTATTCTTTGATATATGAATTCTTCAATCATTTCACTTTATACTGCATTGATTAGTATGATTTTTTAAATTTTTGAACTAATAAAACATAGGATTCAACTCGATATTCTTACAAATTCTTTTGTTCATAGTGCCTTTATATTTCTCCAACTAAGTATATTGTAAATCATTATCCAATGTCATGATGAATGTTTGTAAAATTTTAATCCATTCAATGAATGTTTATCCAATGGACCATTTTCTGATGGACTCAATTTGATGGCCTTCCATTAGCATCAATATTCATGTTTTTTCAACCAGAAACATCATAAAACCTGTAACAAAAACTTTATAACTTGAATGACATATAAACTATTTGTATGGAAACTTCATCATCCTCTATTTGGTAAACATGAGTAGTTCTCTTTTGGATAACATTGTTGCAACTTCTAAATAATTATATCATCAAATTCTTCTATGTCTTATTATTTTATATAACTGGTATTGTATCCTGGACATTATATTTTTTCTTGAACATCAAAATTCTCATAGCATTTTACTTTATCCCCCTTTGGAATTGTCATTATTTTTATAAAAGCTTACAACTCAACAACACCTACTTCATTCAAATATTCATTCAGTAACATCAACTATGTTCCTTAAGGTATCTCTATATGGTTTATTTATTTTATATACTCCAGTTACCCTTAAAGAATTGAAATACTACCCTTATGTATCATTTGTTTTACCTTTTTGTAACGTTTATAAACATAGGGTGACCCTTACACAGGCTTCAAGCATTCGGGGTGACCCTAATGTTGATGATTATGGAATTTCACAAAAATATTTTACTACCACATGAACTTTAGCTTCATACAAAAACTATTTCTAGAAACTTCATCTCTAGTCCATCTAGTGGAATTGTGAATTATTCGTTTCGTGACCTAAATTTAGTGATATTATGAAATATTCTTATAATTATCCATCTAGAATCTTTATCCTCTCTCCATCCCATGTTTATTTTTAGTATTCTACCCTTGTACTAATGTGTACAAACTTCATCTTGGATAATGAGTTACTTTATGATGTTGGGAACTTTGAGAATAGTTTAACATCATCTGACTTAATAAGAAAATTCCCAAAAATGGTTAAGGTTTTTTACATCCTTAAACACTTCAAATGTAAATTTTTTGAACATACATAAGGAAATATTACTAGAACTTATCCATTAGCTCAAAATATTTCTAAATTACTTAAAAAATATTCTTCACTCTTCTTATCTTATGGTACTTCCCTCTTCATCTTTAAATTCTAAGGATAGTTTCTAGTACTACCATTATAATTTTTTTAAGAACCTTTAATTAAGGAAACTTTTCCTTTAACTTCCTCATTAACTTAAAAAAAATTAATAACATATACAATATATGATACAAAAAAATCACAAATTATATTCACTCAAGAGAAGACACACATTCCTTTTCTCAGTAAGGAGGGTCTAGGACACATACTGATAAAGAATAAGCAATAGGATCAATGACAAATTCCCATTCCAACTGGATATTATCATCCCACTCCAATGACTGCTTCAAGGCAGGAACACATTTCTAATAAAACCATATAATTTTTTGGAATATTTTGGTAACAACATGGGAGTTACCCTAGTGGGATCCCATACATGAAAGTAATTATTTACAACATGTGACTCTAACTGAATGATGGAGAATATATGAGAAGAAGTCTCACTAAGGTAAATTCAAAGTCTACAAGCAGGCCCACATCCCTAATCTTCTTGATGCTCTATTTTTTTATCCCTAAAACATTTTTCAATGTTATCCCAATAACCTTTTATCTCATTATAAGATCAAGGAAGAAACTATTATAATTACAGAGTCCTTCCCCATAATTTTTCCACTTATAGATCTAGAGGTCTTCCCTAGAGTGTTTACTATGAAATACCTCTTCATGGACATACCCATATAGATCATGGGAATTTTTATTATGATTAGAACTGTAGAAACCCTCCTCATGATCAGAATATTAGATAGATATATGGCCTTAATATTTACACTATCCACCATTAAGGCCCTCCCTAGAGTATATACTATAGGATTCCTCTCTATGACTAGATGCCAAGTCATGATGGTAGTCCTCCCCATGATGGTATTTACTACACCCATAGTGATATTTTATTTCAAAAGGAAGGTCCTCCCCTTACTGAATTGACTATAGTAAATCCCTCATATCATGAGGTAGTTAAAATCATGAGTCCAACCATACTTGAAGGGTAGTTTTTTCCAATCGATATCCTTTCTCAGCTAGAAAATGTCCTATGGCAACAATCATTCTCCAAAACACCCCCAAACCACTTAGCATCCACTATAACATGGAAAAATCTAATAAAATTTACACTTCACAACATGGTAGTCATGAAATGACCACTTTAGTCAAAATAAGTGAAAGAATATATCATAAAATATGAGGAGAATACAATTTTCATTGAGGAAATTACTGGCCGGTGAAAATATACTAGTCATATTCTGGTCTCTAGACACCCATCAATATAACATTTTAATAATTTTAGTTGAGGAATGTATACATCATATTCATCTAAATAAATGGATGAATCTTCACCAATTAAAAGTGAATTTATTTCCTTAGGAATGATATGCAAATTAAATCAAGGAAATAAAATAATTTTCAAGAAATATTAACATGGATTCCCTTTTAGTTATATGATATCTAAAATTGAGAAAGTAGTGTGAGAATCTTCAAAGTGTGTGCCTCGATGATTTGAGAAATCTATGTCAGCTGATCGGTAGTTTTCTATCCTAAGTACATATTAGAGGATAAGGTGAACATATGGAATTACATTTCAAATCACTTCATAACTAGAAAATCCCACTTAAATTGACATCATGTAATGTCATTGCGTTAGGTCAACTCTCAAAACTTGGATCTGCACAAGATAACTAGTATCCTAAAAAGGGTCTTCTATAACAAAATCTCAACAACTTAGAACCCAATAAGAGTGATCCGTAAAAATACTCTTAAATTATTCTTATGAAAGATGATCAAGACTATTTCTTGATGAAGGTCAATCCTCAAGCATCCATATTACCTCTAGTAGCAAGCAACTCAGATTTTGAACATTCTTGGAATCTGTCTCATGTTTAGGCAATTATTCAAAATGTTAGGTGGAAAGCACTGATGGTCTCAATAGTAATAGTGTGGGATAATCCCCATACCATTGGGCTAGGTTAAAGTTTACCATCCATGTTCCCCCTAAGTTCCTCAAATCTCTTATTGGTCAAAAATATTGTAGTAGTGGAATAGGATCAGTTCCATCCCATAGGGATGAGGGAATATTTACCTCAACCTCCTCTTCTGCCACAAAAATCAGTTGTTTCTCAATTATGAGGTGTATTTTAATGTAATTATTTATAGTTTTCTCATCCCATGACCTTTTTTATCCTTGGTAATCCATATGAAATGGTTTTATAAGGAATCTCTCTAAATCACCCTTTACAAAGATGTTCCAGGGGAGTCTTGGAAGGAAAAAATGAAACCATGTAGAGGAAAAAATCCAATGAAACCCTTCAAGAGGCTAACCAATTATCAGGATTTCATTATAATTCTCGGTAGATACACTAAGGTAATAACATCTTCTAATTCTTAGGATGATTATATGATACCAAAAGAACATTATGCATCAGTAACTATAATTATCACTAGAACTAAAAATGTTATAGAGCATGGGGAAAATGTAGGATAATAAGAGGAGGATGTTTCCTTTCAGAATACGATTCATTCCAAAAATATACAAATAATGTGTGTTTACTAGAATCCAAAGTCAAGGTAAAGAATTGGGTGATTATTCGAATGATTATCTACCACCTCTCTAGTGGGCTTCAAAAAAAGAAAAGGGAAAAGTGTGGCTATATCCAATATGTTACCTGAGTAAGTTTAACCCCATATATTTAAGGAAATATTTTCTTTGTATGAGGTATAAATAAAGGTTTTGAGGAGAATCAATGATAAGTTACTAATGTGAAATATTCCTAAGGGGTATATTCTCTATGAAGTGCCTCACATTAATCTTTCAAGAAATCTTCCTCAATAAGAAGTGCTTCACATAGTATTAAGAGAATAAACAATTAATCCTCCCAATGTGGGATATAGAAAATTCATTTATTTAGATCCAATGGTGGAAGAATTTTTGGATTTACCTCTATTATGGCGTGGATAGGACTATGCCAAGCTAGCTAGCATAGGTCATCCCATGAGATCTATTAGTTGTGAATATAGGTAGACCCACCATGTTAAGATTCTACCATCACTACCCCTACTAAAATTACTACCTAAATAGGTGTCCTAGAAAAAGTAATTAACACCATTGAGTTATAGACATCCAAATTGGAGATTATATAAGGGAAGAATGCACTAGTGAAGCCAGAGAGAACACCTTACCCTGAATGGGTGGATGAAACTCTTTCCC
Organism: Viscum album; assembly: GCA_963277665.1. Lineage (NCBI taxonomy): Eukaryota > Viridiplantae > Streptophyta > Magnoliopsida > Santalales > Viscaceae > Viscum > Viscum album. The sequence continues at coordinate 498,248,272 of OY728133.1, forward strand.
ATCCTACTTTTGGGGATCCTAATTTCTCATATATCAATGGAATAGGGGATCCAGAGTAGTACTTTACTCATTTCATGTCTTGGAGTGGTACCATGATGGGAACCCTTGCCAAAAAAGAAGTATCCAAACTTGAATTCTTCATACTAACTCATGATTGACCAGATTTTGTATGGTATTCCAGTTTTTTGTCTAGGTCAATCACATAATTGGAATACACGTAATTATAATTCCTTTATCAATTAATCTCTAAAATATGAATGAAAAAATTCCATGATATATCTAATTTCAAATAACATGATAGTGAAAGAGTCTTGGAATTCATTACTAGGTATAAGGTTTTGATACTCTCTGAATCTAGGACACCCTCAAGAAGAGTTATTGGGGATATTTATATAGAACCTTCATGATGACTTATAAATGAAACTCATTCTTGTGAAATATCTATATGGATTTTGTGAATTTTCACAATCATCAAAATATTATAAGATTTTATTTTAAGAACTGAAGCCAAGTCTTGACCAATGTTGGTAACACAGGGAAAAAGAACCGGTTGTGTAAAAAATAAAACTTTTACACTTAATAAAACTCCAACACTATATAAAGTTTCCAAGAACATGAAATATCGCATGAAAACTCATACTAAGAAAAAAAAATATAAATATCCCTACCGCGATGGTAGAAAAGAGCTGAAGTACCCATAATAAAAGGATTAGAAGAATAATTATTATTCTATCTGAGATGAGATGATCCTCGACTAATTCATCACAGCTATGGAGAATGATTTGTTGAGGTTGTCAGATCTTATAAGACCTAATCAATTTGGCCTCAGTGATTAATCTAATTATTTCCCCTTTCACCAAAAAATTAGAACCCATAATCCTGGAGTGATTTTTTTAAAGCCATACTCCAGAAGATGGTTGATTTTGGAATCTTTATATTAAGAAATCCAACAACACACGTTGTATGTTTTTTTTCATTCTAATGTAATAAAGTGTATGGAGAGAAGTTCTGATTAAGGGTGAAAAAATGTTTTATAATTGGATAAACAAAATGATGGTGAATTGATCTCATGTCATCCTTACAGAACAACTAAACCATCCAGTCATGTCCCTAGTTCTTCTGCTATGGTGTGACCAGTGTCATCATTACCATAATAATTCAAGATATAGTCTTATAAAAGTTAGAATAACTAACCCATAAAGAGTAAAGTATTGTAAAATGAACCCATATTAATGCCCAAGTCTGTTTGAACCCACTCAAATTTAATGCCTTCGGTATTGAGAGGATGGGAACCACCCCACCAAATAGAACACTCATTGTATGAATATATACTCTTAAATTATATTAAAATTATTTATTTAATATAACCATTCTCTAATGATGAGTTACAATATAAAATTCAGTTCCTCACACCTAACTGTGGAGCTAGAGGAATATGCCATATAATCTGAGAGAATATGGGAAGATGCAGTCATGGTCACAACCAATATCCTGGGCATATCCCCATAGAATACATACATGTAAATGAGACCCATGGGAAAGAACTTTAGATATCCCCAAAAATAATGAATACACCTCAACATATTTTAAGATTCATCCAAGAAGAATTATTTTGTAAAATTGACTGGTGGGTGTACAACTATACAATCATCCTCGATGAGTGGGTAGAAAAATTTGTCTCAATCTACCAATGAAAGGTATGAATTAAACACCCATTCAAAAACCCAATTTATCTATCTCAAACACTTCATCTCCTAAAACAAATTCCAAGGAGTAACCCCACATTAGGAAGCACATATCATGGGATTAGACATATGACAACATAAAATAATTGTTTGTGGTTTCTTCTAAGATTTAAATAATGGATTCCCTTAATTTGTCAAAATATCTCCAAGAATAACTTGTGGAGGACCTTTTATGCCCTAAAATATTTAAATATAATCTCATTGGTATGAAAGTGAATTATGCAGATACTGATTCCATGGAATTTCATGCAATCATCACCTTTAAAGAGTAGGATAAGGAAACTATTATGTAAGAAAATATCAAGCCCTTATATATATATAAAATAGGATGACATTAACATTTGACAGTATTTCATTGACAATGACTCATGAATCAACCTCAATCCAATCTAGATGCTCCATTTATTAGGTTATAAAAAAACTAATTTACCCCCCCCCTCTGCTTTAACACTTTAGTGTTATGATTAAAGTGAGTAGAAAATTCTTAGATTAATGAGGATCAAGGGTCAATTTGGGGACCTCATATCCAACTATAAATTACTGGTTATCCAATAGGATATGACTTTCAATGTCCTATTATGGATACCTTAGTTTAGTAAACATGTTATAGTTACCTCATCATGCCATCAATGTCTCAAAAATTGTGTTGATAGAAAAATTGAGACATTACACAGTAATACTCCAATTTAATCCCTTGAGTCTTAATACATTGACATTGGGTTATACCAAATAGAAGTAAAATGGACCATGATTTATGGGTTCACTCAATTTATTACTCAAAATGGTTTTGAAATTTCTCCAATTAACTTATTGAAAGAGATCATTAATGAATATGTATTTACCATCAATCAAATCCAGGAGAAATTTTCATATTTGGGCATGTATTCATCAGTATTTATGATATCAATCACATTAGATGAACCTAATAACTTGGAAGAAGTGTCTAATCTTTTCAACGACAATAATTTCCTTGGTGAAAGTGACCTTTCTTTATCCATAGAGTCTCAAAAGACCTCATCATTATCGACTAGATCATAGGATACTCATATTACTAATAGAGAGTGAGAACACCACTAATTCATTTAAAAAATTCTTGGATATCAAAACCTATTCTATTTATAATGACACTGAAGAGGGAGATATAGAGTTCACCCAAAATATTATTGATAATGATGATCATATAGAGGTATTATTAAAATATGGGGAAGCCTCTTTGACATCCATAGAGATAAAAAATGATCTCATATTATATTATTTATCTAAAGAATCCCCTTCATCCCCATTTCTCCTAATGAATAAGAAGAGAATCTCATATATTACTCTCTAGTATTTGAAGAAGGTGTCTCTTCTACTATTGATGAGATCATAAAAATAAATCCCGAAACAAAGGAATATCTATAACCCACATTGATCAGTACTGATTTGTCATTTGAATAAAAAGAGGTTTATACCTTTATTATGAAGTAACATTGAGTTTTTTTGACATTGATTTATTCAAAAGATCCTGGACATGGTCCTAATGTAGCCACTGAACACTTGGGATTTCCAGAGGATCACTATGGCTATAGGAAGGTATCCAGAAAAATGCATCTAAATAATTTTTATAAGGTTGATACAATGAATGATAATATTATCAAAGATAACTTTATTCAAGAGGTTCAATATCTGAAATGGATACTATACTGAAAAAAACTAAGAATGATAATGTTATTATTTTAATGAAATTCAAGGATCTCAACTAGGACTCTATGAAATATGATTTCCTAATCTTTATTAAACAAATTTGGATCGATGAAACTACCGAATATCGAGACCTTTACTTTATAGATGGATATTAGAGATATAATCAACTTTAAATAGACCCTAAAGATAAAAAATACTTTATTTTCATGGAACCACGAGGAATATATTACCATTGAGAAATTATTTTCAGTTTGAAGAACACTATCTCCACATATCTACACACCATGCACCATATTTTCAAACCCTTCTTTGAAAGACCATTGAATATTATGTTGATGATTTAGTGGTAAAATGCCAATAAATTTATAATCATATTTTTGATATTGATATTTTTATAATATGTTTTGGTAGCATAGTATGAAGATGAAACCCTTGAAACATGCTTATGGGGATAACTCAATAAAGTTCCCATCTTAAGAGTATTCCATCGTGACATTGAATTTGATCCTGATAAAACAAAGGATATCATTGACATGTTTCCTCCTGAAAAACCCAAAGAGTTGAGAGGAGTTCATGGACACCTCAATCACATATAATTCTATATAAAGAATCTTATAGGAAAATGTTTTTCCTTCAATAAATTGATGAAGAAGGGAGACACCTATCAGAGGACTGATGATTGTCAGGATTATTTTTACAGTCTTAAGAAATACCTATTGAGCCCACTATTGCTGATGGGGATGATTGAATGAAATCCACTCATTTTACATGTGAAAACCCTGGAGAAATAACCAGGAAAATTTATTTCATAGAAGAATGAAACAAGGAATGAAAATGATATCTATTATCATAGTATAACCATTATTAATACTGATTCTTAATACTTAAATATCGAGAAAAATTTCCTTTAATTAATATTTAGTGTTCCAAAATTTAGGCACTACCTGTATCACTATGAGGTCCGCTTATTTTCTCATAATGAACTACTCAAATATGTCCTTAATCATACCATGCTAACTGGATGTTTGGTATTATAGGTTTTCATCTTGTAGTGGTTTGACATTCAATTTATACTAAAAAATGAATTAAAGGGACATAAATTAATATATTTTCGTATACAGTACCCTTCTATAGAAAAGACATCATTGAACTCAGAGTTTCCTAATTATTATTTTTTCTCAATTCAAGAATAACCCTACATATGGGATATATACTTTGAAGGTACTTCCAAAAAACAAATAGGAAAAAGAATAGAAGACCTTAAACTCAATAGGGTTGATTTGAGAGTCATCCTTATATCTCCATCCAAGCCAGTTTTCCCTATTACTTCTTTTTGACTAAAGGAATCACTAAAAATGAGGTATAATATCAATACTTTATGGTAGGCCTGGAATTGGTAGTATAAATACTAGTATCCCACTTGAAAATCAAATGAAATTTAGATTTGGTTGTAATGAAGATTAATGGAGAGTATTCCATAAAAAAGGAAGTGTTTATTTCCATAATCAACTATTTATGAGGTTTAATGGTTGAATTATCCTCAGATACAACACTGAACCACATTATGTTTTCACAGAATGCCCAAGAAGATGCATGGGATAATACAACTATAGCTTTAGTAGATCCAGACTGAGATGAAGTGGTCATCAACCTTGTACATCATAGGGTTGTGTCACCATTCATTGGAAATAACATATAGGAGATCAATGAGGTCAAATCCTCCCATGAATAATATGATTTTCTGAATGTATGGAAGCCACCCATATTAGAATACTCCTAGAATGAGATTCTTCTTTCAAACGGAGAAAAAAATGATCTCATCTGATGATGATTAGTTAACTTTAAGATTTATGATAGTTCTAGTTCTCCAAAAGTTTTCAAAAAATGAGACTTTTTCAGTCATCTCCTCAAAGTTATTGAATGAGGGGTAACTCTCACTATCATACAAGAAGTACATGAAGTTTCATGTGATTCTCATCAGTTAGAGAGTATTCTTTACCTTTAGACTAGGAGGATTGGATATTTATAGTTGTCAATGATGCAATATTTTATGGAGTTTCTCAAGAGATGTCAGGAATGTCAGATACATCCCAAATTCATTCATCAACCCCTATAATTATTTCATACCACCAAATATTCATATCCAATTACTATTTGGGGAATAGATATCATAGGGCCATATCCCCCAACAACAACCATGTAGTACTACCACCTATTTCTTCTCAAAGTGGGTTGAGGCTATATCCATCAAAGAATTCAGGAAAGTGGCTATCAATTTTTTTTTAAGAAAAACATTATTTCTTGATTTAGTGTCACTCATACAATACTAATAGATAATGGAACTAATTTATTATCTTCTGAAATAAAAATGTGGTATAAGTAATGTGACATTTAGTCCAACAACTTTTCCTACTACCACACAATGAAAAATGGATATATATAGGATTTTAACAAAAACCTATCCAATATACTCTAGAATATGGTGCATAAATACAAGAAATATTGCAATGCAAAACTTCTACAAGTTTTGTGGGATTATCACCCCACAACCCGTATGACTACACAAGAAACACCATATTCACATATATACTAGATATAAGTGATTCTACCCATTGGGGTTAAATTTCCTTCACTCTATATTTCAATTTGTGAGTATTTTTCCATGGATGATAAATCTTAGAAGTGATTTGATGAGTTGGAATGATTCGATGAGATAATATAAAGTACCCTGCACAACAGGGTAGTTCATCAGAACTAAGTAGAGTAATCCTTAAATAAGAAAGTTCACCTTTGTTCATTCCTCCATGGGGAATTGGTATTGTCTCTTGGATCCCCTATGATACCTATGAAGAAACCTACAAAACTTGAACCAAAGTGGGAAGGACCCTACACCATACACAAGATATACATAAATAGAGATTATTCCTTGGTTATAATGGATGGATAGAATATCACTATGGTCCTCAATTCAATGTTTCTCAAGAAATAATTTATATAATTTAAATACCAGTAGTCTGGGATTGTATGAATTTAAACTACCTAGCACATGTCTTAGTTGCATGATGTAAAACTACACAACAATATCCTTATTTCATGATGTTAAAATTCATGTTTATAATCCTTACAACATGACATAAAACTATATGGAAATTATATCCTAGTCACATGAAGTTAAACAACAGGTCAATGTCCCCACAAAAAAACGTTTGACCATGTTTTGTGTGTCATAAATTTCCCTGACTAGCATCTTAGTGTGATTTGGTAAATATTTATATTCAATCTTGTTTCTCACACTAAGTATGAATTTCATGAGCTTATAGTTTGAGATGATTTCTTCAAATGAAATGAATAATATGCACTATGTACAAATTCAAGGAATATTTGGTTCATCTTATATAGCTCTAAACTACTCAAAGCATCCAATTTTTCATGTCACACTTCTCCGATACAAGTGACAGATCTATGTAAGGATTATTTACATAAAACATTCTTGTGTATAGTAAAAAAAATGTCTTTAACTTTATATAAGATCTTGTCTTGAATAAAGTAATTTCCTTTAGAGCAATTTGTTTCTTGATTCTTATTCTTATGATTTATGTAGTGATGTCAATATTTCCCAACCTAGGCCTAGTTGTAGATTCAAAAAACATCCCCTCCTTGAGATAAATCTTTTAGGGTATTTTCTTATAGAAAACTACATGCGGCTTGATTCACATTCTGATGAGATACATTATGATGCATTAATCCATTATCCTAGGCCGAAATATAATTTTTAAAAAATATACCCCACTGTTATAAAGGAGATTGATCCACCTAAGGAATGCCATTAAAATAACGCATGACTTGATTATCATTATGATGATATACACAGTGATACCAAAATCCATTAGGATAGGCCCGACCACAAATAGAAAAAATCTCCCCTTTGCTTCTATATGTGAATGATCTATGAAAATAATTTCCTAAGAGTTACATGGGGCTTGATTCTCATTTCTTTGGTATACATAGTGGCGCTGGCGTCTCCTATTTTAGGCTCAAACATGAATTTCAACAGAGCTAATACCCCCTTTCACATTGAAATTATGGTCTCTTTTTTCATAATAAATACCCTATGTCAATGTAAGTTCATTGTATTTTAGAATCTGAGATAATCAGAAGGAATATCCCCAATTAATGGTCATCAATTCATCAACATTAATTATGACAAAATTTTATCATCTCTGATCAATTTCGCAGTGTGAGAATGATATCTATGTGAGGGGGTCCAATATGGGAGTTTCTATATAGGATGATATTTCTATTTTAAATTTTTATTAGGATATTTGAATATTTATCTTATGATTTTATTAAGGAATGATTTCTGTTTGTATGATAGAGCACTATCTTGAAAACAAAAAAATGATCTCCTTCAAGTTATAATACTCTCTAATATAAAAAAATTACCCTTTTTCCTATATACGGTCAAGATCTATGTAGGTAAATCCTTATAAGATCCACATTGGCTTTAGTTTATACCTATTTATAAAATCAAAACCATGTAGTCATGGAAATATCTAGTGTAAATGCCTCAATTATTCTTTTTGAACATCTTCTTTTTGTAAACCAAACATCATGTCTTAAGGAAATTGGATTTTTTTCAAACCTTATTTAGCTATTAGTGACGAGATTATCTAACTCTAAGAGACAATTATATTTTTTTTACTATGTATACTATGCCCATGATATGTCATGTCAACCAGTGGAATCTATATCTCGAGGAGAAGGTCCTGTAATCCTCTCATGCCCTAACAACATTGTAGTGAAACCCTCTTTTCGAATATGTTCTATATCTATCCGTTGTGTACCTATTCCATGCTATCACTTCAGATATGATTTAATCTAGTTATTATTTAAAATTTCTCCATTATATTTTTTTTGGAATATACTTCTTACAATCCTGTGTATCATAGCCATTTCTAGGGAAAAATATGATATTATATATGATAATTTTGATATGTCTTTGTCACATGACCATAAAATCTATGAAATAATGGTATGAAATTTATGACCCTAAACCAAATACCCCTTTATATTTCATCAAAAATCACCAGATCATGTCTTCCACCTGATTTCAAATCATCAATAAATCGAAGAGTTTTTCATAATGAAAGTTTTTCATCATTAAAAGTGACGATCCATTTGATTGGGCATCATGCACATGAATTTTATATAACTATCCATGAGGTTTACTACATTAGTAACATCATAATTTATCAATTCATGTAGGGTCCACCCTACCCATGATTTTGAATAATTCACCTCAAACCATTGGTCAACGTTATTCAACCTTAAACTATAGTAATGTTTTGTCAAATATATAAAACATTAAAATAAAACAATCATTGTTCAAAGATATAATACCTTAAACTATATAAATTTTTAGTGAAATATAGACAACCTTAAATTTTATCAATATTTGGTCAAAGCTATTAGAACATAAACATCAGCTGTATTGGTCAAACTTTCATGACCTTAAACTTCCTAAGGAAAGAGACATATGATTCTCAAGAATGAAAACCCATAAAGAGAATTCTAGATAAATATTGAGTATCCACTCGCTAGGAACATTCTTTGAGTGTTCTTGGAAAAATTGAACACTTTATATAAAAAATCACAAAACTTATTAGGTCAAAAATCCAAAAAGGGAATCCTAAGAAAGACCCAAGTGCCTTCTTACTAAGCCTTCCTCAAATAAAGATTAGGAAAAAATAAGGGTGATAAATGAAAAAGTCACAAAGATTATGGGCCCCACTATATTGTCCCAACAATAGTCAAGTTGTGATTTCTATTCCCCCAACCTAGGAAAGTAGTAGAGCATTTCCATAACATGCCAAACCAAACCACATTTTTATGCAAAATAATTCATCATTATTCTGAATGGACCAGCTCTAATGCATCAATGATAGTGTTTATACCTATATTCATTTATGAACAACACCCAAGGGTAATTAATTTGGCATACACACTTGGGAACTATGGGTGAATTAGAAGTAGGTAAATAGAAAACTATGAAGAAAATGAGTCTTTTTTATTCATTTAACAAAAATAAGTGGAACATCAACAATCTAGAGTCTCTCTTCATCACAAGTCTTCTATCATACAAGTCACTATGAAAAGACTTGAAGATCACCAAGGGGATCCTGGTCCTCCCAAATTATTTTAAACAAATTAATCTATCTTTGTAGGTTTGATATCTTCAACAGGGGGAAGTCCCTTCACCTTAGAAGCATCCCTTTACTTTTCATTCAAGTGTATTTCACTAGTCTTTGATAGCTCACAAGTTTCTCCCTAACACTTCCCAAACCCCATGGGAGTATTATTTTTCAGGAAGACTCTTCATTAGAAATCACATGTTGTTATAGATCCATGGATGTATAGTGGGAAGAGTTTTTAATAATAATAGCCCTATGTTTTGTGGAATATGTATTTAGTTCTTCTTAGTGAAGGCATCTATCAACTACTCATTCTCACTCTCAAGTCTGAATGATGTCCTTTATGATTGCATAGATATCCTGATAACCTAATTTCGCACTACCTGGGATTATAAATTAGCATTATATTTGTTGTATATATGCATTTATCTCATTCATAGGGGTGTTATAGATCAACTTCTATATGCCCTTACAATCACACTGAGGGTTGGTCTGGTAATAATAAAGGGTTTCCATGTTTGGATTTGATTCACTCCCAAAAACAGGAATATAATTTAGAATGAGGTATCTCAGATAGAATAGGGTGTCTTCCAATGGGTCTATAGACATGGGGTCATGATCTTTTAATGTTGGGAACTATTCTTGTAGATATAATGCTACAAAATATATAAGAAATATATGTCAATTTAGTATTTCTAGATTCGAGAAATAATACCTACACTCACCCTTCTCATCATCCACATTAACTTTATCCGTGTTTATCACCCCAACGAATGGAGCCACCTTGGTATATCCTCCAGTAGGTGACCCTTGTTAGTGGTAATAGAGGTTTCAACCATCATTTTAGCCCATCTTGAATGAATCACTGTGAAACTTTCATCTTCTATCGTAATCCGACTACCTATTGAACCATAAATTCCCTCTGTGGTGGTTTCCTCTTGGGCAGGGTGAAAAGAAACCTATGGTATGAAGAAGGTACCTAGAAGAGATGTAGGGTTAACCTACGACCACTCTAACTACTGAATATCCTCTTTGACTTTGGTTTATAGGGTTGGGGTGTCAATGTCGGCCAAAATATCCTCTATAGTGTGATGGGACTTAGATAATTTTGGGACCACTTTGTGTATAAGGTTGTATTTGTTGTCAATAGTTGTCAATAAAGATCAAAATGAAGAAGGAGATGATGAAGAACTATAAATTTATTGAGAGCTATAATTCAGAAGATTTTAGAACTGATCTTATGTTCAATATACATGTATCAACAGTGATAAATTATATACAATAATGAAAAAATGTCAGAGAGTGTTGGATGGTTTCAAGTTATAAAGTGATCATGAAACATATCTCTATTTCAAGAGACCATGAAAGAGCCTACCTGAAGAGAAATGCATCATTTCATGAGGGTCCATGTGGTGATTTGAAGATTTAAGAATGATCATACAAAGATTAGAAGATGATGCCAATAATAGTTTGTGTTGACTGGAAAGACTGATGTTACTAGGAGATAGGGAATTTGGTAAATTGCAGTACTTTACTTGGAGAATTTGATGATGTTGGAACTGATCGTTCAAAGAGTATATATCACGGTGGAAAGATTTTCTGATAAAATCCACTGACTATTGAAGAATAAAGATGAAAGTGAATTAGCATGAGTGTTCGTAACGAAGCAAATATTTAAGGTGGTGTTGTTTCCCAGTGATTCCCAAATTGTTGGACCTCAGAATCAGGATTTTGTTTTTGGAAATGGAAGGATTTATTCATAAGAGTGACCAAGATGCATAACAGGGATGGAAATCGACAAAGGAAGAAAACCGTGTACCTCAAAACATGGACCACATACCATGTTTCGGGAATGGTTCATTGCCGTGTACTTGAGAGCAGTACAGGTACATAGAATGGTTCACGAAACAGGTCACAGTACCAAAAATGGTTCACCATGGAAGGAGTTACGGTAAACAGAATGGTTCTTCATTAGCAGAAGATATGCAGTATGCATACCGCTAGACACACAATACATGGTGAGGGCTTGGAGTTTGCCGGAGGGTTGCAGTATGTGGTGGAGGCTTACAGTACGCAGATGGAGTTCAGTATACGGTAAAGTTTGTCCAACATTGAAAATTTGGGTAAAACATATTTTCAAAATTTTCAGAGTTATTTATCTATATAAGGAGTGATAGTACCATCATTAAGAGAGGAGAAAATTTGATAAGAAAATATCATCACTGCAGAAGATATCGGCTAATTCTGAAAGTGGAATGCATGAGAAATTCTATGTATGATGAAGTGGTATGCGAAAGTCCAAAAAGTTCATAAAATTGGAAGGAGTAGTATGTGGTAGAGATTTTGTGTAGGAAAAAATGGTATGCGGTAGATGAAATAATTCATCTAATTTGAAGAATAATTTCAAAGAAGGAAGAAATAGTACACCAAGGTGGTATGCAGAGATGGTATGAGAAGGTAGTACGTGAAGGCGATATGCGGAGGCGGTACATAGAAGCCATATGCAGAGGTGGTACACAGATGCAGTGCACGGAGAAAGCGCAGTGCACGGATCTGGCATGGTACGCGGAGCAAAGGAGGTACGCGGAGCAGGCACAATATGCCGAGCAGGAGCGGTATGTGGAGTAGGTGGGGTATGCAGAGCATAGGTAGTACACGGAGCATAGTAGGTACGCAGAGGAGGTACGATATGCTGATAAGGGGAGGTACGTGGAGAAGGCGCGGTATGCTGAGCAGGGGCGGTACGTAGAGTAGGAACAGTACGTAGACCAGGTGCGGTACGTAGTGTAGGCATGGTATGAAGATCATAACAGTCCACAGAATTGGGGAAAATACACAAAAATTAAAACATTATAAAGGGAGGTTGTGATTCTAGAAAATAAAAAGGGAAGAATTTCTAGTGCATTCAGTAATTGCACTAAAGGAGAAAATTGAATATAAAAGAGAATCAATTCGGGAATTCAATGCGAGTAGTTTCTTGTGATGAATAGAGACAAATAATTTTCATGTCAATCTATTGAAGAAAACTTCATGTCGATAAACTGAGTTAGTCCTCTCCCAAGGCATTGAACCAGGGGGAGTCAATGGATGTGATATGAGAGAATCAGTGGGCTATTCTTGAACCTTTGTAAAGGCAGTGTGCCAGGTACAAAGTGATTATGCCTGAACCTTTTTAATCCACAACTAGTGAATATTAGTGAAATTTGGTACGACCAGAAACCTATCTGCGTATGCTCCTTGGACGTAGCCCTTAGTGTTGAACCAAGTAAAAAGTGTTGTGTTGTCCTTGGGCATGTGAATTTTTTAATTACTACACTATTGGCACCGGAAAACGTGTCCCCAAAATTTTTCAAATGCTTCCATACATGATCCAAGATCGTATTCCATTTCAGAAGCTTCTATTTGGTAGGTCGTAGGGCCCAAACGGAGTTACAGATTAGGAGTTATGGACATTTGAATTTGGGCTGGAAAACTGGTTCGTGAAGCCCGTCCGCGAAGCCCCCTCCGCGATCGCGGAGCACCACCGCAAAGCAAGGAGGCAGGATGCACCGAAAACCCATTTGATGTTCGCGACGTGTTGTGAATACCCTCCGCGAAGCAAGGAGGTGAGATGCTCTGCGAACCCGTTTGATGATCGTGATGTGCCGCGAAGATCCACCGCGAAGAAAGGAGGCGGGACGCTCCACGACCGCATGTGACGTTCGTGATCCGCCGTGGAGCAAGCTCCGTCTTCGCGCCGAGCAAGCTTTGCTTCATAGTGCCCCTTGCCTATAAATACCCAGATCTCCCCCCTTCTCCGGACGGCCACTTCGGCCTTGGGACAGCGACTTCGCCCCTTGGGTGGCCAATCTCCCGGTTTGCGGAGCTCCGCTTTCCTTCGCGAAGCGGCTCTGCGATGCCATGGTCCGCGAGCAGCTTCCTTCGTGTTGCTGCTCCACGAGTGCATGCTCTGGGAGCCCATGCTCTGTGAGTCCATTCTCTGCGATCGCATGCACCGTGATCCCATGCTCTATGAGTCCATGCTCCGTGAGCCTTTGATCCGTGAGGCCATGCTCCGCGATGCTGCTCTGCGAGTCTATGCTCCGTGAGGCCATGCTCCGCGAGACCCCATGCTCCTCGAGCCCCTTTGTTATGCGAAGCTACTTCTCTATGACCTATCCTTCATGCCCACCGGTCTATACCGTGGGGGCTGTGCCCCCACACCCTCACTCAGGGTCAGTGCCGGGCTGCAGTCCCGACCCTCTGGGCCGGTCCCTTCGCCACCATCACAGACTCCCATGAAAAATGGAGAGTCGCACTGCGAACTTTTCGGGCCGGGATGTCGTGATTTTCTATTGTGACCTTATGCGCTCCTACCTTCCACCTATGTAATACCATGATTTGAGATACTCCTCCACACACCATAAAAAACCTTGATTCGACATATTCTTCTTGGTTTCATTTCCATGTCGCGAGTTGATATTCTCATCATCAATTCCCAGAGTACCTTGAGTCGAACCATTACTCAGGAAACTCCTCTAAACCCAGTCACTTGGCTCCTATGCTAGGTTGAACCTGAAAGGGCCATCCTTGCGTAAAACCCAACCCCATCCATTCCCAGGTTCCTTATGCCTAAGAGTCCTATCTACATGACTTTAAACGGTAGTGATCCCTATGTTCCAAACATAGGATACCTCTTGCTCCAAACAAGATATGCCTTATGCTCCTAGAATGAGATTCCAACAGTCCTATCTACATGACTTTAAACTGTAGCATTCTCTATCATTCAATAATAGGATGCTTCTTTCTCCAAACAAGATAAGCCTTATGCGCCTAGCGTAAGAGGAAAATCGTCCTATCTACATGACTCTAAACTGTAGTTCTCCCTATGTTCCTAACATACGATTCCTCTTGCACCAAATAAGAGATTCCTTATGCTCCAAGTGTGAGATGCCAATATTCCTATCTACAAGACTATAAAACATAGTACACCCTATGTTCCAATCATAGGATGCCTCTTTCACAAAACAAGAGATGCCTTATGCTCCAAGCATAAGATGCCTAATGCCATGATTACAGTTGCATGATTCTAACGCCCCTTGGCATTATCCCTCTTGTGAACCAGTTCATAAGTGAAGGCCACAATTCACCAATGGGTTGGTATTCCATCATGGCCAGACACGAGGAAGACATCACGGGAAACTTTCTCGTGTAAGCCCCATTCACCATTGCCGCTCCGTAGTGGCAGCCGGGCAACTTCCTTGCGTAAGCCCCGTTCACCATTGCCGCTCCGTAGCGGCACCCAGGCAGCATTCTCGCGTAAGCCCCATTCACCATTGTCGCTCCGTAGCGGCACCTAGGCATCTTCCTTGCATAAGCCCCATTCACCATCACCTCTCCTTAGCGGCACCCAGGCATCTTTCTTGCGTAATCTCCCTTCACCATTGCCGCTCCATAGTGGCACCCGGGAAACTTCCTTGTGTAAAACCCGTTCAACATTGCCGATCCATAGGGGCACCCGGGTAGCTTCATTTTGTAAGCCCCGTTCACCATCGCCACTCTATAGCGGTGCTCGGGCAGATTCCTTGCGTAAGCCCCATTCACAATCGTCGCTCCATAGCAGCACCCGGGCAGCTTTCTTGCATAAGCCCCATTCACCATTTCCGCTCCATAGCAGCACCCGGGCAGCTTCCTTGCATAAGCCCCATTCGACATTGCCGCTCCATAGCAGCACCCAAGCATCTTTCTCATGTAAGCCCCGTTCACCATTGGCGCTCCACAGCGGCACCCATGCATCTTTCTCACGTAAGTCCTGTTCACCATTGTTGCTCCATAGCGGCACCCGGGCAGCTTCCTCATGTAAGCCTCATTCACCATTTCTACTCTATAGTGGCACCCGAGAAGCTTCCTCACGTAAGCCTCGTTCACCATTTCCGCTCCATAGCAGCACTCGGGCAGCTTCCTCACGTAAGCCTCGTTCACCATTGCCGCTCCATAGAGGCACCCGTGCAACTTCCTTGCGTAAGCCCCATTCACCAGTGCCACCCCATAGGGGCACCTGGCAGCTTCCTTGCGTAAGCCCCATCCACTGTTGTCACTCCATTCAGTGGTAAGCCGTTGCGACCCCATTCGGTGGTAAGCCGTTGACATCCTTATCCAGCGGTAAGCCGTTGCGACCCCATTCAGCGGTAAGCCCTTGACATCCTTATCCAGCGGTAATCCGTTGTGACCCCATTCAGTGGTAAGCCGTTGACATCCTTATCCAGTGGTAAGCCGTTGTCACCCAATCCAGTGATAATCCGTTATGACCCAATCCAGCGGTAAGACGTTGAAACCCCCAATAGGCGGTAAGCCTTCATTAGGAGAACTACGCGGAATTTGATTCCCTGCCACAGGTATACGTAGGAATCCTCTTCAAGGCTCATGCCTGAAACCATCATCATCCTCATGAAGGTTACATCCCATTCACCACCCTTTATGGACACACCCTTGTGCCATGATCGTCAGGCCCTCGCTGCCTCTTGTTTCTCACACCGAGCATGACCCACATGGGCTTAGAGAAAGCACAGACCATGACACCAACACCTTGGGCAACCTAGAGTGTAAGCCCCACACCACTCGAACAATGAGGACTTTGATCCATGTCAAGGCATGGTACGTAAGAAGCCTCCCTGAGGTTCAATCCCACCATCCACTTGGACCAAGGTCCTCATTCACGCCGGTTCTCCGAAACGCTCCACCCAAACTATGGGAACTTTGATCCATGTCAAGGCATGGTATGTAGGAAGCCTCCATGAGGTTCAAGACCACTACCCATTGTACCAAGGTCCTTATTCACGTTGGTCCTCCGACACACACCATTCTGAACTATGTGGTATTTGATCCATGTCAAGGCATGGTACGTAGGATGCCTCACGAGGTTCAATCCCACCACCCGGTCATTCGAAACTCATTCACGTTGGTTTACCCCCATCCCACATGACGTTAAACTATACACCATCTTGAACTATGTGGTCTTTGATCCATGTTAAGGCATGGTATGTAAGAAGTTTCCACGAGGTTCAAGACCAACACCCATCGGGCCAAGGTCAATCTTCACGTCGGTTCATCGACATCCACTTCCAAACTACGAGGAATTTGATCCAAGTCAAGGAATGGTACGTAAGAAGCCCCCTAAGGTTCAATCCCACCACCCGGTCATTCCAACCTCATTCACGTTGGTTCACCCACCACCTTAGGCAGCCTAGAGTGTAAGACCCACACATCCATTCTGAACTACGTGGACTTTGATCCATGTCATGGCATGGTATGTAGGAAGCCTCCCTGAGGTTCAAGCCCACCACCCATTGGTTTCTCCTCCCCCCTTCACGTCGGTTCTCACCAACCAAACTACGCGGACTTTGATTCCCTGCCACTGGGATACGTAGGAGGTCTCTTCGAGGCTTAAGCCCAACTTCACCGTCTCCCTTGCGATGGTCCCATTTCATTCCTAGCCTCCACTTCATTCATCCATCCATCACCCATCCTGATTCTTACCCGAGCCGCCACATCCCGGTAGGATCATGCCATCCCCCCTCCTCGGTGCTCCTAGTAGAACATGGGCCGCTATCCATGCGTAAGACCCAGTATGTTTCCAGGTCATTGTCCTTTGTGTACACCCCGATTCATCACCCCTTCAAACTACGTGAGTTTTGATCCCTATCCTCTATAGAGGTTATGTAGGAAACCTCCATGAGGTTCAATCCCAGTTAATGGTAATCCTTGGTGTCCCCCATCCTGGGGTGTACACTCCCTGATCCGCCCTCAGTGGTGTTCAGATCAACCATTACGGTATGACATCCCCCCTCCTTGGGGTGCACCACCCCAGATCCGTCCTCATTGGGTGTTCTGATCTATCCATATTTCAGGTGTTCCATCCTTGGGATGTACCAATCTGTTTCGTCTCTATGGGACGTTTTGATCACCCTCATTCAGTCTATGTAAGACGTTAAACTCGCGGCCTACCTTGTGATAAACATGAGATGCCGGAGGAAAACCTCGGATGACACGCCTTTGGCATAATCGTCTCCGCAAGATGTTAAACTCATGGAAAACCCTGTGTTAAACATGGGAAGATGAGGAAAACCTCAGATACATGCCTATGGCATATGATTCCCCCGCATTTGACGTGGTATGCCTCGGGTTATGAACCCTTGAGATGACCTCTTATGAGGAAGAATACAGGTTCCCCAATTTGCACGAACCCAGAGATGCCCCGACATGCCTGATGTTGTCATCTACTCCGACCGAAGGTTGCTACCATGTCAAGACCCCATGGAATGTCCTGACAGAAGTAGTGAAATTAACTGGCGTCCATGAAGATATGGCATTGGGATTGAGATTCAAGAACCACAGCTTAATCTATAAGGGAGACCTGGACTAGGTGATGAGTTCCAAGGAGGAATCCACAGAAGGAAGAACAGACATCCCATCATCCCATTTTGTTCAAGGATCAAATGTCCCTGAACAAGGAACAGATGCCGCCCGCCTTTGGAAAGCGGGAATGCAGGGTAACAAAAAGCCATATCCTTCGTCCTCGAATGAGACGGATGCACGAGCCCCAGTGAAAGATTCAAAAACATACACATATCCATCATACATGTTTAAACAAGTTCCTACCAACATGGGAACAAGATCCAATAAAGAAGAAAAAATTGTTGACACCCATATTCACCCTCCCTCTCAGGGTGGTCTAGGGTCCTTCAATTTTTATCAGAGGGAAAAGGTTTACATATGTTGGATACTCTTCAGTAATTCTATTCAGAAGAGGATTTGAGTTTTCTTTCCTGAGTAAGAAATAAAGATCAGTCTTGATAAAATTTCAGTTATATCTGAGCAAAATACTTTACCTAGCAAGACCACAATGAATGGGAAAAAGAAATAGAAGAGACATTTTAATAAGTCCCTATTATCTAAATAAGAGGTAGTATCTGTTTCTCTGTGACATTAATAAAATGATGATGTTTGAGGCCTAGAAAGAAAAGAGCAAGGTGACCGGGAGGTATGTGTTTGTACCCTTGATCAATATTCAGCCTCAGATGAAATTTATAGACTATAGAAATACCTTTGTTATATATTATATGATATATTTGTTAGTATTTGTAGAATATTTCAATGTATGGAAGAGGAAATCATCCAACTAAGAAAAGAAGCAGATTATATAGAGGAAGGATTGGTAAAGTAAATATCCGAATGTTATAAGCTATCCAGATGTATTGAATCATTTAAAGAAACAAGGAGAAAACATGAAATAAATAAATCAAAATGGTTCAAATAAGTTGAATAGGAAGAGAGATTCAGAAAGTCTCTTGAAGAAAATATCCATGTTCTTAAAGGGAAATTGAAAAACATCACAGATGTCAAGGGTCTACAATTGAAAGGGACATCCAAGAAGATCAAGGAACACGACTCTTTGATTCTGAATAAAATGATGTTTCATGAGGAAGAATTTGTTAGAATGAAGAAGGCTTGTGAAGAGAATATGACTATGATTGAAGATCAGAAGTTCATTCTCAATAGTAAATGTCTAGAATTGGATGCATAGTTGACCAATCCTGAGAAGAAACATATTGAGACTTCACAAAAGAATGAATCAGTTGCTACAGGTAATCAATGCTCACTGGAGGATTCTAATGTCAGAAGACCTCCAGCATGTGATAATAATATCATGACTTCACTCACTGATCTATGAAAAGCAACTGAGAAAATAAAGGTATCATCCATACCATCTTGTACTATTGTTTCTAAATATGTTTCTACAAAAAGTATAGGTTGGAAGAAAAATTATAAACAAGTATGGATGAGGAAAGGTGAGGAGAAGAAACCTACAAACATGGATAAGGTGGATAGGAAGAAAAATATAGAAGATGGTTCCCTAGATATAGCACAATATATTAAGAAGAAGTCCCAACAAACTTATACAGCAGATATAAAGAATAAAATATTTGTGGGACAATGTTGGTGCTACAAAAGATTTGGGAATTGTGCAGTGGAATGTTGGTAAAATACCTTAAATGAAAAAGCACAAAGAAATCCTATATCAAAGGGAAGAATTATAGAGGAGAAGAAGCAACATCCGTAGGTCTAGAAGAATCTATTTACCGCAAACAGATTTGGAATACTTGATAACATCTATGATGTACGAAACAACAGTGGTCACAAGGTAGGAACATGCCCATCTCAACAAGCATTCACTGTTGATAAGAAAAGAAAAACTACAATCCTGACTAAGTATAAATCAGCTACCTTAGGAAGAAATCAGAAGAATATTGTGAACACACACTTCCCCAAGATGATCTCAAGTTACGAAGCTGAGAAGACCCTGTATTTTAGATCCATGAAATTGAAGGGCAATTTATCCAAAAGAGAAACTAAGAGGGATGTCACTCAGATAAACCCGTGTAGAAGATCCAAACCCACTACAATAGTTCCAAATGACATGTTAGTTATCTAGAGAGAACATTTAAAAATAATAAATAAACTTGAAGATGAAAATTCCAAGGATAGTGATAGAGGAAAAGGAAAACATTCATGTGATGAAGATAAAGTACATGAGAGAATGAAAATCAAAAGAAAAACATGTGTTAAAGAAGTTATGTGTGAAAGATTTATGAATCCTGGTCACATTGAAAAAGGTTGTATAACCTTAATACCAGAGAAATAATCTTTCCTTAAAATGAGTAAGAATGTATCATTCATGATGGATGTTAAGAAGAACAACTCTCCACAAAAAGAAGAATATAATGTGGATAGAACCATGCCACATCAGCATTAATCAGAAAATATATTCAGATGTGCGATCATGAAGGATGGAGAAAACGGATATTCTTGGTTGAGAGAAACATCTCAACCTTCCTCCTAACATTAAATAAGGAATGAGGAACCACCTTATTCTCTTAATAATTTCTGTATTGTATTTGTGACAATAATACAGGGAATTAAAGGTGAATCATGCTCTTTAGGGGAGGACCTGAGAAGTAGTGAATACTGTAAACCCTTGATAGTTAATCTGAAAGAGTTACCATCCTTGGAATATTATTCAATTGATATTCAAATATTAAAATGATGAAGGATAACCCTTGATGAAGATGATTTAGAGTTTTTCCCTTGAGGGGGAGACAAATGAAAAAGCTTCCAGAATTATAAACTCAATCAATATCAACTTCAGTTTGTATTAAATGAAATTACTCTGGAAATTTCTTCAAGAACAAGTCATCAGAAGAGTAGCTTCAGGTTGATTATTTCCCATGAAATTCAATTTCTTCAGCCTGGAATGAAAGTGGAAAACCCTTGAAGACAAAGTACATGAGTTCTCATATCATGTGGTATCATGATCAGTGAATAATAGATAGCCTTTTTGTCTAAATCAAATCCTCTTGTTTTATACACTGAGCATTTCTTAAGTAAACTTACAGTGAAATGATTGATGTTACATTGCTTAAGTATGGATTGATGACCTTTTCCCATTAACTTTTTATTTATTATCAATAAGGGGGAGAGAAGTGAAATGAGAGTAAGGGGAGAGATAAGATTCTCATTTGGTATTGATACATTAATTTTGGTGAACTTTATGTTATTGAAAACATAATAAAATGGGGGATATTGTGGGGAAATCCTTGTGTGTAAGATTGTATTTGTTGTTAATAGTTGTCAATGAAGATCAAAAAAAAGAAGGATATGAAGAAGAACTCCAAAGTTGTTGAGAGTTATAATTCAGATGATTTTTGAACTGATCTTAAGTTCAAAACACATATATCAAAGGTGATACATTGTATACAGAAATGAAACCATGTCAGAGAGTGTTGGAGGGTTTCAAGTTATAAAGTGATCATGCAACATATCACTATTTGAAGATACCCTAAAAGAGCCTACCAGAAGAGACATGCATTATTGCATGAGGGGTTATGTGGTGATTTGAAGATTTAAGAATGATCATACAAAGATGAGAAGATGATGCCAACCATATTTAGTGTTGACTGGAAAGACTAATGCTTCTAGAAGACATGGAAGTTGGTAAGTTGTAGTACTTTTCCTGAAAAATCTGACGATGATGGAAATGATCATTCAAATAGTATATATCACGGTGGAAGGAGTTCATGATGAAATCTGATGACTGTTAAAGAAGAAAGATGATAGTGAATTAGCACGAGTGTTCTTGACAATGAAAATATTTAAGTCGGTTCTATTTCCCAGTGATTCCCAAATTTTTGGACCTCAAAATCAGGATTTTGTTTTTTGGAAATGGAAGGATTTATGCATTTGAGTGAACGAGATGCAGAATGATGAAGGAAATCGGTAAAGGAATCAAACCGCGTACCTCAGAACATGGACTGGGTACCATGATTCAGGAATTTTTTGTAACCGCATACCTGGAAGCAGGTAAGGTAAGCGGAACAGTTCGTGGAACATGTTGCGATACCAAAAATGGTTCACTGTGGAATGGGTTGTGGTACGCGGAATGGTTCATCATTGGAATAAGAGATGAAGTATGTGTACCAGAAGGCACATTGTATGTGGTGAAGGTTTGAAGTTTTCCATAGCATCACAGTATGCATTGGAGGCTTATAGTACACGGATGGAGTTCATTATGTGGTGTGGTTTTTCCCACATTGAAAATTTGGGGGAAACACATTTGAAAAATTTGTGGGGTTATTTGCCTATATAAGGAGTTCTTATCACATCATTAAGAGATAAGAAAATTCAATAAGAAAATATCATCGCTATAGAAGATCTCAGATAAGTCTGAAAGTGGTACGCATGAGAGATTCTGCATATGGAGAAGTGGTGTGTGAAAGACAAAACATTTTGGGAAATTGGAAGGATTTGTCCGAGGAAGAGATTTTTTGTAAGAAAAAATGTTATGCGGGAGTTGAAATAATTAACATAATTTTAAGTAGTCTGCAAAAGTAAGAAAAGGTATGCCAAGGCCGTATGCAAAGTCCGTATGAGAAGATGGTACGTGAAGGCGGTATGTGAAGGTGGTATGTAGAGGCGGTACACAGAGGTGGTATGCAGAGGCAGTGCATGGAGTAGACACGGTGCGCGGATCAGGTGTGGTACATAGATCATAGGTGGTACATGGAGTAGAGGAGGTACACGGAGTAGGTATGGTATGTTGAGCAGGGGCGGTACGCAGAGCAGGCACGGTACGTGGAGAAGAGGCGGTACACGGAGTAGAGGAGGTACACGGAGGATGCGTGGTATGCCGAGCAGGGGAGATACGTAGAGTAGGTTCAATACTCCGAGCAGGGGAGGTACGTGAATCATATGTGGTATGGAAACCAGGTTTGGTACATAGAGTAGGCGTGGTATAAATATTAGAGATAGTCCATAGAATCAGGGAAAATTCATGTAAACAAAAACATTATAAAGGGAGGTTGTGATTATAGTAATTAAAAAGGGAATAAGTTCTAGTGAATTATGTAATTTCACTAAAGGAGAAAATTGAATATAAAAGAGAATCAATTTGGGACTTTGATGAAAGAAGTTTCTCATGCTGAATTGAGACAAAGACTTTTCATACCAATATGTTGAGGTGACCTTCAATTTGATAAACTGAGTGAGACCTCTCCCAAGGCAGTGAGCCATGGGAAGTCAATGGAAGTGATCCGAGGGAAGAAGTGGGCTATCCCTGAACTTTTATAAAGGCAGTGTGCCTTAGAGAGAGTGACTATGCCAGAACCTTTGTAATCCACAACTAGTGAAGATTAGTGTAATTTGGTACGATCGGAAACCTATCGACATATTCTCCTTGGACGCAGCCCTTTGTGGTGAACCAAGTTAATTGTTATGTGGTTTCCTTA
Organism: Viscum album; assembly: GCA_963277665.1. NCBI lineage: Eukaryota > Viridiplantae > Streptophyta > Magnoliopsida > Santalales > Viscaceae > Viscum > Viscum album. The sequence goes on from OY728133.1 coordinate 498,271,711, forward strand.
TGTATGTGAATGTTTTAATTACTGCACATATCCATCATACAGGTTTAAAAAAGTTCCTACCGACATGGGAACAAGATCTATTAAAGAAGAGAAAAAGGTTGACACCCTGATTCACCCCCCTATCAGGGTGCTCTAGGTTACTTCAGAGAACACAAAGGAAAATGATGAAGTTCCCTCTATTGAAATACAAAACTCTTTATAAGGTTATTATTTACCTAATGTTGGATACTCCACTATTATATTCCCCTCCGTGGTAGGTAAAACTATTACAAGACCAAGAATTTGAGCCTCACTTGGGGTACCTTTATTAACATCCACAAGTTATTCCTTGTATCTCCCTGAAGAGTGTGATTCTACAGTAAATAAACCTTTGTGCTATTATTTATGTGCGTGTGAACACCCACATGTATAATTAATATAAAAATATGATTATAATCCTTCCACTATCTTCATGAAAAATATACTTGGCTAATTTTTTGGCCCTTCGATGACATTTGATCCTAGACAATATAGGTCTATCCCCCATCATCGATCATAAAAACACTAGTGGGAGGGGGGGTGGAACAGAATAAATTCCTTCACATTCTACCTTATACAACATTTCTTATCCAAGATATAGTTTCCCCTCCTTGATGTCCCCTTAAAGGTCATCTATAGAGTAGGCCTTTACTGTATACTTATGGGAGATGATCTTTGCTGCAGTTGTTCCCGCTTTCCCTTCCCAATCTTCCTATAAACAAAAAATAGAGTTGGATGATATAATAGATTAAAATATGAAGCTTTATGAAGCTTGAAAAGGTGAAATTACATTCTTACGATCAATAAACAATTCCCACATCTCCCCTAACAACAAGTTGTATATCCCTTCAAGAGACCCCCAGTCTTTTATAGATTTCACTCATTAGGTGATAGGAAACCTTGGATTGGTGGCCTAGATCAATATACCCAGATCCCTAGTATTATTCCTCACTTCCAATGGGTTGGTATCATATTCAAATTATAATGGATAATTTATATTTCTGATCTAGGGACCGTGCATGCAAATTTAAAGTAGGGCCCATAAGTCCTGAGTACTGTTTGAGGAGGCACTAACTTGCCAAAATTTGATCGCCTTCTGATACATCACATCTGAGACATCTATAGTATTATCTTATTTAATGGGATAATACTTTAGAACCATTGAAATGAACCACTTATTAGGTCTTTCAACAATGGACATGGACTTTTTGTATTAGTGCTTCCTAGATCACCTTGGTGAAACCTGTCAATGAAAAAGTTCATCCCTAAATAGAAAATAAGCTTAGTGATTAAGATGATTTGAAGAATTAGGAACCTAAGTAATTATGTTCTTATTTGGGGACTTCCTAGTCACTTACTTCCATATGAACAATGAATATTTGATGGTGACTTGGGGGAGGGTATTTAATAATATTCCCTCCAGGTATGAAAATATCCCAGTATGGGAATAATTAGAGAATAGCCTAGAAAATTAACCATCAAGGAGAAGAATGACCACAAAATACATCATCTCATGGGCCATCATCATCCAGAGTTTTCATTTTATCACAATATCTTCCTTCGAATGAACATCCAATAGAGGTGACAACATTTTATATCGAAGTCATCATAATTGATGTGCAAAAAGGCAGTGAACATAAGATTCAAAAATGATATCACAGCCAATGCAAATCACCATCACAATATCCATAAACAACATCATGTAGGACTAAAACTCAAATGTTTCCTTTATATCATCAGTGATTTAGCAAATATGAAGTGGTATATAGAGAAATAATTTACATTACTTGTGAATAATTAAGCATCTAAGAGAGGCTTCACTAGTTTGGGATAATGGTATGTTGTTAGAAACAAATTTCATTAATGGTCAAAACCTATATCTTGGGATCCCCACATTACTAAGAAGATCATAGGAATTGAATTGGGTCTCCATCCTGCCCCACAAAATCTATAATGGAATTTAGATGTGAATGGGAGGCTTCCCATTATAGACATACAACAAGATCTGATGAATCTTTTCTGATATCGAAACGACTAGACCCATAAACTCACCCATTGATAGTCTAGTCACTATAACAATAGTAATCAGCCTAGAACTATTATTAGAGTATCATACTTGAAGAAGATTCTCACTTTGAAACATGTCCAGGAACCCTTCTAGAAGAGTCTCCATGAGGATTGTTTGGATAATTCCATATCCCCACTTTTCATACTCTTCTTGATCAAGGTCTAGACAATTTTCACAGTAAATCCTATTTTAAGGATGGAATGACATATTTTTGGGTTCTTTAATGTAAGTTTGTTTTTGTGGGGGACCAGGAAAGTGTTCATTCAACCCTTAAAATTAATGTATATCTAGGGACTAGGATCTTTCTCCATGATGTCTATGACTCTTATCATCATCTCCCTTACTAAGTATGACATACATTGTGGATTTTCAACAAAGAATAAGGGGGTATGAACTCGTCATACATGGCCCTAAGGATCAAAACCCTAGATATTTTATAGATGTGCCAAAAATATATGGCCACCTCATTGTGTGTAAGATAAAATGTGTTGGATTGAAAAATCTAATAGAACATAATATTATAGATAAACCCACTATTTTTAAAGACATACATTTGAGAAACCCAAATAACTTCATTAAAAATAGCCTTATTGATTAATATCTTGAAATTTTCACATGTTAACTAGACCTAGTAGTCCCATATACAATAATATTTTAATAATACCTTAGGATGAATGTACCACTCATAATTAAAAACCTTAGTTTGATCAAAGGAAGAGAAACAAAAGATTGAGGAGTAGTAGTTCATCTCAAATTCGATTATGAGATTTATGTTGTTTTGGGAATTCTTGTTATGGTGAAGAGAACCTAAAAATTGGTTGGTTTATTCTAGGATATAAGCACTCTTTATTGATATGTTCACCCCACCCAAGTTTTTGTACTTTAATCTTCTGGAACTAGGGATAAAAGTATATGGGAAAGGGATATACATGATTAACAACTGTTCATTCACATATTATGGAAGAAAGTACGATGTTGGTTACTCTTGATGATGCTTATTTATTATATTTTATAAGGTTGATATGGGAAATTATTTTTGACCATAGCACCCTTTATTGAATTTAGAAAACATAATCTGCATACAAGCAAGAACTTTGAAATCCAAGACATTGTTGGAAGAGTTGACCATTGTAAACCTGCAATGGGTCTTGATAACTATTTCAGCATAATTATAAAAAAACATAATAGATACCGCTAAAACTAGGACATGCTATGTGTGAAGGAAACTAGGAAATAAATTGAAAAATTCAAAACTCTCACCAAGGTGAACTCTCCCATATATCCTTGCTAGGGTCTTCCTGCTACGGGCCCCTCACTAGGGTGGCCCTTCTTAGGGGAAAGGGAACCAACATGCATCTTATAGAAATTATGAAGAAAAGGAAAGAGAGGAAAAGTTTATTTTTCACTCAGATGATGGGGGGATCATCCCTATTTATAGAAAATCCAGTCACCTCACCTAACCCTTCCTGTGTGGCATGCTGAGCATGGTCTGCATGGATTTCTCCAACTACCTTAGCTGGGAGGCTGTGAATGTCCATATCTATTTGTGGCACTAGGTTGTGGGGGGGGGGCTCAAAATATATTCCTCTTAATTACACTTATATCCCATTCTTAGGGGGGAATTTTTTGGAACTCACTTTTTAAGACAAATTGGGAAGGAAGGAGAAGGCCAAGGGTGCCCTCAGGTTGTTAGGTCTTCCATTCCTAGGGGTTTATCTAATTTCCTAGTCTGAATTACCTAGGTATCCTTTGGTCACTATGTCACCCTCATACAGGCCTCCTATGGTCTCTTAGTCAACCTTTATCAAGTCTCTTTTAGTTTCCCAACCTACACTACCTATGTCACCTATACACACTTCCTTACTCACTCAGGCCTGCTCTTCTCAGACCCCAATTTTTCCTATAAATTCCCCCCTTTTCAATTGAATAGTGCATGAGTTTCCAAACATAATAATAGAAAGCGAGATTCATGTAGATGATATTATCATGCTTATAACACCTACCTTAGGTAGTCTATGATACTTTAAGACCTAAAAAACTAAATTAATTAGTAGTAAGGGTTTTTCCAAAATGGTTACCTAGGCGAACCCTCACCCATGGGTCCTCACCTGGGTAACCCATTTCATGGGTATCATCACTTAAGAGATCCATCACATGGGTATCCTCTCTTGGGTGACCCATTTCCTAGGTATCATCACCTAGGTGAACCATCACCCATGGATTATCACATGGATGACCCATCACCTATAAATCCTCACCTAGGTGACGTTTCACCTAGAAATCCTAATCCAGGTGACCATTCATTAGAGGATCCTCACATAGTTGACCCATCAATAGCGGATCCCAACCTTGGAGACCCATCGATTGGTGGTTCCCACCTAGGTGAACATTCACCCAATTTTGTTTAATCCTTAAAATACTATCCACCATTTCCCAAGTCTCTAATACGGGAATGTCATGAGAAAGGCCTCCCCCACAGCCTCTATATTCACATGGTCATGGTATATGAAACACAAGTGTTTCCCCTTTCAATCATACATTCCCTTTTCAAAGGTTGTCCCAAAATTTTACTCCCAAAATGGTGGAGACATTGTGGGTGATTGTAATCATGAATAACCCTAGTAACAAGGTCCCCAATCTGGGAGGTAGTGTTGTGAATCTTCCTAGATCAGGCAGTAGTACTTCTTTCTAAATTCTTCTTGAAACATGAAGCAATATTGAAAGTAACCATGGCATCCTTTTTTCCAAAAATTGGGTGTCTAATCCCCAATCCTAGGTTTAGAAATAGGTAGAATGTCACAACCCATACCTCGGGGCCCGTTTTGTGACTACCTTAGGCCTTCTTCCCATAGGCTAGGGGATGGTGACTAGCACCGAGTAGGTGTTTCCCACAAAGGGGAGGCATTTTCCTATGAACCTTCAGACACACACCTATCAACAATAAAAGTAATAAAAATAAAAACACTAAGTAAACATATATACAAACCACTAAGAAAACCCACGTAGAGTAACAATACAAACTGAAAAGAAAAAAAGACAAAATACAAGCCCTACTGAAATAGAAAAGTATAGGATCCTGTATCTCATCTTCAGAAAACCCTACCTGAAGGGTAGGTACAGTAAGATTTCTGAATATATCTAAAGAGAAACACATCCGTCAGGTCACCCTGAAGCACCCCTATCTCCGGCCCACCAAGGACTCCGTCAAATATGTCGATTGTCTACACAAGAAAAAAAACATGTAGGTGAAGACCGTGCAAGGGTGGGTAAAACAATAATCAGTAGGGACCCCAAACCACAAAGTAATTACACCAATTATACCTAAAATAAGATCCCTAATATATACACCAAGTAGGATACCAATGAGGCACATGAAGTATAGCCTCTAAGATGTACAATCAAGAGAGTCCGTAGAGTTAGATCACACCAAGTATAGGTCTATGGTACGTAAACATGATTGTCATAAGAATCCACAGTACCCTCAAGTAGTTACATGAATAGAGTTAGTAACACATGGAGTATAGGTAACAGATGAAGTATCGGTAACACACAGAGTGTAGACAACACACAAAGTGTTGGTAACACATGAATTATAGGTAATATACAGAGTGTCATCAAAGACTAGAGGACCCACACCCTGGTTAGACAGGGGATTACCGACTTAGTCTTGGTAATATTAAAGGTCTAGATAAGACACATATTCTAGGTAAGACACGCTTTATAGGTAATCACATAGCCTTTAGGTCGCATCCATCCACGTGATTATTTCCTTAGCACACTCATTCCGAGAGCACCTACTCCTTGAGCCAAAAGTTCGTATGAAAAATTCAATGGAATATCACTTTGAGTATCTCCAAAGGACCACCTCATTGTGAGGGTTCCAATGATGTAAATGGATCATCAAACAGACACACGGTTTGAGAGTTATGTGCATTTAAGTAAAACGGGGTCGGTGGGGTCTGGGTCTGGTCTGACTTGGGTCCCACATGACTCGATCCGTTGGGTCTGACCCGACCCACCAGGTCAACCCGCTCTTCTATCATCCTAGCCTTCCAGATTTATCCTGACCCACTTGAGAGGGCTAGTTTGTTCCACCTAGATGCGGTAGCTACCACATCCATTCTAGCTACATGTGTCCTACTAGCTATATCTCCCCAGGTAAACACGACTAGACTACATTCCACGAGGCTGGTCTGTGTGACCAGCTCCACCCACAGATCGACTGCAGGTCCTTATTTCAATGTGGTTTGGGGAGCGACATCCTCCCACCACCATGGATTGTTTTTTTTCATGTTGCCACTTCTGGTGGCCATGATACCACTGAGGGCCCCTCTTCCACTGACCTTCGAGCTGGCGGCCATCTACTATAGGGTGGCTGAATTACCTTGTGTCACCACCGGTGCCTCTCCTTCTATAGGTCACTGATCGCACTCCGATGATCCATTTTTTGAAATGGAAGCACGCCTATGGCCATAAGATTGTTCTCTTCATCTAAATGAGCTCCAAATCATCTTGTCATTTCTCTGAGGGTCTAGTAATGTTAAGAAGCTCTTGGAAAATCCCGACGTGACCACAAGGGTTCGTCGGCAAAGAATGCAAGAATAGGGGAGAGAGATGAGCACAAGAACACCCTTAGAATGGAACTTGGTCATTTTTGTATCGGCCTTAGTCTATTCATGTTAGAATAAATATGAAAGAAGAGTAATATAATATTTAATAAGATTAATCCCCTTTAATTCCACATTTTTATCCATCCTGTAAGAACAATAAAACCGTGAATCAACTTGTTTGTGGATTGTTCCTTGTTTGTCGTTAGTAAAAATAACAGAGAAAGGAATCATGAAGAAACAATATAAACCCCATAACTAAAAAAAGGACCAGTAAAAGGATATAATTTGTGTTTGCAGGAGATCTATCCATGAACTTCCTTGATCCGTCGTTTGTCAACGTTCTTCGTCACCTGTGAGAGAGCTTCCTCAGGTTTGAGAGAAAATATCTAGTGTTATGAATTCTAACACTAGTCCCTACCCCCAATTAAAGGAGGAAACATGTTAATGCATTTAAAAATTACTATTTCACTTTGAAACAATTTTTCCACACTATTTCATTTGTGAAAGGAAACAAATACTTTTTCATTTCTTCATTGCATTTCTGCGTCATCACGAAACGTTACAAGAAAAATAAAATAAAATATTTATGTTTCTTTTTATTCTTCTTTAAAAAGTCTGAAAATATTTTCCGTAGTTGTCCCATGATTGTCAAAGTTAGGTCCTTGTAATCAAAACCCACCACTATTGACACAATGGTGCCCTCAGATTTGAAATCCTAGCACTCGTTTAATAGTTAATAAAACCGATGACGCACACTATTTTTAATAAACTAAAATATAGTTCAATCATTTATTTTAGGAACATTAGTCTTCATAATCATGTTCTGTCTCATTTTCTGGTCTTTAAATAATCCCATATAATTTTACAAATATTTATAATGAAAATATAAGACATTAAATTCTCTCCACCTTAGAATTTACGTCCCTGAAATCCAAAACAAGGGCTAAAGAAAAAAATGGGGATACTGAGCACGAATCTGAGCCTCCCTCTCCAAAGTTCTCTCTTAGAGATTCCCATGGTATCAATGAACGTGTAATAGACGAATAAATCACCCATGGAGGTTCCTCTCATGTCAATCCTTGATCTCCATTAGGAACTTTGTAAGAGTGGCCCCGTCGTAAACGTCCTGCTCACCTTTGTAAATGACGTGTGATGGGTCCTGTATATATCTCCTCAGCTAGGATAAATGGAATACATCGTGAACCCACTCTAACTGAGGAGGTATAGAAAAGCGGTACACCAGATCACCCACTCTATGTATTATCAGAAAAGGTCTGATGAACCTCCGAGATAACTTGCCACCCCGATCAAATCTCTGTATCCCACATCAAGGAGAAACCTGAAGGAACACATGGTATTTCTCCTCAAACTTAAAGGGTCTCTATCGCATATCAGTATAGGACTAATGATGGATATGTATAGTTTTCATCCTTTCATGGATGATCTACACCACATCTGTAGTAGCTCGCACTAACTCTAGCCCCATGAGGGATGACTCTTTGGGGGTTTTCTAGCAAAGTGGTGACCTGCAGGGTCACCTATACAAGGACTTGAACGGTTCCATACCAATGATGGAGTGGTAGCTTTTGTTGTACATGAAATCCAACAGGGGTAGGTGATCCTTCCAAATGTAGCCAAATTTGAGGATGCAAGCATGTAGCATTACCTCTAGGACCTGAATGGTTCGCTCCATCTGGCCATCTGTCTGTGGGTGGAGAGTTGTTCTCAAGAGCAGATGTGTCCCAAAAACCTCCTGCAATCCCTTCCACATTTGAGATGTAATGTTTTTATCTGGATCTGAGACTATCATTGTTGGGACTCTATGGATTCAGACTATCTCTTGTATGTAGAGGCATCCCAAGCTCTCTACTTAACCCTATTCCCGAATCGATAAGAAGTGGTCCGACTTGGTGAGTTGATCAACGATCTCCCAGATGGTATCATTACTTCTTGATGATCATGGTAGACTCATCACAAAGTATATCAATATCCCAATACACTTCAACTCTGAAACATTAAGGGTTTGAGTCAAACCCACTGAAACATGGTTCTAGACCTTCAGTTGCTGATAGGTGAGGCATCTAGAGACAACCTCTGCCACTACCTTCTTCATCCCTGACCACCAAAACTGACATCGAGGGTTCTGATACTTATTTTACACACCCAGATGTACCACCAAATGGGATATATGAAACTCCTTCAACACATCCTCCTGTAACATTACTGGTTGAACTGTGCATCCTATGAAAAGGACGTTGTGCTCCCCACATTTAGAATATCCATTATAAGCATGACCTGTTGACAGCTGAGCACGTACTGCCTCACAGATGATGTCTCTGAGATGTGCTTCCCTGAATTGATGTAAGATTGGGGGGGGGGGTGAAAACCATATAATGGAGATACTATGCTACATATCCTTCTTTGAAGGACATCTAATGTGAGGCCAACTAATCTGAGGGATCATTCAGTAGATGTGAACTCAATCTTCAGTTGAGAGCATATGCCACTATGTTCCCTTACCTAGGAGTGTAGACTATCTTGAAGTCATATTCATGGAGTAAATATAGGCAACAATGCTATATTAGGTTCATATCCTTATGAGAAAAGATATACCTAAGACTTTTATGGCCTGAGTAGAAAATAAACCACTTGACCATAAGGTAGTGTCTCCACATATTCAATGCGAAGACTACCGTTGCCAACTCTAGATCGTCGGTTGCGTAGTTCTACTCATGTGGTCTCAACATCCAAGAACCATAGGCAATCACCACTTTCCCCTACATCAGGAAACAACAATGTTCAATTCTTGAGGCATCACAAAACACCATTACTCGACACCCTCATATGGAAATCTTAGTTTGGGAGCACCCATCAAACTCGGTTTCAGTTGCTGAAAGCTCTCATGTCACTTCTCCATTGATAAAGAAGGTTTCACTTTTCATGTCAAAGTTTTAGTGGATAATTATACTCTATAAAAGTTGGGCACAAACCTTCGATAGTACCCAACCAATTCAAGGAAACTCTGCACCTCGGTAAACCTCTTGGGTGGTTCCTAAGCAAGAACTGCCTCAATCTTCACTGAATCCACTGCAATTTCATCCTCTAATATGAAATTTCCCATAAATTGGACCATTCAATTCCACAACGGATACTTTGAGAGATTCCCGTAAAGCTGGTTCTCTCGGAGTAAGTCCAAGATTTTCCTCAAGGGTATCACGTGTTCCTCCTCAGATGCTGAATACAGTAGAATGTCATCAATAAAGACCACTACAAACCGATATAGTTAGGGCTGAAATATCCTATTAATGAGTCCCATGAACACTTTTGGTGCATTCTTCATGCCAAAGGACATAACTAAGTACTCTTAGTGGCCGTATAGGCATCTAAATTCCATCTTCGGGATATCCTCATCCCACACCAAAAGATGATGATAGCCTGATCTGAGGTCTATCTTTGAGAACCATATAGCTCCCTTAAGATGATCTAAGAGTACATAGATCCTCAATAGATGATACTTGTTCTTCACGATCACCTAGTTTAGGAATCAGAAGTCCACACATAACCTCAAGCTCCCATCTTCTTTCTTGGAAAACAATACTGGGGCTACCTATGGTGAAACACTGGGTCTCATGAAGCCCTTACTCTACAAGTCCTCCAACTATACTCTCATCTCCCGGAGCTTCATGGGAGCCATCAAATATATAGGTGTAGGTACCACTTCCATACTGGGTTACAGATTAACGCAGAAATCTACCTTAATGTGATGAGTTAATCCCAAGACATCTTCTGGAAAGACATTCTTTTACTCGCCCACCACTGCAGGAATCTAGGGACGCATCTCATCCACTACACTGAGGTTCATTCTAGCCAACTAATTCGTGATCTAATTCACCATCCTATGTGCGACTCTATCCTATTATACTCTAGTTTAATTTTCACAATTAAACGAACACCTCGTCACATATCTATGGACACACCACACTGTGGGCCTAAAATAGTCGATATGAGCATGAACTGTGGATAACCAGTCCATACCAGGAATGACGTCGTAAGGAATCGATGCTTCCACCAAGAGATCCCAACCAAAAATCCCAGCCATAAGAGTAAGAGAACACTATTAGAACTAGTGTGTGATTTTCAATTCTCTTCTCATAGGATTCTCTTAGTGTAGGGATTGAGTCAAATATTTCACTGGAATCTCTATGTCTCGAACAAGGGTCGTGGAAAAAAATAGTGACCGAAACCCATGTCTATCAAAACTAAAAATAGGATGGAAAAGAAATAATCATACCTCCAATCATCCCATGAGTCTCGTGATCATAAAATTATATCGCTTGGAGATGGACTTTACCCTATCCACCAACTCCCTGAGCTTGGGGTGGACCACATTGGGGTGGTTGAGGTAGTTCCTCGAACCTCCATCAACCTTTTGTACCTCAACCATTTCATCTACGACATCCTCCGCCTAGAAGACTTCCATGTTACTACCTCCTTCGCTGCCTTGGCGATCCCTCAACCATCTCTTGGTCCGTTGTATGGCTGGTTAGATAATATCAAGCCAGATACCCCTGACCCCTGCACGAGTAGCACAGTTTGTCCTTCAGTTGACATGATCTGCCCTGTGAGGCTCGCACCACTGACCCCATGTCCTTGGGTAATACCCTAAACTGATTGATCTTCTTGGGTCCCTATAACATATTTTGGCTACCCATAACTGAAGACTCTGCTACATGTCGCTCGATGGTAGTTCCCACTACCGGTGCCTTCTCTGCAATAAATCCCTCTACTATTAGATCTCTCTCTAGCACCTCATCATACTTAGGTATGTTAAGGGATATCATCAATAACCTGATCTCTCAGGGAAGTCCATGCTCGAAGGTACGAGCCCTGAAGAAAGGCTCCCGCACCATGTCTATTGAGTAGAGAGAAAGATCTATTAATATCTCCAAGTACTCTGCTACAAGATGGCTGCCCTGCCATAGGTGCAATAGCTCCTACATATGCACAGAGCATAGCATCACTAGAAATAAATCCTCCCTGAAAAGGAACGTGAAGTTTATTCCAGATACCATCATCTTATCATCTGTTTGAGTCATCAGGATCCAACATCTCCTTGACACCCCCATAAGAAGGCTCATGGATAATACTACCATCTATTCGAGAGGCATACTCACAAAGAGGAAGACTCACATAATCACCTCTAGCCAATCCTCAGCTATATTGGGATCTGTCTCACCTCAGAACCTGGGATGTCACTGCCTCTGGTACTCATGCAATGCACTAAGACTCTGTGAATCCTCTACTAGTAACTCCAGTAAGAACTAATACACTCCGGGTGGTGGTATCACTTGTACACCACCATAAGGTGCTATCTTTAGAAACGATCCCTACACTGATGCCTCATCGCTCGATAGACCATCCTGGTGGTCATGCCACAGAATCCTGGCTAGCTATCTGTGTGGAATCATCCTAAAACAGAATAAGATTTACCATAGTCAATGGAGTATACCTAGTTAGATGACTCTGACTCAATAAGGACAAGATAACACACTCAATTCCTATATGATGCATGAACCATTAATTTACATGAAACTAGTGTTTTCATATACCGAGTCAGAAAGCAGAATTCATGGTCCTGGTGTATGAATATGCTGGCCCCCGAACGGACACTGGGTTCCATAGCCTGAAATATGAGCTTGAAACACTTAACATTGTTACCCCAAAATAAGAGTAAAATGACCTCCCTTTGATACCACTATGTCATTACCCATCCCCCAAGGCCCGTGCCGTGACTATTCCATGCCCGCCTCCTATAGGCTAGGGGCTGGCGACTAGAGCCGAGTAGGAATTTACAAAAAAGGGGAGGCACTTTCCTATAAACCTACACACATGCACCCATCCCCAAGAAAAGTACTGAAACTAAAAACACTAAGTAAACATAGATGAAAACCACTAAAAACCCCACTTAGAGTAACAGTACAAACTGAAAAGTAAATGGGCCAGAATACAATTCCAACTAAAATAGAAACGTAAAAGCTCCTGGATATCATCAACAAAAAACCCTACCTGAAGGGTAGTTGTAGTATTCTGCCTAAATGTTTCTGAAGAAAACCATGTCCGCCAGGTCTCCCAGAAGCACCCCTATCTCCGACGCACTAAGGACTCCATCAAAGTTGCAGATCGTCTGCGCAAGACACAACATGTGATAGCAAAGACCATGCTGAGGTGAGTAAAACAATACTCTGTAGGGACCCCAAATCACAAATTAATTATACAAATTATACCACAAAAAAAGAACACTAATAAAAAAACCAAGTAGGCTATGAAAGAGTAACATTAATTGTAGCATCTAAGAGGTACAGTCAAGAGAGTCACTAGAGTCAACTCACACTAAGTATAGGTCTATGGTATATAAACATGATTATCATAAGAATACATAGTACCCTCAAGTAGTAAAATTCAGAGCATTGGTAACAAATGGAGTGTAGGTAACACATGGAGTATCGATAACACACAGAGTGTAGGTAAAACACAGAGTGTAGATAACACACAGAGTGTTGGTAACACACGAAGTGTAGGTAATACACAGAGTGTGTCGAAGACTAGAGGACCCAAACCCCGGTTAGAAAAGGGATTACCAAGTCACTATTTATAAGACAAAAGGTCTAGATAATACACATAGTCTAGTTAAGACATGCAGTCTATGTAATCACATAGCTTCTAGGTCACAACCAACTGCAGGATTCTGTCCTTAGCACTCTCGTTCCGGGATCACCTACTCCTCGAGACAATAGGCAGTATTCCAAATTCCATAGAATCTGACTTTGAGTATCTCAAAACGACCACATCCTTGTGATGGTACCAATTCCATAAATAGATCATCAAACAGACACATGGTTTGATAGTTATGGGAATTTAAGTAAAAAGGGACCAGTGGGGTCTTGGTTCGGTCTAACCAGGTCAGACCGACCCGACCTGGGCCCCACTTGACCTCAAATGCCAGGTCTAACCTAGCCCGCTGGGTCTGGCCCAGTCCGGCTAGGCCCGGCCTGCTACTGGCCTAGATTTCCGGATTTAGCATGGTCCACTCGAGTAGGCCGGTTCATTCCACCGGGATGTGGCCACTGTCACATACTCTCTAGCTGCAGGCGGCCCACTAGACGAGTCTCCCTGGGTCAATGCGGTTAGACCATGTTCCACGAAGCCAGTCTGCATGACTAACTCCACCAAAGTTTTGTGGAGCTGCATCCTCCCACAACCGTGGATCACTTCCATGGCCTATCACTGCTCCCCATAGCCACGCCGCCGTAGGCCGCTCCACTGCAGGACATCAAGCCAGCGCCCGTCTGCTACCAGATGGTCGCGCTGCCGCCTGCAGCTCTCCTTCTATGGGTCGCCGGTCATAATATGGTGATCCAATTTTTGAAACAGGATAACTCATGCAATCCTTAGGACATTATCTTTATTACCATGAGCTTTAAATCGCCTTGCCATTGCTTCGGGGGTCCGGTTACATTTATAACTTTCAGATAAAGCTCTCCGGGACCATGAGGGCCCACCGACGAAGAACGCAAGAAGAAGGGAGAGATATGAGCACAAGAACACCCTTAGAATGTTCCTTGGCCTTTTTCATGTCATCCTAGGTCCATTCATGTCAGTGGAAATATGAAATAGGAGAAAACGAATATTTAATAAGTTTCATCCCCTTTAATCCCGCATTTTAAACCATCCCACGAGAATGATCGAACCACAGATCAACCTATACGTGGGTTGGTCCAAATTTTTAATTATAAAAAAGAACAAGGAAAGTAATAATGAAGAAATAAAATAAACCCCTACCTAGAAAGAGGATCTTTCAGAGGAAATAATTCATTGTTGAAGGTGATCCATCCATGAACGTCCTCGATCCTTCTATCATCGGTGTTCGTCATTCGTCGTCACCGGTAAGAGAGATTCCTTATGTTCGAGAGAAAATATCTAGCGTTATGAATTATAATTTTGTCCCTTTACCCTGATTAAAATAAGAAATGTGTTATCAAGTTTCAGCGATACTATTTCACTTTAAAACAATGTTGACACACCGTTTCATTTATGAAAGGAAACAAATTCTTCGTCACTGCATCATAACATTGTTGCATTGTCACGAAATGTTAAAAGAAAAATTAAATAAACTTTTTAAGTTGATTTATATTCTTCTTTAAAACATTCAAAAAATATTTTCCATAGTCGACCCACACCGGTAAAAGTTAGGTCCTACCTAAGCAACCCGTTGCCTTGAACAAAATAGTGCCCTCAGATTTAAATTCAATCCCTTTTTTAAAACATACTAAAACTGAGCACACACACTATTTTTAATAAAATTAAAAATAGTTCAAAAATTTATTCTGAGCACCCTAGGCCTTATATTCAAGTTTTTTCTCAGTGTCTGGTCTCGAAATATTCCCATAAAATTTTCAAAAAATTTACATGGAAAATCCAGGACATTACATAGGAAGATGAAACATGGTATCCCTTAAGGAGTATTCCTTTATCCTTTCTTACAGGACACCATATCCATCACCCCCTATATTCCATTCCTCATCCATCAGTAGACAAGGAATGGGATCTTCATGGGTAGTTCCAATCTGTAATCCCCATTTAAATCCAATTATGAATTTATTTTATGGGATTGATTTTACAACATTCCTTGTTTCTCACATCAAGTATATGGGAGCAGGGACTCGAGTTGATCATGCCACTAGCATAATAAAATTGTTTATTTTCAGGAATACTCTTTAGGTTTAAGTGTTGAATCCATCCAAAAGGTAAACTTCCATGTATAATATTCACCCCATTCTCCATTTCCAAACCTTTCATATAACACCTCAAGATTTTAGGTTATGTATCTTCTTAAATAATTTCAATTAATTCGATAGATTACATTACACACAAAATTATTTAATATAGTATAAATAATATAAAATCAATTATATAACATAAATAAAACTTTATAAATGAATAATAATTTAAATAAGATGGTTTTTCTAGAAATTAAGGAACATATACCAATGAAATAGTAACTTGACATTTGGAATAGTAATGTGACCATTAGGAATATAGTAATTCAGAAAATATAATAGTAACCTCACCCATGTAAGTATAAATATAATTTACGCATATTTTAAATATTAATATGATATAATTATATCATTGTATAAGTAAATAAATGTTTTAGAAATTATTAACTAAGTATTCATATTTTCATAAAACATAAGTGTTTATTTTCAATTATATAATTAATATAATGATTTAAAAGAAAATTTATTTCATAAAATATAATAATAAATTAATAATTTTATTCCTTACAATTTTAAGATAATTTTATGAGACCTTAGTTAATTTTTCAAAGTGTTATAAAATCAGTTATAATTTTAAAATTGGTATTTTTTGAGTAAATTATGATTTTATTTAAAAATTTAATTTATCATATTCATAAAATTATTTTGGTAAGATGAAGTTCATTTTTGAATTCAATACATTGAAAAATGTTTAGGGCAAATTTTTTGGAATTTTCTAAAAAACTTGAATTTTTGGTGAATAATAAAATACGATAATTTACGGTATATATACATTATAAGTAAAATACACTTTTAATTGAGTCTAGGATGATGTAAAAACCATTTATTTGAACTAAAATTCACTAAAGAATATAGTTATTCCTAAATATAATCACCATTAAATTTCTTTATCCAAAATAATAAAATAATGAATAAAATATTCAAAAAACACTCCTCTCCTCTTATATAAATACCAACCCTCACCACCTCTTCTACTCACATCACCAAATACTTGAATATTGACTTATTTATGCACAATAATCTTCCAAAAATATATCCCCCTAATCCAAGATCCCTTTTTCTCAACAAAATACCATAATCATTTTCCTTAAGGAGGTTCTCAAGGAGATGAATTCAAGAGGTAGATCATTTTTCATTCTCTTTCAATTTCTATTAATTTATTTTATTCTTATTTTATCCTTACCTATTCTATATAAAAAAAATAATAATAACTCCATTATCTTATATATATTTTAATGTTATTATGATAATTAAATATTCATCATCAAACCGCTTCTCCTGTCCCTTTTATTCGAAAAATGAAAACATCGTCTGTGAGGTGATGATTTACTGCCTTCGTGGATGATGTGTTTTTGTTTTTCAATTACGACTTCAAGGCTGGTCATAAAACTGTTTTTATGATTAAAAAAGACTATAATACATGTATTAAAACTTATTTAATATTATTTAACTAGTATATATACATAATATGAATTCATAGACAACAAATTTGTGATGATCAAAATAAATTCCAAAATAATCTAAACGAATATCATAAACATTTTATCAAATGATTCTCCTTCATACCATATAAAAAAATGTAATTGATAACCATTAAATATCATTTAAGTTAATTAATAATATATAATTTCAATTATGGATAACTATTCTCATTTTACATGATTTTCCATGCACAAATACAAGTAAACCGACCCTGAAAACCAAGGAAACGAACGCCCAAAACGATAAAATTATGTTTTATAACACATAAAAAGGATATAAATGAACCTAATAAAATTATAATAAATAAAATAAATGTAAAAAAGGTTATGAATTAATTAATTAATGAATTTAATCAGATTATCCAGGACATTATGATCAAGTGCAGAACACATTCATACATAATGTAAGAGAATCTGTCTCAATTTCAATTTCATTGAGAGTTACTTGGTATTGTGAACCTAATAAATCTTATGTGGTTAATCTACTACACCTTTGAGATAATTTTTTCTTTGAAATTCTATTTATATTAAATATTAATATTCTTGTATCATGGATATTTTTATTGTCTCAGCCGTATAACATTTTACATATGGTGTTTATTTTGAATGTTGTTTTAACTGGGGAAATATTGATGAATATATATCTTATACTCAATATAGATATTAAAAATGAATATTTTTTCAAAATTAAATCTATGTATGAATAATTATTTATATTTTTAGTGATAGGACTAGCCCTTTATATCCCCTTGATGCATCAACAAGTCTAATGAGAAAAAATAGTTGGTGACAAACAGTTCATGTTTATTTCCAAACATAATCAGATGGGTATCTACCCACATAATTAAACCATATTGATGGTATGATGGTTCATGTGTTAGATACATGACGTTTAAATAATATGAATTTTCGTTATTCAATACTCAGTTATTACTTTCCATGAGGTTTTCAATTTGAAAAAATCTTTGGATGCATTTTCGTTATCAGTGTATTGATGGCATGCATTTTCTAGATTACTTACCTTGAAATAATGTCTATTCCTTATTTTCTTTACTTCAATTATTATTGTTTTATATAAACCTTACTGAGTATTTGATATTACCATTTTATTCATTTTTCTTCCCTAGGTGGTGAAGATGAAATCTTTGAATAAGTGAAAAAAGTAGTTTATTTTCGTTTTTATGTTATTTGTTTAATTACCAATGTAATAAGGTAAATATGTATGTATCTATTATAATGTCCCAACCTTAAATGTTACATAATATTAAGATAAATCAAGAATTCATATTGAGGATCTTTTCAGGTTTAGAGTTTTTGAGAATTTGGTCATAACATATACATAACAACTTGAATATTACAAGTAGACACTACTACTCACTATCAATTTTTTTTTTCATAAAACAAAAACTCTTTAAAAAGAAACATGGTATCATTTCATATTTTAACAACATAAATTTCCCATGATCCCATCATTAACTCTATTCTTATTTAAGTCCTATGAAAGACATTTCAAAACTTGGGATGACCATAAAAAGCTAAGTAAGGAATATAAAATAAGGAATAAAATCGTTAGTCCATGAATATTTAAAATCCAAGAAAACATTTTCACAAAATCATAATTTTTACCCATAAAATATAAACTACTTATCTTATATCAGGTAATCATTATATTCATACAAAACATCATAGAAATCATAAAACATAAAGGTAACTTGTGGAATCCACAATATACTTACATTATAACTTTCACAGCTACATAGGGAGTAGCTTTCATAGTTACGTTTGGAATACCCATCATAATATATTCCCTAAATATCTTAGGATAAACCTTAATGTTTACCTCTGTCACGTAACCCAATTTATTGGAGAGCTATCACGGGCTCACCCACCCTAAGTTTATCATGGAACCACATGTATTTGTTTTATCACATAACCACCAATAAAATGTCCAAGTACCATTACATAATCACAGCACATAAAAGATTGAAATTATCAACAATTAAATCATAAATCATAAGAAATGAATTCAAGATATTGAAATATTCAATCCATTTCCAAAACCATTTAAAATATTTAGTAAAGTTATTTTTGAATCAAAGTATCCCAAACCACTTTGAATCTTTAAAAAAAATTCAAGTGTTATATTTTTAAAACATATATGTACATATAAATAAATCCTTAAAACAATTTTTAAAACATGGACATTAATGAGAAATAATTAGTAGAATAAATCTTTAAAGAATTTAAAACAATGTTTCAGTTAAGTGTCACTTACCACTTGATAAAAAATTGAATAAAAATAAGTAAATAATAACAACAAACAAAACTTTTAATATCATGAGAATAAGGATATTTATTATATAATATGTCAAAGGGTAGTATATAAACCATAAAATTGAATTGGTGTATAACAAATATGTCTCAATGGATTGTAAATTTAGACGAAATACCTTACAATGATTGTATCATTATATTAAGGATAAATAAATGAACTATTTATTTGTGAAAAATATAAATACACCCAATATAAGTGGATATTAGTTTTAAAACAATCATATGTAATTCACACATACTTTTGTAAAAAAAACCAATGACATGGATATTTAACTCAATGAACAGATATTGAGTTAAGATTTCACTTACAAAGTTTGTATAATTGACGTAACAATTTATAAATGGGGTGATTATGTGTAGAAATAGTATATCCACATAAATGGATGTGGAAATTTTAACATAAATAAATAAATATTTATTCCACACATAATCTTGGTATAATATAATAAACTAAGTATGCGTAAAATCCAATGAGTGGAAATTGAGTTTGGAAATTCCCTTACAAAAATTTAGCAGCCTAATGGTATCACTTATAAATTAAGAAAATGAGTTAATGAGAGAGAAAAGGGTCTATCATCATTTCTAAATAAAATTGGCAAAATAAGGATATATAAAAACATACCCCCACATAATAAAATGGAAATTAAAATACATAACATAAAAGAAGTTTTTGACTAAAAGAGGAGGGAGAAAGGTTCCCTTACCTTGAGTCCGAATTGTCTCGTTCGTTATTTATATTCCTAAATAATAAAATTAGGTTAATTTATACTTTCATAAAACCCTTTTTAAATTTTATTATTCATTTTATATTACTTATTATAAAGCTATTATAATTACATAATTATTTAAGTTCATATCAGTTGTTTTGTCAATATTCAGTACTCGAGTTGAAAATGAACTTGTTCGATGTAAATTTTCCATGTGATAAAAATTTCATCATCTCTAGAATATTATTGAATATTTTAATATAATATATATCCATTATATTTGTAATTATAATAGGCCATAAAATTTGGAGATAAGAAATGAAATGCACCGTTCATGGAGATGGTAGGTCGTACGTATGTATGAACACTACTTTTATTTCTTTGTCATATTAAAGGGGTGAAAAATAAATGATACATAGGTATGTTATAATTATAGTAGATTATATATGTTATATACATTAAATAAATTCATTAACTGAATCCTTTATACATTCCATGTATGGAATGAACGCGTCATATCACTTTGAGGGGGCGGTAGTCCGCACTTCCTCAAATGAAATTATCGTATTTACATATTATGGAAATCATAAAGGTATGATGTAAATATAAAATACAGAAGCATAGAGACAATAAAAATAAAATATATATCATATATAAATATAGTTCCATCATAATATCCACCGTGAGAGGTGGTAGGTGAAAATTTAACAATCATCGTTTCTTGAGACAGTAGTTCGCCGTACACAGAAACAATATGTTCATCTCCATTAGATGGAGGTGTATGTAAGTGTAGTTATAATAATTACCATAAAAAAATTATATTATATTTATGATACTATTTTTTTATGTAATAAAAGAATAAAAAGAGCATATGGAGTGAAGAAGGAAAATAAAGGAAAGGAACTTGAGAGAAGACGTTACCTCTAAATCAGGTAACTTCTTTTGATTTGAGCCAGAAGGATTTATTGAATTGCCTTCAGCCCAAGGTAAGGATTCTAGGAGTAAAGGAGGGATTTTGAGAGCTTATTTGAGCAGAATTTGGATGAAACAATGGGATCTAGAGGTGTAATTTATGTGTGTAGAGGTGGTGGCCTTTTATAAGAGGGAAGAGGGACATTTTGGGAAGTCTTGAAATATTAATTTATTATAAATTTAATTTTGATTAAAAAAGGTCTAAAACTCATTTAATTCGAAGATAAGATTATTTTAGTTCGAATATCCATCATCTAATAATTGTTATAAATGTTTTGAATATATTTTTATCATTATCATTTTAGTTTAACCCATATTTTACCCTTTTTAATCTTACAGTGATATCATGTTATTTACACATTGTGCGTTAATTTGATTACCATATCATGTAAAAAGACCCAAAAAAATCATTTATGAAATATTTGGTCTTATATT
Organism: Viscum album; assembly: GCA_963277665.1. Lineage (NCBI taxonomy): Eukaryota > Viridiplantae > Streptophyta > Magnoliopsida > Santalales > Viscaceae > Viscum > Viscum album. Next base: position 498,293,173 of record OY728133.1, read on the forward strand.
AACAATTTTTCTGAATCTATGTTTTTTAGAAATTGAATATCATTTAATAAACTATTTTATATTTTAAGTTATGCATTTTTTCAATTTTGACCACTATTTATACATGACTTTTTTAAAAATTAAACCAACTTGATTACTTCAAAATAAAGGAATTAAATCAAAGATAATTTGTAAATATCATTCTGAAAATTCATTTATGACATAAAAATAACCAAATTACGTTTAATTTAATATTTATAATATCATTTATTTGAATCCTTTATTAATGAAGCAATCACTGCATCATCATTGTTTCATAATTAAATTTATTTATTTAATGTCTAAAAATTATAAATAAAATATCATAATGTATAAAATATTTTTATATTTGTAATGAATATTTATAGTTGATTATATCACTTATATAACCCCATATAAAAATTATTTTAGTAAAAGATACATGTTTATGCCATATTTATTTGTTTACTTCAAATTAATTCTTATAAAATGACCTTTTCACATCCATGTGGCTCCATGAGGTCCCAAAATCGACCCAAGGATATCCATGGTCGGAAATATTTCATTAAATAGGACTAGAACATTTTTTAAGGTAGTTTAATATTATTATAACATTTGTTTACCCTTATTTACCATATTTTCCCTTTAACCATGGTAAATAAAATAATTACCAGAGTTACTATTTATAGAGTCAAAAAATAAAAGGTACCTATTTACACAATCTATACCTCATGACTAAAAATATATAATCTATTTTTTCAAATTAAAAACAAATAATTTGTATTAATTAATTTAAAATTAATTCTCGTTGTCAAAACCAAAAAGGAGGTTTTTAAGAAGTAAAAACTATCAAAAGATTGACATGTGTTTATATCCAATTTCAATGGAAAATTACTTCCTATGACCAAAATTGGATTAGATGATAAAAATATATTACATTTATACTTTAAAATAATTAAATAATATGATTTAACGATGTAAATTATCTTGATGAAAAAAGTTTTTTTTCAATTAAAAATTAACATATTTTTATTATTCATCAAAACATGATAGTTATCAGAAAAATATCAAAACACCGTAAAAAGTAAATTTTAATGTCCTTATTCTAAATAAGAAGTTTATTTTGTAAAATATATCATATAAAGGTTTCAAAAACTAAATTTAAAAAGGTTTCTCCATTAGAAGGCTGTAAAACTGCATTTTCAGAAAAACACTTATTTTATCGAAAAAGTTGAATTTGTTCTTATATCATATTTAGAAAAAATATAAGATGAATTTAAATCATTTAATTGAATATTTAAAAAATATTTTTCATTAAATAAAAATCCAAAAAGAGTTTTATGATTTTACAAACAAAATTATTCTCTTTTTAAATTGGTTTTCATAAAAACACATCATTTATATTCAATTGGTTCTTTATTTCCATTTAAAATATTTGTTAATCAATGAATAATTATTTAAAAATGTGTAAACCATATTTTCATAATTTATTAAATACTATTCATTCCTTCCATTCCAATGGATATTCATTAACTAACATTTAAAATAATAATAATATTATTGTATTATTTTTTAGTATAACTCAATGTTGTGTGCAACATAAGATTTCGGAGAAACCCATTGTTGTGTGTCAAGTAAGCTAACAAAAAAGCATCCCCTTTAACATAAAATTCATATCTCATTCAATAATATTAATATAAATGAAAATGTATTTTTCTATAAATACATGGGTCATTACATCTATTTTCTTCAAGACTACTAAAATGATCAACCCTTGGTGATGTGATATCTTGTATCTATGCCATTATAATAAAATTACCACCGAATCTAGGCTATTGGGGCTGGTGTTGTAATATTTCGTATCAGATTAATGTTTATTAGAATCCTTGGGAACTAGATTTAGAAGACATAGTTTAAGTAACATAACCCTAAGATAGACTTTGAGGATAAGAATAGAATAACATATTTGAATTTTGGTAAGGTAGATATTATATGGGTCCTCATAGAAATACAGCCCTTTATGGATACTATAAGTGGATTTGGTTTGGGAACATATGTACCTAAGGGTAAACACTCTAACAAGGTGTCTTTGGCCCGACATGGGGTAACCTAGTACAAAAAAATGGGCCTTACTACGCACCTGGTTTTACACTCTGGGGGAATATGCTTAGGATAATTCATATTTTATTTAAAAACCATTATAAATGATTTTTAATTAAATATATCCCTAATGAAACAATATTATGATTATAAGATTAGCTATGTATAAATTTTCAATTTATGTTAATTATTTTTCTAGCTTGATATTTTTCATCATTATACGTAACCTAATTTTGTGTATGCCATTGTCTAGAAATAGCGCATAATGAAAGGAAAGGAATCAATACTCGTAGACAATTTAGGGATTTCCCCACTAATCAAGTAAACATAGTTAGTGTTGGATCTGAGCAGATCATGACCATATTAGGACAAATTACTCAAGTTATGAAGAATAACCACAGTACAACTATTTTGGACCATTTCCTATGGAATAATCCCAAATATTTTTGTTGGACTACTAATCCCGTGGTAGCTAAGAAGTGGATAAAGTCCCTCGAAAAGATATATCTGGCATTAAGATGCAATGAAAACGAAAAGGCAGTACTGGTAGTATATTGTCTCAAGGGTGATGCTGATCAATGGTGATATTTGATCCCGAATACTAAAGAGGAAGATAAAATAGAGGACGTGTAATGGAGAAATTTTAGGGAAACATTCTTTGAAAAATACTTCCCTCGTGAGCAATGAACTGAAATGAAGAGAAAGTACCTTAGCTTAAACCAAATTTAAGAAGAGAGTGTTGTGGAGTGTGAGGCTACCTTCAAATGACTATACAAGTTTTCAATATATTTAATACTTGATTCACAAGATAATATTGATAATTTATTTTAAGGTATTAAGCCAAGTTTCCAAAGGGCACTGGCTTCAAAAATAGTTTCATCATATGATTAAATAGTATTAAGTTAAATAAAAAGTGATTAGGAATTTTATAGATCATATATGTTCAAAGGAAATAAATATAAGAAGAGGTCTTATTATAACCATGGAAAAGGTGAATATTAAAAAGAAGAAAAAGGGAATGAATAAATTTCTATTATGTGAAAATTGTGGAAGGAATCTTCTTGGGAAATTCTTGAAAGGCATGGTAGTTTTCTATAAGTGCATAGAAAAGGGTCATCGAGCTAATGAATGCAAGGGGAAGAAACAAATCAATTATGTTCAATGATTTAAATGTAATGTAATGGAGCATTATTTTAATCAGTTTCACAAGTATATGGGGAATCTACCATAGAAGTGGCCAAGGGGAGATGGACAAGCTTATGTGATCACTACAACAGACATAGAAGTACCCAGTGATGTAGTGGAAGATACTTTAATCATTTAATAAAAATTATCTACTGATTTATTTGATTCTGGATCATCACATTTTTTATATCTTTCTAGTTTTCCAAGAAAATTATACATATCCATTTTGATTTAATAAAGGAGTTTTGAGTCAAAACTCGTAAGGGAAGTATCATTACAATAAATATGTGTCAATCAGTCCCATTTATGGCACATAATAATGCTTTAGTTTAAAAATTTATCATCATACCTATGGTTGATTTTGATATAATCCTTAGTTTAGAATGGATTTCAAAATATTATGCGAAAATTTATTATAATAAAAAGGAACTTACAATTTATTAGGAAGATGTAGAATCCCTTATATTTAGAGAAGAAACATCATCATCTGGTTCTTATCTAAATTCAACTATAATATGTCTACTAAATGAAATTCTTAGGGTGGAAGATAAAAAAACATCTAGGTATGAGGAAAGTAATATTCAAATTGAGTATGAACAAATTTTTCAAGAATATATTGATGTATTTCTAGATTATTTACTTGGACATCATCCATAATGAGAAGTCATGTTTTCTTTTGATTTAATTCATTTTTCAAGACCTATATCAACGACTCCGTATATAATGTCCAATTTGGAATTAGTGTAACTGAAGAAAATACTAGACGGATTGAGTGATAAGGTATTTATTCACCCTAGTGTTTCTCCATGGGGATACTTTGTTCTCTTTTTCAACAAAAACAATAGATCCATGAGGCTATGCATTAATTATAAATAAATCAATGCTATTAAAATAAAGAAAAAATATCACATGCCTCACATTGATGATTTATTTTATCAACATCATAGAGATCAATATTTTTTGAAGATTGAACTTTAATTTGGATATAATCATATGTGTGTGAGGAAGGAAGATATTTCAAAGAAATCATTTCAAACCAAATATGAACATTACAAATATAAAGTACTTCCCTTTGGACTAACTAATGCATGCTCTATTTTCATGGATCTAATGAATAGAGTTTTCAAGGAATATATAACCAATTTTGTGGTGGTATTTATTGATGATATATTTATATTTTCCAAAATCTATGAGGTCATTGAGAAACAATTTCCGGTTTTTATTAATACTCTTAGAAGAAAAGTGTTATATGAGAAGTTTAGTAAATGTGAATTTGGTCTTCAAACAATTTATTTTCTTGGCCACATTTTTTCTAAGTATGGAATCTTAGTTGATCATGTGAAGAAAGAGGCAATACAATAATGGCCTATTCCAATGAACATAACTAAGGTTTTTAGTTTTATTGTCTTAGTAGTTTACTATCGACGTTTTGTTCAAATTTTTTCCTAATTGTCTAACCCTCTAACCAAAATCACATGTAAAGGGGTTAATTTCATATGGAAAAAATAATTCATAGAATATTTTGAATAATTACTAAGAAGATTGTTCAATACTCTAATTTTAACTCTTATATTTGGAAATGATGGGTTTGTGATATATAGTGATGCATCAAAGAGTAGATTGGGTTGTGTCCTTATAAAAGATGATAATGTTATTTATTATGAATCAAGGTAGTTGAAGACACATGAAAAAAATTATCCAACTCATAATCTTGAGTCAGCAGCCATAATTATTTCTCTGAAAATACGGATATACTATCTCTCTGGTGAAATATGTTAGATATATACAAATCATGGGAGTTTGAAATACATTTTTATACATAAATAACTCAACATGAGGCAGAGGAGATGAATCTAGTTACTCAAAGATTATGGGTTTTCAATTCAATACCACCCAGGAAAGGAAATTAAGATAGAAGATTCATTAAGAAGGAATGATTATGGACTTATAACACAAATGAGGATTGAGAAAGATCATATGTTCATAGATATAGTAAAGATCAATATGGAAATTTTCAAGGAAGGGGAAACATCATTCCTTTTTCAAATGATTGCTAAAACATAATTATTGGAGAAGATAAAAATATCTCAATAAGATGATGAGAATCTTTAAAATAAAATTAAATATGTTAGGGATGGAAGATTGGAAGGCTCTGTGAATGAGGACGGAGTTCTAAAATTTTGAAATAGATTACATGTTCCATCAATATATGATCTAAAAAGGGAACTATTAGATGAAGAAAATAACATAAATTTTTCTATACATCATGGTAGTACCGATATTTATAGAGATATGAAGGAACATTTTTGGTGGGATAACATGAAGTGGGAAATTTCTGACTATGTGTCAAGGTGTCCAGTTTGTCGAAAAGTTAAGGATGATAGAAAACATCCTAGAGGATTCATGAAACCAATAACTTTTACTATGTGGAAGTGGGATGACATTTAAATGGATCTTTTCATAGGACTACCAAGGACACATATAAAGAATGATGCAATATGTGTAATTTTTGACCATCTTACAAAGTCAGCACATTTTCTAACTATAAGAGAATTTTTACCACTTCAGAACCTATCAAAAATCTATATTAATGAAGTTGTAAGACTTCATGGTGAACCTATATTGATTGTGTTGGATTAAATCCATAATTTACATCAAAATCATGGAATAGTATTCATAAGGATTTGGATAATGAGTTTTATATGAGTACCGCTTATCACCCTCAAACTGACGGACATTTTGAAAGGCCTATTCAAACATTGAAAGACATGTTGAGATCATGCTCACTTGACGTTGAAGGTATGTGGGATTATTAGTTACCTTTGGTGTAATTTTCATATAATAATAGTTTCCACTATAGTATTATAATGGTTCAATATGAAGAATTATATGGTAAGAGATTTAAAACTCCAACTTGTTGGGATGAGATTGGTGAGAGGAAACTTATAGGTACAAAAATTATTGAAGATACAACGACAAAGGTAAAGATTATTCAGCCTCTTATTAAAGCAACCCAAAGTAGAAAAAAGAGTTATACTAACAACCAAATAAAGGATTTGTAATTTCAAGAGGGATCTCAGGTATTTATGAAATTATCTTCATAGAAGGGTGTCTTAAGGTTCAGTAACAAAGGGAAACTGAGCCCCAGGTACATCAGACCATTTGAAATTATGGAAAGAATTGGAGATGTAGCTTACCTTTTAGAAATTCCGCCAAGTCACTCCAAAGTCCATGATGTGTTCCACAAGTCACTGTTCAATAATTATATTCCAGATCATATGGATGTACTCACCTATTAAGAAATAGGATTGTAACCTGATTTTTCTTATTGTGAAGTGCCTAATGTGATTCTTGACATAGGAGAGAAATGATTGAGAAAATGGATGACTCGACTAGTAAAGGTTATTTGGAGAAAACATAAAATGAAAGAAGAAAAATGGGAACCTGAGGATGTCATTAAGAAAAAACACCCTTATCTATTTAGAAGGAAATATTAAGGAAAATTTATAGGAAATTTTTTTTGAAGGAGGGATGAATATAACACCCTAATATTTTATGTTATATATCTTCTTAAATAATTTCATTTCATTAGAGAGATTATATTGAACAAAAAAATTATTTCATATAGTATAAATCATATAAAATCAAACAGATAACACAAAAAAAACTTTATTAATAAAGAATGAATGAAATAAGAGGTTTTTTCTAGAAATTAAGGAATATATACCAATAAAATAGTAACTTGAACTTTTAAATAGTAATGTGAACCTTAAGAATTTTGTAACCCTTCCAATATAATATTAATATAACCTATGGAAGTATAAATAAAACTTAGGAATCTTATAAATGGTAATATTATATAATTATATCATTGTTTAAGTAAATAAATATTTTAGAAATTATTAATTAAGTATTGATATTTTCATCAAACATAAATGTTTACTTTTAATTTTATAATTAATATAATAATTTAAAATAAAATTTATTTTCATAAAATAGAATCATAAATTAATAATTCACTATCTTATGTCTATAAGATAATTTTATGAGACCTTATTTAAAATTTCAAAGTGTTATAAAATCAGTTATAATTTTAAAATTGGTATTTTTCAAGTAAATGATGATTTTAATTAAAAATTAAATTTATCATATTTAGAAAATTATTTTCATAAAATAGTGTTCATTTTTTAATTCTACACGTTAAAAAATGGTTAGGAAAATGTTTTGGGATTTTTCTAAAATACTTGAATTTTTTGTGAATATTAAAATTTGGTAATTTATGGTACATATTCATTATATGTTAAATAAACTATTACTTGAGTAATGTATTATGTAAGCACCATTGGATTAAGATAACATGCATATATTAATGTATTTAGTCCAAATAATAATCACTATTTCTTTTCTTGAGGCAAAATAATAAAATAATGAATAAAATATTCAAAAAACACTCCCTCCACTATAAATAACACCACTCACCACTCCTTCTACTCACACCACAAAATACCATAATATTATAAAATTTATATCCTTTACTCTTACCAAAAATCTCCCTCACATCCAGCATCTCTTAGTCTGAACAAAATACCAAAATCAATTTCCTTAAGGAGGTTCTCAAGACGAGGAATTCAAGAGGTAAATCCTTTTTCATTATCTTTCAATTTATTTTAATTTATTTTCTTATTATTATATACGTAACACTTCATCAAAAACATTCATGATAACTACATTATATTATATATACTATAATTTTATTAAGATAATGTAATATTCAACATCAAAACCCTTCTCCTCACCCTTTTATTCTAAAAATGAAAACATCGTCCCTCAGGTGCCGATTTACTGCCTTCATGGACGATGTGTTTTTTATTTCAATTACGCCTTTAAGGATGGTAATACAACCATTTTATGTTTAAAATAGACTATAATATATTTATCATAACTTATTTAATATTCTGGAACCAATATATATACATAATATGAATTCATAAGACAAAACTAGTTCATGATGATCGAAAAAATGCCAAAATAATCAAAATGATTATCACAAACATTTTATCTAATGATTCATTCTAATACTATATTACCAAATTAAATATATAACCATTAAATATTATTTAAGTTCATTAATAACATATAGTTTAAATTTTGGACAACTATTCTTATTTTACCTGATTTTCCATACAAAAATGCAAGTAAACCGATCATGAAAACCAAGGAAATGAACACCCCCAAATTATAAAATTGCATCTTATAACTCATCAAAAAGGCCATAAATGAACTAAATAAAATTATAATAAATAAAAAAATTTATAATTTTTTAATTATTTAATTAATGGATTTAATCTGATTATCGAGGATATTAAGATCAAGTGCCAAACACATTCAAACATAAGGTAAGGGGATTTGTCTCAATGTCAATTTCATTGATACTTACATGGTATTGTACACCTAATAATTATTATGTATTTTATTTACTAACCCTCTGATATAATTTCTCATTTGAAATTTTATTTTTATTAAATATGTATATTCTTGTATCATGGATATGATTATTGTTTTAGCCGTATACCATTTTACAAAAGGTGTTTATTTTGATTGTTTTTTAACAGGGTAAATATTGATGAATTTGTATACTTTGATTAATATGAATATTTAAAAGGAATATTTTTCATGAATTAAATATATTTATGAATAATTATTTGTACTTTTAGTGATGATATATGCCCTTTACATCTCCTCGATGCATCGATAGGACTCATGAGAAAAAACAATTGGCGACAAACCCTTCATGTTTGTTTCCAAACAGAATTAGAGAGGTATTTATCCATAGACTTAAACCATATCGATGACATTATAGTTCATATGAAAGATACATAAATTCCAAATAATAATCATTTTCTTTATTCAATATTTATTTCTTATTTTCCATGAGGTTTTTAGTTTGAAAAAATCTATGGATGTGATGAAGCGTTGTCGTGCATGCTCTCAAAAAAATTGGTGCCATTGCTGGGGAGCCAAGTGGTCTTCACTAATTATTTCGATTCACATACTGTAAATTATTTTTCTTCCTTTCATTTAAAAAAACCACAAAAAAATCATAAATTTCAAGAACTAAAAAAAAATTCTTGGTTCATGATGTATTTCAGTGGTGATTATTCTGCATGGACTAACGAATCTCAGGTGAAACAAGAAGATTAAATTCTAAAATCTCATATGCAAGAACTTCATGAAGACATTAAAATACTGAAGATAAATGATGAGAGGTTTGGGGATTATATTCATTCACTGTGGGAGCAACCCGAACGTAAACCCAAACCTGATCCTGAGCCAGAACCTGAACCAAAATGAGCAGTGGAAGAGATTTCATCGATCATTTTTTATATCAAAGAACCTGAGGAGGGTATGAAAGAGATTCTAAATGAGTTAATAATATCATCCCATACTCAAAAATTTCTCTAGGAGGTCCCTGATGTACACATTCCAAGTGATTCTCTGATGGGAGATCAATTTTTTTTTGGAAAAATCCTGAAATCAGTTTGTTTAAGATAACCTGAAACTTGATCTCCCCATCTTTGATAATGAAAAATCAAGACCTTTTGACCTCAATATTGCTTTGGAAGATGAAAATAAAGACACACCTAATGATATGGATTTTCCAATGGGATTTCCTGAAGAGATCAATTTCCAAGCTGACTTACTTGAAAGGGAAGATTTCTTTATTGATTCATCATGTTTTAATATTATTCAAACTGAATTGTTTTTTGACTTCTTGTTTCCTAAAATTTATAATACAACACAAATGGGGAAGACCTTGGATGATACGAAAGAGACCATTGAAGTGGCGGTGATCAAGGAAGAAGAGTCGAAGAATCTTGTGGTGGTGCGACTACCACCTCAATAATAACTTTCATACCATTTGGCGGAGGACACCACAGAAGTTCACAAGGAAAACCCCTATTTTCATTTCCCTCTCACTCTGGACCTTAAATTCTCTTTGTATTTTTTCTTGGGGGTTGGGAATATTATTATATTATTTGGGGTTCTCCAATATCAGTGTATACTGATGGACACTGGAAAAAGTCACTTGTGGTGGTTTATCTCAAAGAAACTACATCCACCTTCTGATTGGGGATAATCTTCTATAACTGCCTGACTAGGGGTAGTAAAAACCTTGCACCCGATTGGGGGGGTCAAACCAAGCATTATCTCTTTTCTATCAATTTTATATTTATTTTTCTTTATTTTTATTATTTATTGTCATTTTTTTCTAGTATTTTTAAAGTGGTAGCAGCTATGATATTAACTCAAGGTTTCCACTGAAAAATAAACCATGCTACATCTTTCCTTTTCTTTATTTTGTTTGCAACCCAATTTAAATTCTGTGTGAAAATTCCATGATCTTATTTGAGCTAAAATAGGGGTAGTAAATGGAATAACTATGGGGGAGGGATTTCAACTTGTTTTTAATAATTTTGTGTGTGATTTCATTTTATTTTTCATGTTGTTTTTTTGAAATTTTCTTATTTTCTTTTTTCATTTTGGGTTTGTTTTTTGGAATCTTGAACTGAATCAAATACATGGGAAAATTTGAACTATCTTGGTATTTTTGGCCCATTTCTTGATTTGAGTATTTTAGGATTTAAATGATTGCCTAATGGATTTTTTTTTTTTCTGATTTCTGATATTTTTATTTGATTAAGTTTTATTGACTGTGAAACTCATGTGCACTAGTGCTGTCCAAATTGAAAATCATGCCCAACCCGAGAGGATTCTAAACCATTTTTACATCTTATTACATTTATCTTTTTCTTAAGAGTATTGAGACATGTTTTATGATCCATAACAAGATATTTTTATCTTTTTCATAGCTATTAGAGTTCATATAATGTGTCAGGTATGACTAAGGCATCACTTTGAATGCCCCTTTTATATTTAACTCTTATTTTGGCCTTCGTTTTCACCTGACCTATATTAAGCCCCTAGTAGCCATGAAATACCTTTTAGGAATCCATATTATAATCCATTTATCCCTTTCCAACCTTCTCTAGATGTTAAATTCATGATTATTGTTGATCTCAAGTGTGGGGGAGGGAGAAGATGGGATGTATTTTGCTTTCCTGAAAAATATATTTGAGCTGAATTAAAAGTGTAACCTTATTTATTGATTGTTGGGGGGAATAAATGTCATTATGGGAAGATGGATGGGTGGACCAAAATATCATTACATATATGGGCCGGATGTTCGCCAATATTTTAAGATCAAAAGTTGCCTCTCTTTTCCTAAAAACCATGATTCTGAAGAGAAATCCAGATCCGAATTCAAGCTAAAAAAATGCTACAAATGGGGAAAAGGGGGATGAAAATAATTGATGATGAAATTAAAATATTGAAATTACCAAAGAAATAGGTTTTTAGAGGTGATTAATTTTTGAGGTGATTGAAGAGCACCCCATTCTTGAGAAAAAACAATTTTCTTGCATTTACTTAACTTTAGAGATTAACCCTCCTCATTCCGCCTCAGATGTTTTTTCATTTTAAACCTGCCAACCCTCAACTTCAAAAAAAACCATGAAAAAGGCCTCATGATTAACACATTAGTGAATCTATGAAGTAGAGACACTAAGAGGATAGAAATCCTATAGAGATCAGACATGTTTTTAGAATGAGAAAAACTCCATATAAAATATCCTTGATTGAAGAGAGGAATATTTTTCCAGGGAGGTAGGTACGACATGCATGTGTGGATTAAAATGAGATTGAATGGATTCATATTATTTTTTAGGAGTTATGAAATGTTTATCCATGTGTGAGGCATGATATTTTCTTTGATATGATAATTGAGCTATGGTGTCATTTATGCTTTGAGAACCTTGTTTTGACCTTATTATAAGCTGATTGCCCAGGAGTGCAATGTTTAAGTGTATATGAATTGATAAAAAGAATATTTTCAATTATTTTATTCTTAATTTTATTGTTTTTGATCCCAACAATGTGTTATTTAAAGGGAAATTGTCACATTTTATGTTTTAGGACTTTTTTTGAGAATAATTGAAAAAATGGCTTATTTTGGATTAAACATTTTTAATTTATTTTAATGTTTCGGCCATAACATTTTCTAAACTAATACAAATTGAAAAAATTATTTTTTAGGTTTCTATGTTTGATGGGATTCATTTTATCCTTCTGGACCAAAATCTCAATCAGTCATTTAAAATCTCAAATCCATCTCACAAGTCAGACATCAAAAACTGAGCACAAAACTGAAGACTTTTATTCTTGGGACCATATCACATAAATGGAAAAACTATTGGAGCTAAAAGATTACATAGAGCTATATTACATTTGTAGGAAGAATTTTCATTAATATTTACACGTATGAATCCACTGGATTCAAGGTCTTAATGGCATGGGAATTTGGAGAAGTGGAATATGAAGAGTCACCATGACAGATTAAATGTTCCGCACTAAAAGAGTCATAACTCTTTCATACATGAATCAATCTAGCTAGAAGTTTGTGGAGAGACAAGAGAGAAGTAATGAAAAATATTTTAAGAAGGAACAATTTCCCAATTCTGTAATTGAGGTGGTCATTTATGCACATACATTCATAGAATAATTTTTGAGCCAAATTTTCACTCCCTTTGCCTATAAAAGTGTATCCCTATTTCATTTCAAAGCGGGGTACACATTTATAGGCAAAGGGAGTGAAAATTTGGCTCCAAAATTATTCTCTGAATTTAGGAACATACATGACCTCCTTAATGAAATAATTGAGAAATTTTTCCTTCTTTAAAGTTATTCCATTACTTATCCCGTGTCTCTACACAAAATTTCAGCCTAATTGGTCCATTTATGAAGGAGTTATGACTCTTTTAGTGTAGAACATTTAATCTATCCTAGTGACTCTTTATATTCCACAACTCCAAATAACCATTCCATTAAGACCTTGAATCTAGTGTATTCAGACGTGGACATATTAATGAAACTTCTTCCTCCGGATGTCTTCAATCTCCGTGTAAACTTTCAGCTCCAATGGTTTGGCAATTTATGAGATATGGTCCCATGAATAAAATTCTCCAGTTCTACGCACAGTTTTTGATGCCTGACTTGTGAGCATGATTTGAGATTTTAAATGAATGATTAAGATTTTGGTCTATAAGGATAAAATGAATCCCATCAAACATAGAAACCTAAAAAAATATTTTTTCAATTTGGATCAGTTTAGAAACATTTTGGGGTGAAACATTAAAATAAATTAAAACTGTTTAAATAAAAAATAATCCATTTTTTCAATTAAGCTAAAAAATGTTCCAAAAACATAAAATGTGACAATTTCCCTTTAAATAACACATTGGTGGGATTAAAAACAATGAAATTAAGAATAAAATAATTGGAAATATTTTTTCTATCAGGATGCATTATCAATATCAATGTATTGATGGAATGTGTTTTCTAGATTACTTACCTTGCCATAATGTCCATTCCTTATTGTCTTTACTTAACATATTATTATTTGATATAATACTTATTGAGCTTTTTTTTTCTCACCCTTTTATTTATTTTCCTTCCACAGGTTGTGAAGATGAAATCTTTGAATAAGTGATAAGAAGAAGATTATTTTATCTTTTTATGTTATATGTTTATTTATCAATGTAATAAGAGAACCATGGATGTATCTAGTTTCTTCAAGACTACTAAGATGATCGATCCTTGGTGATGTGATATTTTATATCTGTGCCATTGTAATAAAATAACCATCGACTTTGGGAAATTGGGGCCAGGGTTGTTACATTTCATGGAACATAAGTATTAGCTATATGAATCTAAACTACCTAGAACTCATCCTTACCACATGAAATTAAAATTCATAGTATAATATGGCCACATAACCTTAAAATATGTTACTTTAACTATATGGTAATTCATTCATACTTTAGTGGGATATGTTGGATGTGTCTCTTTAGTTCAAACCCAAAATAACCACTCTTACAACCAACTCTACCAAGTAAATATTCTTTGTAGGTAATATCTCCATCAGACCATATTACTAATAAAATCATGCCCCAACCTAGAGGGATATATTACTTTCATGTTCTATCATCTAATCTTGATTGGGCCTCACTCATGATAAAATCCATCTTCACAGGGACATATTCCTTATGATACCAACTAAATATCTATGTCCTAAATTCCTGGTGAGATCAATAAAAAAGGGTTTCTCATGTGTAATCTCCACACCAAAAATTTATAGCCAGGATATTTCAAGTAATCCTTAATGTATGACATTAAATTGCATGAATTGTTCCTTGTCACATGACTTTAAAGAGTATTACGTGTCCTAATAAGTGGTTCTGAACTATGTGGGTTCTAACTTCTTTTGGAAGGATACATAAGGATTCACCTCACTTGCCCAATCCCAACACTAAAACCATTACAACTTTCTTGGATAGCTATAATGTCCATAGTTCCCATCCATGTGGCTTTAAACCATAGTTCCTTGAAACCAGGCATCACCAAGTAATAATGATACAATATGGACAACCTATGATATATTCATATGGTTCCAATTATGAATAACATCTAATATATATATATATGTTCACATCAAAGAGATACTACTGACATGTACATATGTTCATATCAACACATAAAAATAACTAATTGTTAACATAGGGGAAACCTATACCATACTAGAATTTGAAAAGAATTCATGAAATTGGTTTAAATTTATGATAGAGTATTGGATTAGGTAATAATTCTCCCTAATAGGGTGTGATTATCCCAATATACCACCCTATAAAATAATGTGAGTTCCCAAGAATCATTGGTGAGAAACCCATTGAACACTTGCCTTTGGAAAACATGTCTATAGAAACATATCTGTCAGGGATGTGATAGCCAATGGGTGTATATGGTTCCATGAATAAATAACATTGGACACCATCCAAAATGAAAATAATTCCCCATGCCCGAAAAAAAGAATTTTAAGGTCAAAATAATCTCTTAATATGAACATTTAAATTCATCATTTAATAATATTTCATAAATCAATATAAACCAAATTATATTTTCCTTATTTCATAATTTATAACACTTTATAAGTTATTAAACCATGATAATTCACCGCAAATCTAAATAAAATTAACCAAAATGTATTTGGTACATTTTAAATACCACTAGACAAACCAATAATAGTTTTTTAGAATTTTCATAAAATTAAATTTTCATTAAAATTATTAAACCATGGGAATTTTTCCTATAAACCAGGACATGTTTTATCCTAGGTGGCAATGCATGACTGGGGAAAACCACAAAATATTAATTATTAAAAGCTATAATATATAGAGGTTTTATAATTCCATGTTTGGTAACCATGAAATGGTTCCACCTTGTCACGTAATGGTTTTCTTATAAAAATCAAATTTCAATACTAACCATGAGCATTTTTCTAGTAAACTATGATGTAATACTGTAATTTTTATGATGATTTTTTAGGAAACCATTTAATTCAAATTTTTTATAAAACCACAATGTGGTTTTATACAATTTATAAAACTATGTTTTTTTCTTAAGACACTTCATGCTTGTGAGGAACTTCAAGAAACATAAACGTTTTTCAAAAAACAAATTATGATTCTAAAAAATCATACCATCCCAGTTTCATCTTCTTTTTTAAAATAAAACTAAATCTAGTGTAAGTGTATTTTATACCACTAAATATTTATATTTTGGGTAAAACTTTTCAAAACATAGTAAAAACAATCAATCAAAACACATTTTTCAATAAGATCTATCAATTCACATAAACTAAACGAAATAAATAAATAACTCATACCTTTTTCTTTATTTAAGACGATCTATACAAGATCCCCTACACAACATTTATAGAGATCACTAATAAGCATAAAAAATTCCTTCCTCATAGGGTATCTATAGGTAAGAAATATATATAAACACTTGGTAAGTATCATCTCTCCATCATGGTTTTATTATATATTTACTTAAAAAAAGAGGGTTGGAGAGAGATATTTGGTTTTTAGGATCCTAATAGTGATTGAATCGTAGTTTAATGTATTTTTATATCCTATTAAAATACCATGAGATTATTTAAATAGGTCTCTAAGGATATAAATCTTCCTTAAATTTTAATTATTTAAATGTTACTTTTTATAAATTTTTCATTAGTTTCAATTATTTATACTACTCAACTCTTCACCATGATCAATTTTTTAATGTTTAAAAAATATTAAAAAGTTTACACCAATAAAGTTATTATCACATTATGGTAAAATTAAATATTATATAGTATAATAAATGAAAGATAAATTATCACAAAATTCATTTACTTCCATGTACTAAAATCTAGCATAGTTACCTTCATTACGTCATGATTTACACTAACAGAAACCACAACATGGTTTATTCCACCATGTCATGGTTTAGTATTTATTTAATACTTATAATAGTTTGAAACCACAAAATGTGATAAAATTTTAGTTCTAAATATCTAATTAATCAAGGATTATGATCGTGATGTGGTGGTCACATCACGTCATGATGAAATCTACCACGTTGGAGGGTTTTATTATGAATGGTTACAAAAAATATATTGAAATTTTTAAGTATTATGATATATATATTTTTGGGATATTATGAGCGATTGATTCATAAATAAAATATAGAATTTTTTTTATTTAATGATATATTTCAGCATAATAATCAATGGTTTAGAGTGTATTTATAATGAGGTCCCAAAAACTACATAAACATAGGGATTCTTAGTGCATTAAGGAAATGAAAAAATGAAGATGTTTTCATAGAATGAAAAAACAGAAAAGGGTTGTGAAACATGGTATCACACTAGAAAATAAATAATAATATCAAGATTATGATTATTTTTTTAACTTATTTTACCACTATGTGATGTAATTTGTAATCATTGATAGTGAATTTCTATGGATAAGAAAATGGTACCATACAATAAGTATATTCTACATTGGGTAAACTGTATAAGAACCCTAATGAATATAATGTATTTACTCACTTTAAATTATTTTAGGGATTCCTTATCTACATGTTCATGTAAAACCAAGTATAAATCCCTTATAATTCTAGAGGTATGTCAGCCATGCCGTTGATGCACACCAAAATTACTATTTAATTATTTTAATAGAATTAATACATTATAACAATAAATATGTGTCATCTCTCAAGGATACCTTTTAGTTGAAATTAAAATATCAAATCAACTACCCTGATTAATTATTACAATATTTTGAGGGACGTATTATGAATTGGATCTAATGAAAAAATAAGAAATATTATAAATTTCACATTCACATAACTGAAATTTAAGCAGTTTTATTATTTAAAATACATATAAAATATATGATCTTACCTTAAGGATAATAAATCATTGTTATCACGTGGTAAAATGTGATTATATAATGAAATATTGACTATATATCCATTAGAAAACTTAATGAGTGACCATATCATCAATTATATGACCACATAAGAATCATCCCATTACTGATGCAATTTATAAAGAAACTACACCACTTTTAATGTTATAATTTGTTTAATAACTACTTTTTTATCATGAAAACATATTAAATAGTTCAAATACTATAATATCTAAATAATAAATAGTAAAAATAATTATCTAACTAGCACAATAAACTATTATTAATCAAACATGACTAATATAATGAATCAATCAGTGTTTCACTAAAAATATTAAAACATCAACTAATTTTCCATTATAAATAATTGATTCCAAAAAATAATATGATATGTCAATAAAAGTATAGTATTATATTATTTATAATTTTTTTATGAAATCAATGACAACAATAGGGTTAAAGGTGATGAATTATTATAATATGATTCACTAAACCATTGATATTCATTAAACATTTGATCTAAATATAATCTAGGTAATAATATCCAATATATTTGTGTGTATCCCTTAATCAATGGATTATATACCTAGTAATG
Source organism: Viscum album (assembly GCA_963277665.1). Taxonomy (NCBI): domain Eukaryota; kingdom Viridiplantae; phylum Streptophyta; class Magnoliopsida; order Santalales; family Viscaceae; genus Viscum; species Viscum album. The sequence continues at coordinate 498,311,458 of OY728133.1, forward strand.
AGAGAGGTATCCCTTTTTGTAAAAATTCCATAAGTGGTGTGGTTTGGGACATATTTGTTAGGATAACATTTCCCCAAAGATCATATTAAAAGACCATCACCTATTTTTACATAAAAATTTCAATTTTATGCCATGAAACATAAAAAATAAATTTATTACCAAGAGATATATTTCATATTAAACATAAATCATACCAATGTGAGTCATATATCCCATTATAAAGTAAAATTACTAATAACATATTGAATAATACTTTTTTGGAATGTCCAAAATCATTGAACCCCATTTAGATCCTTATATTTATTAAACAAACTATTGATTCTATCATCAAATATATATACCTAAACATCATGTAATAAAAAAAATCTTATTAATAATGTCTATTTTATGAAATATAAAAACACAATGAAAAAAATATCTTAATTTGTAAATAATTTTTAATTTGTGATTGTGATTCAAATCTCACCGAATTACAGATTATTAACAATTCACTAGTATTTATTCTATATATCTAATAAATGATGAAATATTAGTTGTAAAATTATAGGATAAATATATTGTTTCAAATACATATATACTCATACTTATCCACTAGTTAAAAAAAATAAAAAAGTAAGGTCATAAGAGGTGATAATGAAAATTTCTATTAGAGTAAACAAAATATGAGACCAACAAAATAAATTAATCTCCCCTAATGTCTTGAAACAATAATAATGCTTTTTTCAAAAAAATAGATGAATTCACATATACATGATTATAATTTTTTTATAATTTCCCTTAAATGAAAATTAAATTCTAAGGTAACATAAACCCACCTTTAATTAATTTAAATAAATATTATATCATGAAAATTTCTATGTGATTTCATTGATCTTGAATCAAGTACTATTTCACTTTCTAAGTGCCGGACTATGTGAATTAGTAAAATTATTTTTAAATCCACCCTTGTGTCCCTATGAATAAATAAATATATAATTATATCACTATATATATATATGAACTTATTTATTTCTTTCATGACCACCTATCATTCACTTCATCAACCTTATTTATTTTCTATAATAAAAAATGGTACATATATATTAAATTTCCTATTCAATATTTTATGGAATTTAAAATGAGTTTGTAGGTCACTAAACTAAAAAATTCAATTTTTATAAAAAATACATACTACTTAGAGAGTGGTAAGCTGGGTTGAACCCAAGAGAATGAGATATGGTGTAAAATACTTAAAAAATTAAAAAAACCAAACACTAATCAAACAAAACTGACACCAAAAGTAAAAAACTTTTGTATTTAGGAGAAGTGGATGAAGAAAATATAATGTGTCAAAGAAGAAACGTGAGGGAGATGAATGAATTTAAGAAGGGGATAAACGTGGGATACAAGACTTATTTTAATTAAATGAAATATATTTCTATCCTTACATCATGAAAATAAAAATTATGCCAAATTTATGACAAAAAGAGGTTGAGATACAAAGATTTCGCTCAGTGATCAACATGGTTAAGTGAAATCTCTATAAAAAACGGGGTTTCAATCATAAATCTTGTAATAAATGGTTCTTTCATGGAGAAGAGAGTTTTCAAATTATTTCAATTGAAGTAATTAGGATCAAGTTTAAAAGGAAATTAATACACTACAATTCATCCAATGATACCAGGAGTAGGGTAGAAATGATAATCATGAAGAAAAAAAAAGAGAAAACTAAATGAAATTATCACACTGAAACTCTCTATGTTATATAAATCTTAATTTATTAATTTATTATAAAAGTATGAATTAATTTTACCACTAAAAGAGAAATTATACCACTAACTTGAATATTTCAATTAATTATTATGGAAAACAATGGAAGTGGAAAAAGATTAAGGAGAAAAACCTAAAATAATGAAAATATGATAAGAATAGATTAAATATTTTCAATTAATTTCAATCTGATTTCCCTAAAGGATTTAAATTTTCATGTTCATCATAACAAAAAAATATTCAAGAAGAATATCCCAAAAATAGTAGAAATATGTAAAGGAATGAATAAGGATAAAATATTCCCTTCTAAGATTTTCTCCTTCTCCAACTCCAAATTCCTCTAAAATATAACCATCAAATACTGTAATCATGCATCTCTTCCTTTCTCTTATCCATATCATTTTTTAAAGAATGTATATTTCCACCCTAATTAAGCTCAATTTATTTTCTCTATCTTGTTCACTGAATTATTCCCTCATCTTGGTTTTATGATAACCAATTAGTGGTGTTTATTCTATAACCTTATTTCACTAAAATTTATTAATAGAGAAACTGTTTAACAAAATTCAAAAAACATTAATAGTAAATTAAATGCTCAATTTTTACTCTATCACCATAACATCAACATATTTTCTACCACAATAATCAATAACTCTTCAATCCTCTATATTCACCAACTGTCCTCAGTTTCCCCTATAGAACATAGATATTTCAATCATAAAAACAGTTGTATAGTGTCTTATTATTTTCTCCAACTTTGACCTGGTGCATTTTCAAAACTAAGCCTCATATATTCACAGTTTATCATCAACAAAAACATTGATCATAATTAAATCGACTTCCAAAAACCATCACTATTGGTCTTATAATTTGAAACCATACTCACTTCATCAGCTATTAAATCTTTCAATGCCCCACCTCAACCGGAATTTAGCATCATTGATTTCTTGTTGTATAGGTTCCAATTTGTTGCCCAAAATTCTTTAAGTATAATGTTTAAATTAGTATTTATTTTCTTGGATTATGTTCTTATAAACGTTTATCTCATGCTTTCTCAACTTCAATTTCTATAATGACACATAGTCAATTTTTTGGGAAAATGGTGTGCTCCCTCTTACATATAAGAAATCGTAGTGATAAGTAGAATCAAGGACCCTTAATTTGTGTCAATTTTAACTAAAAAACATTAAATTATGATAAAAAATATTATAAAATATGATCTTTGATACCCTGTGACATTGGAATCTTCTTCCCCAGACTCGTCTTGATTGACCCTGGATGAACCAATATGCTCAACATCATCTTAGACAACCCATGTGAACTATAAATAGAGGCATACATGAGTGATCTTTATCAACAAGAGAATCATGTTGTAAAAAGTGAAAAAAATTACAACCCAAGATTTTTGAGGCATTATATAGGGCACTTGATGCGTGTATGCCTTCATACTCACAACTACAGTAGTTAAATGCAACGAGGACCCATTATCGGTCTTCAATAAAAACTAGTAGATATATAAAATCTAGTGAACAAAAGTCTTCATGATCTAAACATTGTTTAATATCTGGATTCCAATTTTTTATGTCAATATCGAGTAATCTTCTTCAGATATTCAAGATTTCATAGGAATAGATCAACATGAATACATCAATGGACAAGTTTTTATGGTTTATTGAATGTCACCAGCTTTGATCATGGTTCATAAGAGTTGACACCTTATTCAATAATTTGGTTCTCCCTTTTTAAAGTAACACATTTCTCTTTATCCATGTTCTTCATCGATGGAATCAAAACTTTCTACCTCAGTTTTAGTTTTTTTCCATACTATCTTTACATCTATTTTTCTATAATCTTAGTTGATCTTGAATATGTTCTCCCAGTAAGAATAGAGTATTTTAGTCTCCTTCATGATAGATTCCTTCAATGTATCTCATGTTCCCTATTCTTATTTAGTGATCCATTAATGTTCTTCATCCCAAATAAAATTTGATTATTAATAGATTAATTGGTATGATTTATTGTAAACAAAATGAATTCCTTAATCTCTTCCCAGATTTGAATCACCATCGAATCATAGACTCTCAGCGTATCACTTGAATATGAAAAATATAATTGTCTTATGAGGTTTATCCAAATATCTTCCATGCAATTTGAAAATCTTCCTACAGGTTGTAAAAACTCCTATAAGGCTCACATTCTAAAAAAATATTATAAATAATACACTTAAAATTTCCTAGGAGAGTATACTAAAAATATCTTACATAAACTACACATAAAATTTATTATGAGAGTATATTGATAAAATCTTATGAAATTCATATTATGTATTTCATACTTCTTTTGGGAATGTTGTATATAAAAATAGAATTGTAAATTTATTTATAAAACATGACTTCAATATTAAAATGATAACCCACAATATATTAAATAATTAATTTTTATATTTGAAAACAAAAAATTAAAAATTAGTTGCTCCAAAATATATTTACATAAAAATATGTAAATTTTCAAAATAAATATTTTGAAACAAAATATTCATAAACTAAACTATTGAATGATATTCAAACATCATTGAATAAAACCATAATTTTTTCTAGAAAAAGTATTTCCTTATAATATCATGGAAATTTTAAAAATATTAATTCCAATAACCAAACCCACTTCAAACTTTTATAAAAATAACATTTCCAGGAATATTTTATAAAAAATAACTAAAATAAAATTCCTTAAAGAGTAAAAATTATTGTAATGTGAATTTGATGAATTAAGTTCCTAAAGTTCACATTTTGATCTAAATATTCAAAGAGTTATCTTTTTTGTCACATGATGAAGAAGAATACAAATATTACTAATTAAATCTCATTTTACCATAAAAATGAAATAATTTCCCCAAGTAGTTATGGAAAAAAATTATCAAATCAAAGCCAAACCAAAATTCTAGACACTTAAACTATCACTTATCCTCAAGAAACCAGTTACAAAAATTTAGTGTAATGAAAGTAACCTTAATGTTGAAAAATTTTAATGCCACCAATGAAGGTAATATATATAAATATTTCCCCCATGGACTCTCTCAAATAAAATAAATGATTTCACTGAAGAAAATAAAGTTATTTTGAAAAAATTTGGTTTCCTATTTTATAAAAAATATCAAACTATTAATTTTGAAAGAAATAATAAAAACTTCACCTTATATTCAATTTTTCTTAAAATTTATCTTTTTCCATGGTGAACAGACAAACAAATTTTAGTATAGAATAATTAGACAGAAATAAGTGTATGAATGAGTTTAATTTTTAAAAAATAATCATAATTAAACCATCCAATATTTTTATATTAACTAATAAAGAGTTCTAAACAATATTAGGATTTAATTTTTAGACCACTTGAATAAAAATATGACTATAAAAAAGAAGTTCAAATCTTATAAAATTGAAAAACTTATCTGGATGTTTGACTAGAAGAAATTTTTTAGAAGATAAATGAAATTATATTCCCTGATTTAATCTATGTTTGAATAGGATGACTAACCACCACATAGTACCAAGGAAACCTTCAACCTTAAAAAAAAGTTTTACCCAATGAAAGTGATAAATTAAACTAAAAATATGTTGATTTTTAAACTTTTTTGGGGTAATCATAATGTGAAATACATTGAAATACATTTTTTACATAGAAGAGGCCCCTCCCCATAGTTTAAACTCAATATTTTTCCCAATATTAAACCTCAAGGTGAAATAAACTTTTTAAAATTATTAGTTTCCTGACATACTTTCAATTTTAGTCATTCAAAATCATGTACAAGGTCATAATACGACTTATAAAAACATGATTCCACAACTTCAGAACTAACTAAACATAATTTAGATTGAAAAATATTTTTCTTTATGGTCATAATATAATAATATTCAATGAGGGTAAAAAAATTGCTTGTTAAAAATCAAACATAGCAGCATAAACATTTTCAAAAATGTTATTAATTTTAAAAATTATTCAAAATAGATTTACTAGGTGTTAAAAAATGTTTTAATTTTAAGTAAAATGATTTCAAATGAATTATATTAAATCAATAGTAACCCAAAATGGTGAAAATATATTCACTTAAATCAATTTCAAAACAAGCACCTTGCACATGCACTTAATTTATATCCATGAGGACATTTTAAAACTAACTTAGACAAACTAGTTAACTAAATATCACATTCAAGGACGCTGTTAATTAGATTTAGGGAAATAAAAATTTCAGGGTAGAATGGATGAAAATAATATCTTAACTGTTTTTTCCTTTATTATAATATGAAACAAAAAGTGTACCCTATTTTAATACATTTTTAGCTCCACTTGGTTTCTCCATTGAGTTTCTTATAAGAGTAAAACAATTCAACATTAGAAACAATTTTTATAAATAAAATTTTTAGAAAAACTAATGGTAATAGGGTATATAGTGAACTTATTATTGTTGTAATGAGGAGATATGTTTGAATATGGTGAGGGGAAGAATATTTAAAAGGAAAATATAAAAGAATAAAATTTAAAGCCTATGGGTTGCCTCCTATATAGTGCTAAATTTTATGTCTTCGTCTGGGATTTATCCTTAAAATGTATACCCATGATCATTAGAATGGAGTGATTTTTAAAAGAAGGTTACTTTATTTTTTCCTAAGGGGAAAACCTCTTGAACACCTAAAACATCCAAAACATCTAGATCTAATAGATAATTTCTAAAATCCTCTAGAAACACAAGACGGATATTTACACCTATGACTATTTATATGACCATAATTTATAAACCAAAATAGCAGAAATTAGTCCTAAAAAGTCATCATATTAACTGGATGTAAATTAATAGTTTACCCCTTAACATAATTCATACAAAAACTTAAGAAAAGGTGCATGTAATTCTTTGAATTTATCATTACTTTTAAGATAAAATCCTTCAATTTAGTAGTTTTTCCTTTAATAAAGTAAATATAAGAATCCTAAAGTTATCCAAAAGATTCCTTAAGACCAGAGAAATAATTTCATCATTCAATCAAGCCATATTATTATGATACCTAGTATCAATCTCTGGAAAATTTTCCCGAATTTCATCCTTTTAACTCTCAATAAGATAAGAAAATTTATTTTCAACTTCTAATAGGACATAATAACCTTCAAAATTATCCTCATCCTTAAAAAACTCATTTCACCTAGAAAAAACCACAAAACATACTTTAAATCCCCATGATGAAAGGTACAACTAACAAAATTTAGATTAGGTATAAGGTAAGAGGTTATTTTACAATGAGGGGGTTGTGGGTGCTGAATTACAACCAAAAAAGAATAATTAATTTTTTTTGATCATGATGGAACACTTCCTCCACCTTAATAATAAGTTCCCTAATTTTTTTCTCTAGTCTAACCAATCTTACTAGTTTCTAAGTGGATTCCCTTTCAATAAAATTGACTCTAAATGGATTATTAACTATATTTTGAATTATTTCATAATAGTGACCATGCGTGTCCTTTATTAATTCATACTTAAACACTCATTCATCCATATCAATCAGTTTACAATTCACCATAAATGCGGAATCATGAAAAGAATTAATCTCCTATTCTTTATCACTAGAATATAAGTTTAGATTTCCCTTTCAAACATCTATAATAGCCACAACTATAACTAAGAATGGTTTCCCTAGAATGATTATATAACACCTTATATTACTATTTTTCTTATTTAATTATTTAATTGGCTATTTTTTTTGTCTATTTTAAATTTTGGAAGTTTTTTGGGTTTTAGGAATAAAAATATTGATTTTTTGGGTGTCACATGGTTTATAAATAGTTAGGAGTAATCATGTAGCAATTGTGTGATTGACCTTTCCACAAGGAGTAACCGTATAAATGGTCCTTACATGAGGGGTGGAACATGTGGATTGACCTTACCTGAGGGGTGAATCATGAAAATTTACCATTTGAAAAGGGAGTGTCTTATATGGTTAATGAATAGTTAGGAGTGACTATGCAACCCTAGTTGTTCAAGGTGAGAGTGCTATATAATGGAACCTATAAAGTTGGATTAGAGTTTAACAAACCATGTGATCTTCCTAGATCTTGAAAAATGTGATATTCTAGAAATTCCATCTTCAAATTAAAATGGTTTCCCATTTATTTTCATTACATTCACTTGATTGAGCCTAAATAGAATGAGAGGGAATTCATCCCTCCCTTTATTCTTGATTTTGATCTCCTCTAATCCTGTTTTCAAGATATTTGTTAATAAAAATCCACCATTTATCCTAAATTCTTATTATATTTCCCCCTTTCCATTTATTTTTTTGTTTATCCCTCTCCTAGGAAACATGTGGTTTATCAGGGTTGAATTTTGGGTTTACATTTATTATTATTGGTGGTTTTTTGTTTCTAGGGCTTGTGGAGGACCCCTTGATGCTTGATTGAGTGTTATATATAAAAGGTGATGACTTTCTACTTGATTTATATTGATCAAAGGTAGGGGTCTTTGTAACTTTTCTTAAATAATAATTTCATTTGATGTTGGTTTTTTTAATTATTTGATTTAGTAGTTTATATATATATATATAATGAATGAACGCAATTTACAATTTTTGTGTCTGATTTCTCACTTGGAATTAAAGGTTTTAAGTGGTTTTATGGTAAAAAAAGGAATTTGAGCACTGAGTCTATTTGAAAATGATTCAATAATTTATTTCAAATAAAATGTTATGTTTTAAAGTATTTGACCTTATTTAGGACTCAAAATGAGTAAAAATGGAGACTTCTTTGGATTTTTCAAAAAGGAAGAAAATGGTTGATTTCTCAAATGGTTTAAAAGGATGGGTTATATTCCAAATGATTTTAAATGTGGTTTTCATTTATTTATTTTAAGGAAGGTTTTAATGTGATATTTGAATTGGTGAAAATGACTTGTCATTCAAAGTTCATTTTAGTAAAATCCAATTTGGACCTTTTGAGTGGGTTTCAAGTGGTATGGGTGTGTAATACCCTATGGATTTCCTGTTTTAATATGATTATCATGGGTTATGGACCCAAGGGGAAAAATAATATTTTTATGATATATATGAATTATTTGGAGCTGTTGGTTTCATGGGAATTGTATGTGATGTGAGATTTAAGTTATGTTTATTTATTTCTCTTAAGTTCCTTTTTTTATCACTTCTAGTTATTACTACTTTTGCAGGAACACTAGGATAAGATAGAAGACTAGATATTTTCTAAAATGGATAGAACACATGTTACTAGTTCTCCCTGTAGTGTGAGATACAGTTAGTTGGGTGTTCTCCCCAATAGTATTTGTATGGGCTAGTTAGGGAAGCATGTGTGGTTTAAGACACAAACATACTGGCGGTTAGTCCAATAGTTTCTGGTAATGACTACGATTGTGTAGCATTCCGTGTTTTAGTTAACAAAAAATTTATTATTTAATTTATTATTAGTTTTTTTAATTAAACAATAATTAAATGTAAAACAATTTTTGTAAATAAATATTAAATTTACTAATTAAGAAAATAAATAATTAATAAAAATGTTATAAAATAATTTATTAACTAATTTTTTATTCGTTAATTAAAATATTCAACAAGTTAACAACAAATAAATGATAAGTTTCATTAATTATTGAATTATTAACTTAGAAATAATATTTTTTATAGAAAATTTTTCTTAGTAAATAAAAATATTTAAATGTAGTATTTTATTATGTGAAAAATAATGTTTTGAAGAAACAATCTTATTTATAAATATTTGATAAGAAAAAAAAATTAAAAAAAATATTATATTTACTTTCATTTTGATGATAAATAATGATAATAAGTATTAATGTTCTTAAAAGGATTTAATTTTTTTAATGAGTATTATTTTTATATATAATATTTTATTATGATTTGATAAGAAAATAAGTTTTTTTGAATATTAAAGAAACTAAATAAATGATAAGAATTATTAAATTTAAAATGAATTATCAAATTAATATAACAATTCTTATTAATTGTTTTTTAAACAAATTATTTTTAATATTACAAATGGAAATTTTTGAAATTAATTTTATAAAAATTAGAATTATGAATTGCTATATAAAATAAAACTAATTATATATAGAAATTTATATATACATGAAACGATGATAAATGAGATATAACAAAATATATAAAAAAAATGAAAAAATAGGGAATTGAGTCAGGAGAAAGGGGGATAAGGTTTTGAGTTAAGGGGTTGGAAGGTCAGAGGAAATCTTGACCGGGAGACAATGCGATGGAGTGGGTTCTTCATCATCGAGTTCGAGCGGTGGACGAACCAGTGGCTTCGCTTGGCACAACTGAGAGTCTAGCTTGAAGATTTACAATCAATGACGGTTGCAGACTGAGATCTATCATTAGAATTCTTGTGCGGTTAGGGTTCCAATCTTCTAGTTCTATATTGTCGAATCATGTTGGTAGGTGTCCGATTCTTTAATCCAGATGTTTTTTTGATGCATAAACATACCGATTTTTCATCTTTCCTAAAATTTATGATTCGTTTGATGTATAAAAACCCTTTTGGCATAGATTCAAGATTTTATTCAATCCCTTTTAACACTGTTTTAATTTAAAAATGATTTTTTAACTTTTTCTATGGGTTATTTCAATACTGATATTGGTATATTCTGTTGGATGTCTATATAAATAGAATGTTTTGATTATTTTAAATAATCTAGTTGTCGTGTTGTGCCGTTTTCAACAGACTTTCAAATTATCATTCGAATCCTGTAATTTTTCCACTTGGAATAGAATATATAATATATTTCCAATGAGATGTACGATTGCTCGACAATCAATACATATGGTCCAAAAAATTAGAGAAAATTTAATCATTCCTATAATTGATTTCACTAGTAGACAGTGAGTCATCAAATATTTAATCTATGCATCCTTATACTAGTACCACATATACCTTCCTTTCAAATTTTTTCACTTCAATATGTTTTAGTATAAATATAAGAGTGCAGTGAGGTAGTCCAGGAGGGAGTGAGAGTTCTTTTTTTGAGTGTTGTTATCCTTGTTTTCCGCTTCTCTATGAGATAGTAATTAGAGTTAAAAGAGTATACCAAACTAGAAGAAGACACTACATAAACATGTAAGGGAAAATATTCACTTTCAATATTTTTATTATTTTGAATTCATATTTTCCTAAGGGACAGTTTAATTTTATTTTCAAAATTTATCTTCTTTAATTTTTAATTGTAATAGATTTATTATAATTATTTTGTCAATTTATTTTCCCAAATTATAATTGAATAAGGGAGTTATTTTATTTTTTAAGGGTTTTTATTTATTAAAATTATGTTTTACTTTTCCCATGGTAAGGATTATTTTTTCTAATGAAATTATATTTGTATTAAGATGCATATATAAATACATGAATTTAGTTTTTAGAGTATATAATGTAAGGGACTACGTATATTTTAAATACTTTATATGCAATTCCATATTATTGATTTTGTAAGGGATTTATTTATAATTTAATTTTAATTCCATTAATATTTTAGTAATGGATTATTATTATTTTTATTTAATTTATATGAAAATAAATTGTTTATTATGATTTTAATTTTATGGGTTTGTGTGCAAGGGAGATTATATTCTCATAGAAACAGATTATTAATATTATTATTTTATTTTAAGGCAATTTGTTTATGTTAAATAGTATTATTTCTATTTTGTAGTTTTGGGCATAAAATAAAATTATTGCTGAAGAAGTTTATTTAATGGTTTTCTTAAATCAAAATCATTATTTTTGGATCTTTGAAACATTTTGATAAGTTTTGGTAAGCTGTTCTAAAAGTTTTAGAAAAATTTAATTATTTAAATTTATGATTTTATTATTATCATTCAAATTTATTTTGGAAGGGTCATCTCATATAAAATCTTGTGAATAATATATATTTACTTTCATGATGTTTAATTATATAATTGTTTTAAATAAATTATTTACCAAATATTAATTCACATATGAATTTGTAAATTAATAATACCATAATTTTATCATGTTCATGTCATATATAAATTAAGATTTTGACCATACGTCGATAATTTTGTTATCATGAAATTTATACATTAATACATATAGATATGTACCTTTTAATGTCATGTTCCTTAAAACATAAGTGCATATAAATATACATCCATGAATGGATGATTTTATTTTGTAAATAAATATTAATTTAATGATTTTTTTTCATGACCCATAATTTTCTATTGATAATGATTTATTTTAGGAAGACAAAAGAATATATTCTCTATTGTTATTAGTTTATACGTTCATGTCATTTTTCTCACACATAAAATAAATTTAACTAATATGTACTTGAAATTTGAAGTGCGTGGATGTTGATTTATCTTTTATGTGATTATGAAATGTTATATATCATGAGATTTAATCGTACCAAGTCAAATATGTAATTTTTAGTAATGATTAGTATTTGTATATTTATTTATAAATAAAATTGAACAGTTTTTTTCAAGCTTGATCATAAATATATTTTACATGATAAAACACCAGGGAAAATTATATTTTTATAAGGCAAGCTATGAAAAAATGTTTGTAAAAACTGGTACTCGAACTTTGTTAATATGATAGGGAATTGGAGAGTGAATCCATCCCTCTAGTGGACAACCCTAAGATAGCCTCGAAAGTTTCAAGTTTCCTCAGTTTTGTTTTTAAGGGCTTGCTTAATAATTTCCACCAAATCAAAGGATCAGTTTTAAAAGAATTTTCAAAGTATAATTATTTTTCAATGCATTAATAGTATTTTGTTAAATTTGTTCTACAAATATATTTCTAATTAATTTTCTTGAATATATTATCAAAGGTTTTTTAATTCGATTTATCATAAGTTTTCAAAATGATTTATTGGGTAATTGAATGCTCACCCTTTGTTTTTATATATTTTTCGCAGGAATCATAGAAGTTCTCATTCGGGCATTGACGCTTTTGGTTTTAGTGCACATGGAAACATAGTTGAAAATTGTTTTATTTTTTTAACTATGATAAATGTAAAGTTTTGTCTAATCCTCCAGAACCTATACCAGAAAAGGTCCTTTTTTATGTTAAGTGTTTTGTAATTGTTTATTCAATTTTTAAAATAATAATTACAAAAAAATTTTAAGCACTGAGTCCGAAAGAGTAGGCTCGGGGCATTGCAATTGGTATCAAAGGCACAGTATAGAAATATTTGGAGATTAGATGTTGTATTTTGAGGAAAATAAAATCTATGCAAGAAAGTTTTCGTTAGATAGTTAAGTCCCCACAGATATTCTTTAATTCTAAAGATGAAAATTCAGAATTTTCTTATGTCCAATGAAAGAATTGCAAGGGTGAAATTCATTTAAGGGGGGAAGAATGTAACAACCCTAGTTTTAGTAAAAAAACATTATTATTTAATTTATTATTAGTTTTTGTTTTAATTAAACAATTATTAAATGTAAAACAATGTTTTTAAATAAATATAAAATTTACTTATTAAGAAAATAAATAATTAATGAAAAAGTTATAATGATAATTTATTAACTAATAATTTATTAGTTAATTAAAATATTCGACAAGTTGACAACCAAGATATGTTAAGTTTCATTAATTATTAAATTACTAACTTAGAAATAATATTTTTTATAGAACATTTGTCTTAGTAAATAAAAATATTTTAATGTAGTATTTTATTATCTGAAAAATAATGTTTTGAATAAACAAGCATATTTATAAATATTTGAGAAGAAAAAATAAATAATTTTCAACGAACTACTATATTTACTTTTATTATGATGATAAATAATAATTATTATTATTCAGGTTCTTAAAAGGGTTTAATTTTTTTAAAGAGTATTATTTTGAGTTATATAAATTTATTATGATTTGATATGAAAATAAGTTTTTTTTGAATATTAAAGAAACTAAATAAATGATAAGAATTATTACATTTAAAATGAATTATCAAATTAATATATGAATTCTTATTAATTGTTTTTTTAATCAAATTATTATTAATATTACAAATGGAAATTATTGAAGATAATTTTATAAAAATTATAATTATGAATTATGATATAAAATAAAACTAATTATGTATATATATATACATATATGAAATTATGACAAACAAGATATAAAAATAATATAAAACAACTAAAAAAAATATTGAATTGAATCGGGATAAAGGGCGATAGGGTTTCGTGTTAAGGGGTTGTAAGGTCGGTGGCAAGATTGACTGAGAGAGGATGCGATGAAGAGGGTTCATCATGGTCAAGTTCGAGCGCTGGATGAACCAATGGCTTCACTTGGCACAACCAAGAGTCTAGCTCGAAGATTTCCAGTCAGCGACGGTTGCATACTGAGATCTATCATCATAATTCTTGTGCAGTTAGGGTTCTGATATCCTGGTTCTAGATTTTTATATCATGTTGGTAGGAATTTGATTCTTCATCCAAATGTTGTTTTCGATGCATTAACATACCTATTTTTTGTCATTCCTCAAATTTATTATTCGGTTGATATATACAAACCCTTTGGGTATCGATTCTAGATTTTATTCAATCCGATTTAACACTATTTTAATTTAAAATTGATTTTTTAACTTTCTATATGGATTTTTTTAATACTGATATTGATATTTTATGTTGGATGTCAATATCAATAGAATGTTTTGATTCTTTCAAATAATCTAGTTGTTATGTTGTTCCATTTTAAACAGACTTGAAAATTATCATCTGAATCCCTGAATTTTTCCACTTGGAATAGAATATATAATATATTCTCAATGAGATGTATGTTTACTCGAAAATCATTACATATAGTCAACACAATTTGAGATAATTTAATTATTCTTGTAACTGATTCCACTAGTAGACAGAGAATCATCAAACATTTAATAAATGCATCGATGTATTGGAACAACATATACATTCCTTTTGTTTTTTTTCACTTCAATCTCCTTTAGTATAAATATAGGAGTGGGATGAGGTAGTCTAGGAGGGACTGTGAGTGTTTTTTTGGAGTTTTTTTCTCCTTGTTTTCCAATTCTATATGAGGGAGAATTTAGAGTCCGAAGAGTATTGAAAAGTAGAAGGAGACTCTACAAGAACAAGTAAAGGGAAAATATATATTTTCAAGATTTTGATTATTTTGAAATCTTATTTCTGTAAGGGATAATTTAATTTTATTTTCAAAATTTATCTTCTTTAAAGTTTCATTGTAATGGATTTATTAGAATTATTTTTCTGATTTATTTTTCAAAATTATAATTGAACAAGGGAGTTATTTTATTGTTTATGGGTGTTCATTTATTAAAATAATGTTTTACTTTTTTCATTCTAAGGAATATTTTCTCTAAATAAATTATATTTGTATTAATATGCGCATATACATTCATGAAGTTAGTTTTCATAGTATATAAGGTAAGGGACTATGTATATTTTAAATACTTTCTATGCAATTCTATATTATTTCTTTTGTAATGGATTTATTTATAATTTCATTTCAGTTACATTAATATTTTAGTAACGGATTATTATTATTATTTGATTTATATGAAAAATAATTTTTTTATTATGATTTTAATTTTATGGGTTTGTGTGCAAGGGAGATTATATACTCATAAAAATGGATTATTATTCTTATTTTAATTTTATTTTATGGTATTCTATCTATTTTAAATAGTATGATTTCTATTTTTTAGTTTTTGGAATAAAAAAAATTATTTCTGAATAAGTTTCCTTAATGGTTTTCTTAAATCAAAATCAGCATGTTTGCAGCTTTGAAACATTTTGATAAGTTTTAGTAATCTATTCTGAAATTTTTAGAACAATTTAATTATTTTTAATTTGTGATTTTATTATTATAATTCAAGTTAATTTTGGAAGGGTCATATCATATAAAATCATGTGAATAATATATATATACTTGCATGATGTTCAAGTGCGTTGATGTTGATTTATCTTTTATGTGATTATGCAACGACATGTATCCTGAGATTTGATCGTACCAAGTCAAATAAGTATTTTTTAGTAAAGATTAGTATTTATATATTTATATATAAATAAAATTGAACATGTTTGGTCCAAGCATGATCATAAATATATTTTCCACGATAAAACACCAGTGAAAATTATATGTTTATAAAGAAAGCTACGAAAAAAATGTTTATAAAAACCAGTACTCGAACATTGTAAATACGATAAGGAATTGAAGAGTTAATACATCCCTCAAGTGGGTAAGCCCAAGATAGACTTCAATATTTCGAGTGTCCTCAGTTTTTTTAAGGGATTGTTTAATATTTTACATCAAATCACTGGATCAGTTTTAAAAACGTTTTCAAGGTATAATTATTTTTCAAAGCATTAATAGTTTTTTGTAAAAGTTTTTTTACAAATATATTTCTAATTGATTTTTTTGAATGTATTATCAAAATTATTTTTTAATGGGATTTATCAAAAGTTATCAAAACTCTTTACCGGGCAATTAAATTCTCACCCTTTGTTTTTAAATGTTTTTCATAAGAATCATAGAAGTTCTAACTCAGGAATCGACGCTTTCGGTGTTTGCGTGCATAGAAGCGTAGTAGGAAATTCTATTATTTTTGTTTAACTCTGATAAATGTAAATTTTTATCTAATCCTCCAGTACCCAGACTGGTAAAAGGTCCTTTTTTGTGTTATGTTTTGTGTAATTGTTTATTCAATTTTATAAAAATAATTACACATCATTTTTAATCATTGCATCTGGAAGAGAAGGCTCGGGGATTTATAGATTGAATCACCATAGGACCTATTGTGTTGGTCATGAAATTAGATAATACTATTTAGGGTGATTTTGTTTTTCACTAGTTCAATTTTTTTATGGTCCCATGATGTATTGTTTATTATTGCTATTATTTTCTTGATGACATGTTACCTTAATGTTGGTATTCACTCAATTATACTACTTTTACTAAAGGATTTCAAAGAGTTTTTAAAAGTTTCATTTATAAATTGACTTTTGAAGTGGACTTAAATATGATTTTTTAATAAAGAACTTTTATGCTAAAGAAATGTTTTCTAAGTTATTTTTTTTCATTTAAGAAAATGAAACAAATAATGTTATTAAAGTATTAAAAATGTAACGTTGATTGTTCTTTACCTATGAGTGAAAACTCTAATTTAATAATTTATTTCAAACTAGTATAAATGTAATATCATTTGAAAGGAATAATAAAAAATACTTGGGGGGTTATTACTAATATCCGTTTCACTCATATCCTGTATACACCATTCATCATATGTAGTTGTCATGTTTATTTTCAAGACATATATATTTTTTTGGTTTAGGTGTTAAATTTTTTTGTGATGGTTGGATTGGGATGTGGATATTGACCTCGGGTCACAAGGTGACTCATTTTAGATGTTTAGGTTTTTTATGTTTGGGATGGTCTTATATTATCCTGGAAAACCAGGATCTGGTTTTGTTTATTAGTTTATTATTTAGTTATATAATGATTTATTTCATTATAATTCATCTTATTGGTTGTTTTCTTCCTTTTTGTTGTATACTTTGATCAGATATGTTTATTTTTTACCAAGGGTGAAAGTTTTCCCGATATTTTTTCTTTGATACCATCAAATTAGTTGATGACTAAAGGCAACCGAGAATGAAACTCTAGTATGTCACAATCCGGCTTGGGTGCCCGGTTCAAGGGCATCCTAGGCTGGTTCATGAAAAAATGGTATCAAATCACCCTCTTATTTGTTGCGGCGTGTCTAAGTATAAAGGATATCATTAATTTCATTAGAACTCAAGTGGTAGATCCTGAGTGGTTTCTGAATCACCACCCCTCTATTTGAACATGAGTTAACTTGGGTGGCTGGGATTGAGTTTTGATTTCATGTTCTACTTTGAAAGTCTTTAGTGAAATTTGATGTTTTGTAAAGATGTTACGATCCTCGTTGATAAATTTAGTGATTTTAGTTGTTAATTAGGGATTCAGAGGTCAAATTGGTGAATAAAACAAGGTTTCATGGTTAGCCTATATCATCTGGTGAACTGTGAAGAGACCATATAGAATGGTTCTGCATCCATTATAGAGCTAAATCTATGGACATGACATAGTTTATTGGATAGTATGGCCAAAATATGATTAGTTTCATTTCTTATCAGGATTTTATGTTTTCCTCCCTTTCTTCTTGGATTGACTCAAATGGTATTTTCCATTGGTTTAGGGTTAGATAAGGAAGTTTTAGTTATATAATTGATGATTTTTGATGTGTTTTTAGAGGGTTTATATTATTTGTTATGGGTTTTTTCTTTCTAGAATATTTTTTATGGGTTGGAAATCAATTTTTGGATAGAAAAAGGGATATTTCATGATATAGTGGATAAAAAATTGATTATGAAATGATGTTTCAAGAGTTTGAATCCCAAGAAATGTTTTAAAAGGTGATTGGTTTTAAAATAGAGTAGGAACGTATTTGGAATGGAAATGAATTTTTATTAAATGACATGGTTTTATAATGAAATATTTATAAGATGTTTTAGCTATGGAATTTAGGATCCATTAATAATTTTATATTAAATGGAAATTTTAATTTTTTTTCTTATTTTCAAAAAGTGAATGTTTTAAAAATGATCTTTTTTGCAATTTCTTAAGATTTGAATTGTTTTAATGGAAGCTTTTATGTGTTTTATTAGATGTATTTGTTTTGGGAATTGTGTTGATTTATGATTTCAAGTCTGGTTTGGTTTTTAATCATGTATTTATTTGTGTTTGTGTTTAATTTAATTTATAATATTCCATCTAAAGTATCATCAAAGGAAAGTGGGATGTCCATTCATTGGGTTGATCTTCAGGATAGATATTCTCATCTCTTTTAGGAATTGTTTTTCATTAGTTGTATCTTCAAAAAATCAAGAACATATTTGAGATGAGTCTATCCTTTCACTTAGATTCCTTCCATGAAATTCAATATTATGCTTTAGATATTTTTTCTTTGATAAATGTCCTAATCCATACCTTAGATCAGTGGCTAGATTTGATTTTTTAGGAAACTTTTTAGTGACTAGTGACTCGATCATAGGGGATTTGATTAAGGATAGGCCATATGGTGAGGAGTAGAGTTGGGTTAAACCTGATTTGGATTATAGGGTTGGTTAAGGTTGTTATTTATAGAAGAAGAAGATACCTCTTAAGTGATTCTAGAGTAGAGTATACAAGGATTTTTCAACAGTGTAGCCATTTAGGAAACCTTTGGATGTTTTTTAAGTTTTTTATATAAATAGGACTACTTAGGTGTAGTTTGGTTTTTAGTGACTGTTTTTATTAGTATTTTAATCTGATAGTATAAAGGGTACTTGACTTGTTTTTTTGGGATAGTAATAAATTGTAGCTTTGTGAGTGCCTCAAAATCTGGGTTGTGTTTTCTTAGGATGAGTACTTATGTTATGTCTATTTATGAAGTTGTAAACTTAATGATTTGAACATGGGAAACTTTGGGTTGGCGCTCGGGTGACTAGGATGAGGGTTTCTTTCTATAATTTGAGCACTTGATAGTGCCAATTTTCATTTGTTGGGATCTTTATGAGATTATGTTATATGATTGAGGTCCCAATATACCCATTGAGTGTGGTGACCTAGGGTCTAAAGCCCACATTATCACTTACAAAGGATTATTTGAGAGTTGTCTTCAATGAGGTTTTGATTGGATGTTTTTTTTTGATTTTGTGGTGGTTTTTTATTTGTGTATGTTGAGTTTCCTTTTTGGGTTATAGCTCTTCTAATAATTAGAGATGGTCCCTTGGTTGGTTGGTAATGATAAGAAAAAATCGGTTATTTTTAGATGATTCTTGGAGATATGTTTTGTGGATGGTGTCTCGATTTGGTGGTTTATATTCCTCTTGTTTCACAATTTTATATTAATTATGAACAATGGGGAGACTAATGCTAGGTATCCACTCCCTTAACACTCATCCTCTATGACCATGTTATCATCACACCTATAAATGTTGGTGAAATTTTGGTTTGATATCCAATAGTTTGGAGGAAACATGTGATGTTGGAAACTGATCTTTGTTCGTTCTCCCACCCACACACCTTAGGGTGCGGGATTTAATTGTTTTAAATTCTCATTTTTTACTTTTATCAATATTTTCTAGGGGAAGGAAGTAGAATTACGGGAAGACTATAACACTATGTGTTATTATTTTTCTTATTTTTCTTATTTTATTTTTCAGTTTTTTGGTTATTTTAGATTTTAGGAGTTTTGGGATTTTATGTTTGAAAATATTGAATTTTATGTTTGTTTCATGGTGTGCACACATTTAAGAGTAATAGTGTTGTAACCATGTGGTTTATCTTTCTGCAAGGGGAAACCATAGGAATGAACCTTACATAAGTGGTAAACCTTGACATTGGCCCTTATGTATGGGGCGAACCATAAGACTGACACTTATTTATGAGGCATGACCCACACATTTGTTTCATGTTTAAGAGTGATGAATCAACCATAACCGCGCAAGGTGTAATGTGCTAGATAATAATTCCCACATATTTGGTGCATAGTTTACCGAATCACGTAGACTCACTGTGCAAGTTTTCAAGATATATAAAAATGTGATTTTTTAGAAATTCCCTCTTCAAATTAAGATTGTTTCCCCCTTTAATTTATTCTCATTAGCTTGAATGATCCTAGGTTTCAAGTGAGGGAATTACTCCCTCCCTCTCTTCTTGATTTGGAGTTCCTCTACTCTCATTTTTAATATATTTATTACTGTAAATCCCTTTATCCTCCTTTATTCTTATTTCTTTTCCCCCTTTCCCTTTATTTATTGGTTTCTACCACTCCTATGAATCCTAGGGGATACCAATGTTAGTTTTAGAATTTTAGGTGACTTATTATAGGGTGTTTTTGTTTCCAAGGCTTATGGAGGACCCCTTGATTCTTATTTGAGTGTTCACTATCGAAGGCAATGACTTATGGCTTGATTTCCATGGAGAGGAGATAAGTATTTTTGGTAATTTTCTTAAATTGTAATTTCATTTTATGCTTGATGTTTTTAATTAGCTGATCTTGTAACATATATATATATATATATATATATTTAATGGATGAATGGGTTATATAAAATTTTTGTAAGTGATTAATTACATGGTGTTAAGGGTGTTTATGGTTTGAAAAAAAAGGAATTTGAGAATATATAGTTTTTAAAAATGATTCAATGATTCTTTTCGAATGAAATGTTACATTTTATGGTATTTGACCCCACATGAATCCCAAAATGAGAAAAAATTGGATTTCCATGGAATTGTCCAAAAGGAAGAAAGTTATTGATTTCGCAAATGGTTTTAAATTAATATGGGTTTATATTCTAAATGATTTAAAATGTAGTTTTCATTAGTTTATTTTATTGATGATTTTAATGTGGTAATTGAAATGGTGGAAATGACTTTGCATTTTTTTCATTTTAGTAAAATATTATTTTGTACTTTTGAATGTATTTAAAGTGTTATAGGCAAGTGAGACCCTCTTGATCCCCTATTTCATTGTTCTTAACAAGGATTGTGACCCTGAAGGGGACCCTCTATATTTTTATTATATGAATGAAGTTATTGGTGTGGTTTCTTTCTAGGTATTGGTGGTGACCTTATATTTAAGTTATATTTTAACATATTTCGTGAGATTAATATTTTCTCATTTATTATTTTTTAATTCATGTTAATCCTAGGATTAGAGAGAGGCCTAGATCTATGATACACTATATAGAACACATGTCACCAGTTCCCCCTCTAGCATGGGATATGGAATTGGGGAGTGTCATCCAATGATTTGTTTTGCTGGCTAGTTGGGGAATCTAGTGTGGTCTAGGAGGAAAACATGTTGACAGTTGTTCTAGTGTTTTTTTTGGTATTGTCTAGGACTATATCACATTATGAAATAGTGTGTTTACCATGATATTTGATGATAATTTATCGGGGAATTCATTTATTATTTTCCATATATCAATTATATTCAATGATTCCATGGTTTTTTGTTCATTTTTCTTATATCTTATTTATGAAATGAAACCTTGATGGATATATTTAATCACTCGACCAACTTTATATTCTTAAATGATTTCAAATTATTTTTTAAAATGTGTATTTATAAATTGATTTCGGAATTTTATCTAAATTGGGTGTTTCAATAAATAAGTATTAAGACAAATAAAATTTTTCTAAGTGATAATTTTTATTTAAGAAAAATAATTTTTTAAATTATTATGAATGTAATATTTATTTTAATTTACCTATGAGTGAAAACCTATTTTAAAAATTTATTTCAATCTAAAAAAAAATGAAATATCATTTTAAAGTAATAACATAAAATCATTGGTGGCATCCTACTGAGATTGATTTCACACACACCGTACAAACACCATTCTGTGTATGCAGTTCTCATGTTCATTTTTTAGGTCACCTAACTTTTTTATTTCAGTTTGGTATTTTGGATTCTTCCTGATAATTAGATTGGGATGTAGAGTTTGAGTGAGGTTCAAATGGAGACTCAAGGTAGCATTTTTTATTTTTATTTTCTTTTATATTTGGGAAACTTTTGTACTATCCTTGACAGAACGAATCTTATTTAGTTTATTTATTTATCTTTCAGTTATATAATGATGAATTTATTTATCATTCAATTTATTTGATATTTTCTTCCTTTATACCACATAATCCAACTAGATGTGTTTATTATTTTATTGAGGGTTAAATCATTCAGAATGGTTTTTATTTAAGATATTGTCACTAAATTTCATCTTGGGGTGACTAGGAATGCACCTTGGATATGTCATAGGTCAACTCGGGTTCCCAGATTAGGGTAGTCCTAGGTTGTCTTGTGAAAATTGGAAACTCTTCATCATAATCCATTTCCATCACAAAGTGTTCAACATGAATTTTATGATTCCCTATATTTACTATTAGGTTATCCACATTTTCTATGTGTTGTTTAATGGACCTATCAGCCAACTCTAGTGAAATTGAATTTGATATTAGTTACCCTAGACCTATTTTTATAAACCATGGGAAATACATATTATTGATACTATCTCTTAAGCCACACAAGAAATTTTTATCTTCAATTCCAACTATTCTATAAGGTAAAACAAATATTATTAGGTCTTATAATTTTGTAGACAAATTCTCTTCTTGGTTAGTACTACACTCCTCAGTTAATTTGATGGTGGAAAATTCTTCCCAATTTCTTTTATTATCCAAAAATATTTTGATAAATTTGATATATTATGTTATTTTTGTATGGATTTGACAAAGGGTAAGGAAAATATATTTTTCACAAAAATTCAACGAATTTTAGTTATTTAGGCACATCATTCTTTTGTTTGTCTCTTTAGGGAAAGATAATGTAAAAGGCATAATTACATAAATCATTTCAGTTTTCCTCATCCTCCTAAAAATATCATTCTTCTAACCTTGATATATTTCCAATTCCTTTTCTTGCGGTCTATGTATTTTCATCGGCATATTTATAATTTTGTTTATTTTGGACCATGTTTTCCAATTTTCCAGATTCATCTCTTTCTACATTTTGATTTTCATAATTAGTATTATCTTTTATTTAATCTTTTCTAGGATTTACCCTAACTTCTTGTGTTTTAAAACATGATATTATGATGAAAATGATTTTATTTTTTGGGTTTATTTTAGTTGAAATGGTAAGCTTCCCCATACCCCTAAAACATAAATCTCTATCATGTTGGCCCATTTGGAATTCCATATTATGCATCCGAGAATCTATTTGTGATTTATCAAGATCATGTTGGCTTTTCTATGACTAAAACATTATATAAACTTTTATAAAATACCCCTTAATTAATTTAGATAATAAAATATTTCAGCCTTATGTTGGTTTTAATTTTTTTTGGCTTGGGTGGTTTGTTAATTCAGGGGAACCAGGTTGGTTCATCACCAACCTCGTACATGTGTTTTTTTATTAGACCTTTTTTTATGTGTTGAATCATATGTCTTGTATTATATATATATATATGTTATGAATCATTTCCTTTATCCAGTCATGCATAGTTATTAAATTTTATTTGTAGATTGCTAATGCACTATGGAATCTAATGCCACATCAAGAATTTCCCTGGGAGACTTGGTTTCTATGGAGGTTTATCAATATAATGATATCGTAATTAATTTAATGCCAAATTTACTTATTATGGTGAATTTCATTATGAAGCTAAACTCAATTCACCAATTAAGTAATTAATGAATTGATTTAGTTTTATTTTGCAATAGTATTACCACGGTATCAATATAAATGTAAATGTTTCATTGAAGTATTTATTCATTTTTTTTATCAGAGCATCTTATTTTTATATGATAATTATATAATGATGTTTTAGATAGGTTTCATGCAATTTCCTACTAAAAATAATACTGAGGTTTTTACCCATCACAAAACCTTTTACATAGTACACTAGACACATGACGATTTAAGAAACAATTATAGGTTATTTTAAAGAAATATAGTTTTTTATTAATGAATTAATGTTATTGATTAAAAAAATTGATTTACATTTGAATTAATTTGGGAAATTTGAATCAACAATTTTTCGATTAAATAACCTTTGAAAAAATTCTAGGTTGGGGTGGAATAAACTGGTATAGAAGAATCAAATAATATATATCAATACTCTAGAATTTAGGGTTATATAAAAAATGAAAAAAATAGAAATAAAATAAGACATAACTTGATAGATAAAAAGATAAAAATTAAGGATAAGAATAAGGGAAGAAGATGATAGATTTTATTGGAAGAAAAGAAAATGGATGTATCATAGAAAATCAGGTTCGTCTAGGTAACACAATGGTTGATGATATATTTCCAATTACTTATTTATGTTTGATTTCTTATTGTATACCACACATCCTTCTTGTTATTCTTGGAATTTTGTTGGCATGTGTTGATAAGGGAATTCAAGGTTATCTCATAAATATTTTGTAATCTTATTTCAGTAATTTCTTAATAAATAGTTGTGAGTACAAACTCACATGGGATATATGATCATCTTGGTTTGAACCTCATTATACATGTTCTTATTTTTTTATTGTAATTAGTGTTTTATTTTTTCTATTATTTGAGTATATATTATTGAGTGGAATTTCAAATTTAGATTATACTAGTACAATATTGAATTGTTTCTTAGATTATTTTTTAAAGATTTTATTTAATTTCTTTGGTATATCTATTTTGGATTTTTCACATTCTAGTTTACCAATCCCTACATACACATTTCCAATAAAATCTATTTACATTTCTATGATGTATTTTACTAAATTTTATATTAAAAATTTTAAAAGAAAAATAAATTTAAACTTTTAACATCTCAACCCATACCCATTGGATTCGATAGGAATAAAATGCTACTAACCTTAGGTGAAATTCCCGAGAGACCAAAGGATAGTAATAAATGACTAGGGTTTGGGAATATCGTTGGGGAATGGTTTACCCTTTTCACATACACAACATGCAATTTTCTAAATCAAATACAAACATATATAATGCATGAGTTAGAACTAAAAACCCCAGGAATGTAACAGGAAAACAATATGAGTAACATAAATAGACAAAACCAAATAGAAAACTACAATCCAAGAAATGAAAAACTATTGGCTTGGGAAATTCCAAATTTCCATGAACCTTAAGTGATGTTTCCTAGATACCAAAGGTTGGAAATAAATTCATAGGGTTTATGAACATAATTGAGCAATGGTTTACCCATTTTACAAACACAAAACCAACGAATGACTAAATTAAATACAACCATATATGATACATGAGTTAAAACATAAAAATTCTTGAAATGTAGCAATACAAAAATCAGAGTAGCATAAAAAAAAGAAAGTACTACCCCAGGTCATGTAGGAGTCAATGTACCAATGTTTCACTACTCTAGACAACAATACTAAATCAACTCCCAAGCTCCAACTCCCATAAACCATGACTAAAACATCACAATGATCCTCTAGTAAGTATTAAATAATCCCCTTACCTGTTTCATGATATATAACATCAGTATATGCACTAAGGGTCATATGTTGGAGGTGAGTGTAATGACATGAGATTTCAATGTATATCCTCCTTAAATAAATAATATATTAAATGGAATATTTCACACACTATACCAAACAAAAACAAAAATACTTGATACATTTTTGAATATTAAATATTACTATTAAAATACAGTCACTAAATTAGCTGGAATAAATTAAAGTACAGATATAACAAAGTCAATAAAGAAAGTAGTAAGAATTGACATCTGGAAGTGGAAGACTTCTTTATGAATAGTGTTTTTCTAAGCCCATAAAAGAGGTAACTTCACTTGGGTATTCCCTAGACTAATCCAAAAACGAAATCAGGAAAGTACTATTTGAGAAAAACCATATACGAGAGAATTTCAAGCTCAAGGAGACTTTCACAAGATCCAAAATATCTAAAACACCACCAGAAATTGCCACTAGAGATTATATGATGCTTAGGTCCTATATGAATATCATAAGGGGGTATATAAGTTAAAATTTGTATTATAGAAATGTTTTAGTATATATTTAAATGTATATATATTATGGATTTTTATATGTTTCGAATGGTCATTTTTTCTCAATTCATTTTATTCTTAAGAAATGTATTTTCTAGGAATTAACATTTTATTTCAAGGAGATAAGTTTATTATGATTGAAAAATAAAAATATTTATTTATTTTATGAATAATAATTTATCATTATATTAATTCTTAATTTATTGGAAGAAGAAAAATTAACACACCAAAATTCATTTTCCAATAACAACATCATTTCATTATAATTTAAAATTTTAATTAAAAATTTAATTTATAAATGTTAGAATGTGAATTTGAAAAAAAAATTAAATTCATCTTTTTATTATTCATGGAAATATTAGGTTAAGTTGACTTTTTCACATTTAAAAAAAATTATTTTTAGGTGGATTATTTAATATACTATTTTTAAAAGTATCATTCCTTTTATAGATGTATTAATTTATAAGAATGATTTTGAAATTTGTGATACCATTTCATTGAAAAATATACATTTTTGAGACATATTATAAATTTTAAAATATTGATTATTTTTTATAAAAAAATATTTAATGTTTTAGAACTTAAAGAATATTTTTCTCAAGAAATTGTTTTTAATACATTATATATTTATTATCTTAAAATTAACTTTTATATCTTTTATAAATTGAGTAAAATCAAATGGAATTAAAATTATGAATCCATATATCAAAATTATATAATAAGGAATATTTTATTTTTTAATCATAATCAATAATTTACTTATGTAATACCTATTTACCATTATAAAAGAGAAAATGATACAGTTAAAAATATAACAGTAAATGACTTCAAACCTATTTAAAACATGTATGGGAATGATTTGTTGAGGACTTGATCAACCTGATAACTTATCCTCTCTATTATTTCTCAATTATTGAGAAACTTTCCTTGATAGTTACTTAAAATTACTAAAATGTTACGGGTATTTATAAAATTCCATCCCTTTTCACTTCTAAAAGGGGATCTCCTCTCCTCACTTCCCCTCACACCCCTACCCAATATTTTTTCTTAAAATCTACCCACCCACCCATGAACAATTGTATCCACCTTAAATAGGATCTATTTTTCTCAAAATACTATCCCTAAAAGGCTTTACCCCTTTTGTAAAGGAGATAATCGAACTAGTGGGGAGATTATGCACATTCATGGAAGACAAGATCAATGGTAAAGATTTCTTATCCAAAATTTTCACTCCTTGAGATATATTTCTTATTATGCACCATGGTTTATTTATAATTATGTATCTAATACCCCTTTAATATTTTTTATCATTAAAATCTCATTTTTAATAATATTTAGTGTCTCATTTGAAATCATATCATTCAAGGGGGTTTGATTCAAATGTTTCAACTGTCGTAAGGGGTTCTTTGTCTCAAATTTTATTTCTTGAGACATATTTCTTATTTTGAACCATGATATATTTAATATGATGTCATTGTATCCTAATTAATTAATTTTACTATATTCATTTAATTCATAGGGTTTGAATATCCATATCATGTTCTTTCTATAAATGAATTTTGACTCAAAGGATACCAAAGATATAATGTTATTTATTAACTCAACTACCTTACCTGTGATAAAATGATTATTCTTGAAATTATGTCTTAAAAGTTTTATTTATTACACTATAATATTATAATTAATTTTACTTTATATTTTATCAATATTAAAATGAAATTTAAATACAAATATTTTACCTTGATGAATTTATTTCCCTGAAAGTAGATCATTGTTAAGAATTATTACTATCCTCTTTAATGAATGTTTCTCCTCCATGTCCTCCTTTTCTATTTCCAAAAATGTTATCCATTATATTTGTAAATATAATTATTTTTTATCTCATGTGACCTTCATCTTTACATTCTTCTCTTTTAAAGAGTATGTTTTATTAACTCGTTTTATAATGTGGGTTCACAAAAAAGGTATTTCCAAATTTTAATATATTTTTTATCCATTCATAATCAAATGTTTTATCTTACAGTATAAATTTTTTTTGATAACTTTTATATCATTTAAAGTAACTTTTTTTGTTTATTATTTTTAAATAAATTGTTTTCTAAAGTATTCACTTCAACTTTTCAAAGATGACTTTTGAATGTGATATGAAACTTATTCTTTTATGAAAATGTTAAAAGTGATTTCTAAAAACTCTTTTATGGGTATCTATAGTTCGTATCAGAGAAGGGTTAAATTATTTATGAGGATTATTTTAGTGTTTTTGGACATTAGGATTATAGAACATTAGTGACTACCCTAGGGAAAATTTTAAGGGATAATTCTAGGTACATCAAAAATATCATGAAATTTTAGCAAAGTAGAGATCGAGTGGTTTTCCTAGAAAAAAATACCTTTATGTATACTAAATGTTGATGCAGGATATAAAGTAGATTTACATTATGGTAATTAACCTAAAAATGGCTTGTTGGGTATTAACTCAATCATCACCCAGTTCATGAAAAAGAGGCATAATTTCACTGCTAGTTTAACATTCCTGGAGAATATTCTATGGTTTATTCAAATGATCTCTAAAAATGGTACAAAATAAATATAAAAGAACAAATTTTTTCATGTTATTTATAAAATAAATGATGTTATAAATATTATATTTATATTTTTGACATCATTTAAATAATACCTGAAATTAAAATCTTGTTAAAAATGACGGTTTCTAAATAACTGATGTTAATAATTGGATTTGTTTGTTGATTAATCAATAACCGATGTGAAAAAACATTATTTTTTTATAAAATGTTAGGAAAGTTCATTTAGGGTCCATTTATTCTCATAAAAATAGTAGGTTTTCTTTCATTCAATGAACCCTAACATTTCATTCATTGATTTGGTAGCCTCAAATATCTATCAATGGGCCTTAACTACAACCATCCACCCTAGGCCATTATTAGATTTTGCTTTCAGTCTCTCTAATATGTCTTTAATTACTCATTTTCGTCATATTATAACCTTATATGTATCTCAATGAGATGGGTTATGTTTTTATATGTCTTATTAATATATTCCTTAAGTTGGAATATTCAAAAACTGTAGCCGCCTCCGATTCTACCACCTTCTCATTCATTTCCCTCCTCTATTGTGACTTCTCTATGATATCTATATGTAGTTTTTATTTACCATTTCTATTTTACATACCACCAAGGTATGTTTAATTTGATGAATATTTTTTGGGACTTTTTTTTGAATTATCTTTTCCACTAATTCAATTCAACATATTATCAAAATTTGTAATTAAAGTTTCAATTATTCACACATCAAGGGCATTTTTTAATTGATAAATAAATGTTTTCATATTAAGGTCTTATTAAATGATTATTTGATGAATTGGTGCTATAAATAATGTAAATTTATTAATTAACGAGTTTCTATGTTATGGGTTTTTTCATTGTGAACAAGTGTTTTGAAGGCATAATGGATTATGAATATTAAATTCAAAGTATTGATAATATATATTTAGATGATCATACAGATTTCATGATCATATATTGATTAGATTGACATTTAAATTTTACTTGTATGGAATCTATTTTTTGTGATCCTAATGAGTCTATTTTTGTAGTCACCCTTGAATGTCAATTTTGGTATAAGTGTAGGCATGTATTTATATTCTCTATCACGTTTTTCAGTCTCATTATTTATCACTTTATAATATTTGGAAATTTATGTTATTATATATCTTTATTTACTTTGAAAATAATAAAATTATAATTATGAAATATCATAATAAAAATGAATAATAATTGTGTTTAATTTGTGTTCAAGCATTTAATATCATGTTAATGTTTTTATACTATTATTTTTTGAATTTTTTCTAAAAAAATTATAATTAAATATGTTAAAAGTGATACTTTTGTGTATCAAATATATTTTCTTTCTTTTACTTGTGAAATATTTTATTTGATTTTTGTATTTTTATTTGGAAAAGTAAATTTAAATATTAAAATTTAAAATTAAATAACTTATTATCAATTCTTGATATTTTTTATAGATAAAAATGAGTCAAAGTTGGATTAATGCACTGTGAAAAAGTGATGAATATGAAGAATGTGTTGATTATTTTTGTAATGAAACATATTTTCATTAATGTATGACTCATTTGTTTTTCAATATGTTTAATTTGTTTAATCTTGATAAATGTTCATTACGTCCTAAAAAAGGTCCCAGGTGTATTCAATGCTTTTTAATAACCCATAGTTTTGGAAAATGGGAAAATAGGGTAGGCTTCATTGTTTTTTCATGGTTATTACTAACCATGCAATGCAATCATGTGGGGAACCTAGTTAGTAGAAGGGGCCAGAAGGTTTGTTTTCAATAATGTGACTGAATGAGAAAAACCATGTGGGATTATAGACCATCTTGATATAGGATTTTTTCATAGTTTTCAAGCGATTAAGAAAACTGGGCCCCTTAAACATTCAAGGTGTCTCTATTGATAGTGTGTTTAGAATGGTTTGCGAATGGTTTGACCAAACCATGTGGCTAAAATATGTGCCCTGTTTTTAGGGTGAATTTTCCATTTTTTTCTTTATTAAATTTAAAACCCTTTTCCTCTCCACTCTCTTCATTTCCAGTGGTTGACCAACCATTCTCTATCATGATCTACCGTCTTCTTCAATCGAGGTTCCATAATAATTATTTGACTTGAAGTTTTAATTAAGTTATAATGGAAGAATTGGATAATTATTGGTACATTGTCAATTCTTCTTCCATATGTTCTAAGTTTATCTAAATATCTATTGTTCTATTTAGGTGCAAGCACGTTTTCTTGATTTTCAGATCCATGATCTGTTTTTCTATTTTCCTCTAAAAGACTTTGAATCTGAGGTCTCTATCAGAAAAGGAGTCATAAATGGCCTTACGGTAGGTGGTCTAGTTTATTTCCTTTAAAAAACATTTGTTTTCATAATCATTTCATTATGATTCAGGCTGATCATTATCGCACGTTTCCTTTAATTGAGTTTTTTGTTTCTAAATTGATACATGAACCTTGTTATAAGCCCAAGGATCATTATTAAGTATATAGAGGATGCCAACATTGATCACGGACAACCCTTGGGTGTGCCTAATTAAATTATTCTATGTAGTTAATCATTAAAATTACCGTAATTACTTCTAAACATTTATATTTGTTGGTAAATGTATTTTTTATTTTGTTATATAAATTTTTATTGATCCTGAGCACCTCTTAAGTTCTTGGATTGATTTATAAATGGAATTCTCCTTGTAGGGAATTTACAAATTGATAATGGTATGTTATAAGTACTTCCTTAAACCTTTTAAATTGAATAGCCATCACTTTTTTAATTAAATGACTTGTATAAACAGAATGGAATACTTCATGATTTTTGACCTATCCTAAATGAATTAAATAGAACAATTGAATAAGTACCAATTGGTGGTATGTCCAGGGTATTTGTTTCATTGTTCAATTTCATGGCTTATAAGAATTATGATATCCTATTATATATAATGGTTTTTATGATTAAATTAGTCTTGAGGTGATCCCCCAATTTTCTATATTATTTTGATTATGGCTTGTTTTGGGATGTGGAATCATGGTTAAGGGTTTTTTGGGAATGAAGAGTCACGATCCCTTACATTAGGTATTGATTATGATGTCCCACACCATTGACACTGTTTGGATGGTGGGTATGATGAACCACATCCCGTGTTTTGAGTGTTGACATGAATACACACCAATCGTATTGAGTTTTGAACATGATATCTCTCACTCATCATGAGATGTTGGGAATGCACCCTTTATATTGATCTTATAGTCTCATTGAAACTGGTTATGGATGATTGTGTTATGCCTTGGTTCAGCCAACACCTAGTATTATGGGTATATAGATACTTATGTCTTTACATTCTTAGTCTATATTGGTGGATTAATTATATAACTATATATATATATATATATTATCACAATATATATAGTTACTCATTAGACACTCATTCTAGCCATTAGCTAAAGTAAGTAGAGCCTCTAGGTGTCCTTTAGGAACATGAGAGGTCTTGTGAATTTTATTCAACATTTTCTATTATTTCATTTATACATAAACATTATTGTTTCAATGTAAACTACTTATAATACTTATAGAAACCATTTGTAATGGCCTTCTGGGATTATATCTCACACCATAATCAATCCACATTTGGTACCCAAGTATATTACTTATATAAACATATGTACAATGTCAAACATATCACTATTGATTCTTGATATGCTTAGCTTATAGTCTGATCATGGGAGAAGAGGAATGAGAATATTCTTCAGAATCTAGTGGAGTAGTCTTTTGGTTTTTTTAGTTTTTGTATAACATGTTGTATATTTCTATCCCCTATTCCCCTTTTTCATATCAACATGCCATGAATTCATGTATATGACACTAGCTCTTGGGTCTTGATTGTTATTAAATTGCTCATTTATTTACACTTCCACTATTTTTTATTATTATATCTATTATATCTTGGTTTATGCTATGATGGGTTGCTGGTCTAGTTTTTAGTGTTTGTTTATGTTATGATTTATCTATTTAGATTTATTAATTATATCCACTATGCTACTCTGATATGATGGTATAGTCTCCTCACTATACCACCTTTACACCCTTGTTTCTAGTCAGAATCCTATGGTGTATAGGGAGGAGCCATTGAGGCCATGTGACCCACCATATCATGGAATGTGTCAAGTGGATCCCAAGACAAGACATCAAAAAGTGGTATCAGAGTATAGTTTTTACTTTAGTCTTACTGTTCCGAAATTATACAGTAGAATAGGAGTTAATGAGATTTAGTAACAAGCCTATGCTTGGGTGTAGCTAAGCATTGTATAGGGGAAACAGAAATTTAACTAGGATGGGTTATTATAGTTATTGATCAAGTATGTTATGGTTTATATGTATTCACCAACCATAACAGTAAGACTAACATTCCCTTATATGAGGTAAAGCATACACCTTAAGTAGTCAGTTGCGGCACATTGATCCATGGAACCTTTGTTGTAGGGGTTGGAACTTGTTATTGTATGACTGAATGAAAGTTATTTTTTGTCGATAAGATAAGGGTACATTACACCTACCCTTCAAGGAGGGAGAAAGTGGTGTAGACCCAGGGAATCCACTTGCACGACACCCTTGTACTTAGCAGGAAGAGAGTCGAAAATAGCATAAATCATAAGCCCATTATCCTGCCTACCCATATGAGCTAGGGAGTCTGCTTCAAAGTTATCCACCCTCCAACTATGGTGAACCATCTGCCCATTATTTTTCTCTCTCTTTCATCTGCGAATAATATATGTCAACTCCCAAGGTACCTCATATATTTCATGTAAATCCCTCACTAGGACTTCAGAGTCAGATTCGATCTCAGCCACCCTAAAGCCCTACCTCCTATAAACCATAGGACCGGAATGAAGTGCCTGCACTTTCGCACCCAGAGAGTTTCTCGGACCATAGAAGGCACTGAAACCAAGATGGATCGAACCTCGAGAGTCCTGAAGAACCCTACCGCCCCTCATAACCCCTTCCATGCAAGAAAAATCCATGTTATGCTTCAACCCAATACTGAGGGGATTCTATCTAACCCAATAACCGCTCATCCTATCAGGTTGCTGGGACGATTGATGAGGTTTCATATAGTAACCGAAGAATGCCCCCTTCACTAACGAATCAATCTTGATGATGAGTGATCTAACTCAAATTTCCATGAATAATAGAGAGCACTTGGATCCCAACTGAAAAAATTGTGAGCTTCCTAGATGTTCAAACATATGGACACAACAATGATGCTCCGTGCAGCACACTCCTTGACCCTGTTCTCAGAGCCGCGAAACCATGCAGTCCAGAAACCCCATAAAGACAGGGTGTCTCTCTCAAACATGTGAAAGAAAAACCTAGACCCAAACCTAGACTTAATAGTGGGTATTTGGGGTGTATCTTATGTTTTTAGGATCTGTAATGGTATTTTCTACCACATAGACCTAGCTTTTGGTGTAGGAAGATAGGTGTGATAATTTTTATAGGAAGGATTTTACATTTACTATCTATCTATCTATAATTATTTTCGACTATTAAGTTACCTTTTGATGCTTGTATTTTCCATTGTCACATAATGCCTCCCTGATTTCTCTAGTCGTACACCCTAAAGGTGATGGTGACCTTGCATTAGAGTTAATATGCCTTGAGATGCCAGTGATCCCTCCTACGGTTACAACTATATGATATCTTTATTTCACTAATATGGGAATTGGAACCTAGTTTCGAGAGGGATTTATGCATATGATGTAGTCTATGATAGGTGTTTCTCAATCTGCCTTGATTATGATAGAGTCGACTTAGGAGTTTCTGTAGCAACATCCTCCCACCTTTTTAGGGTATGGAGGACCTCATGCTATTAATTCATTGATTAAATCAATACATTATATATTTGGGAATCTAGAGAATCATTTAGAGCGGATGATCAATCTTGATGCATATATGGGACATGATTTTTCTAAGAGATGGTGGGATGTTATTTCGTAGGATGATCGATATATAGATATGATCTGGGTAGATTTATAAATTATCTTCTATGACTATTATTTCCCCAAACTCCGAGGGATGACCAAGTTGGAGAGTTTATGAACCTATAGTAGGAGGGAATGTCTTTTAAGGATTATTCCACTCACTTTACTAAGCTACAATAGTTTTCACTACCTCTAGAGGGTAACGATCTTATGATCACCTGACAATTTAAAGATGGGATATTAAACACCATATGGTCATAGTTCAATGTATTTTTGTTAAAGTATATATCTAAGATAGTAAACGAAGCCCTTATTATATATTGAAATATAAGGAAAGATTATAGTGTGAGTTAGGGTGGTTTGGAACCTAAATCTTTTAGTGGTTCTTCTAGAAAGCCCAAGCATTACATCGAGATTTCTCATGGGGGTGGAAATAGTCAGGCACCTTATGATGAGAATTTCTTAATATGTAACCAATGTGGGAAGATGGGACATATGAAACCCCAATGTTTACATGACCCACTAGAATGTAGAGGTTGTGGCAGGATGGGGCATATCCAGTGCTCTTATAAGAATTTTCCATCAGCACCTAGAGAGTGGAGATCTACAACTATTCCACATTCCGGAGAAGGGCCTATAGAATTGTGTTAGGTAGGTATATGGAATACCACCAGTTGATTTTTCCAAGGTGGTCGTCGAGGAATAGGTAGTCAGACTCTTGATTCTCAGTGCCATAAGAGTAGTCTTACCTAGGGAAGTCCGACAGTGACTCAAGGGAATGGTACTGGCTAGTTATATGAAGTACAACCGAGGCCAATAGAGAAGAGAACAAGATATTCTACTATATGAGGTACTGTTCTAGTAACCTCCACTTTAGTGCTTTCCTTATTTGACATCGGCACATCTCACTCATTTATATATGAGGCAATCATAGAGATTCTAGTCCTCAAGATCAAACACTTTTATGGTATTATGATGGTGGATTCCCTATTGGGTACCAAATCATAGGGTGTTGTCTATTGTAGAGACTATCTCTTTGATACATGTGAATATATATTCATATGGAATCTTTTCATCCTTAACATGATGTGATTTTATGTATTCATCAGGGTGGACTAGCTATTTCACTATCAATCCCATATTGACTACTATCATTGGAGGGTTAAATTTACATCAACATAGAGAATTAGGAATGTGTATAGGGAAGAATGGGATGTTCATGCGAGACGAGATGGACCAAGATGGTAGTGTTTGGGTAGTGTGATATCTTAAATTTCCAATCTTTTCTTAGATGATTAGGGGTTATGACCCACTATTTTCCCTCCTATAGTGTAGAGTTTAAGGGGAGTATTACCTGATGAATTTTCTAGGGTACCTCCAGTGAAGGAGGTAGAATTCACTATTGATCTAGTTCTACAAGATACACTAGTGAACATTCCTCCTTATTGGATGGAACCTATGGTGTTTTTGGAGCACAATAAACAATTGGAGGATCTGGAGGTTCAAGGATTTATACACCCTAATATTTCTCCTTGGGGTTCACCAATCCTTATTTCCACGAAAGTGGAAAATAACCTCAGAATTTGAATGGATTATTATCAATTGAACCAGATTATAGAATGGAATCTATATCAAATGACTCATATTGATGACCTGTTTGATTAGATCTATGTAGAGAGATTATTTTGAAAGATAGATTTGAGTTCAGGCTATCACCAGGTGCATGTCAGGTCATCGGGCATTCCTCACACAACATTCAGGAGAATTTATCATCTCTATTAGTACCTGGTCATGCAGTTCGATCTCAATAATGGACCACACTTTTCATGACTCTAATGAATCGGGTTTTAGACTCATATTTGGATTCATTCATGGTAGCATTTGTGGATGGAATCTTAGTGTATTCACGCTCCAGACACGACCATTCAAACCATCTTGAGACCGTGCTAAATACACTGAGAGAACAAGAGCTTTATGAAATACTTATACAATTCTACTTTGGGATTGATAACATCCACTTCTTGTGTCATACCATCTCAAGGTTAAGATTTTTAGTTATCGCATAGAATGTGAGAGATGTA
Organism: Viscum album; assembly: GCA_963277665.1. NCBI lineage: Eukaryota > Viridiplantae > Streptophyta > Magnoliopsida > Santalales > Viscaceae > Viscum > Viscum album. The sequence goes on from OY728133.1 coordinate 498,348,459, forward strand.
GTTTCCTGGGAGAATCCCAAGAACATCTTTGAAAATTATAGTTTCTTGCGGATATGAGGATATTATAGATGCTTCATAAAGAATTTCTCACAAAATATGACTTCTCTTATCAGATTGAAAAAATTAGTTTGTGAAATTCATATGGTCATAAGCTTATGATGCAGCCTTTTAATAGTTGATGGTCCATTTAACATTAGCACCAATATAGATTCTGGTGGATCCAAGAAGGACCTATATAGTCTACTATGATATATAAGGTATTAGGCATGGATCTATATTGGTTCATGATGAGTGAGTATTTACATACAGATATCATCAGTTGAGGCCTCATGAATTGAATTACCTGATTCAAAACCACAAGATACCTTCCATAGTTAATGTATTACACTGTTGGATAAACTATATACTTGGAGAGAATTTTTGGGTATTCATAGATCACAAAATCATTAAGTACGTATTTACATAGCATGATATAAATCTTATATAGCATAGGTCAATTGAATACCTACAGTCGTTTGATTTTGAGCTTTCTTATGCACTTGAGAAAGGTAATATTGTAGCCAATGTTTTGGGCTAGAAGTCTTAGAATTTTGCAGTTCGAGAGGCCAATGGATAATGGTAACTCATGGTATTATTTTTAGAGATTCATGTTGGGGTTCATAAGGATAATGGGAGGTATATCCTCTCAGACTTAGAAGTGAACTCCATCCTTATGGAATGAGTGATAATGAGGAGAATATCTGATCATAATGGAATTTTCCTAAGGGAAAGAATATTATATGATGATATATATTCTAGTTAGACTGTGGATGTGGAAGATACTTTAATATCCCATGGGTGTGTATGGGTGCCAGTGGACATCAAAGAGGAACTGATATGGGAATTTCATGCCTCAACATGAGTAGTTCATTCCAGTGTCACCAAGATGTTCTGATACATACACCACCCATATTGGTGGCTTGGTATAACATGGTCGATATCTGACTTTATCACTTGGTGTTCTAGTTATAAGTGTGTGAAGGTGGAACATTAGTGATAGATAGGGATTTACAGCCACTATATATTCTTGAGTGGAAACAATGTGATGTTTCTATGGATTTCATGATTGTTTTACCCATAAAAACTTTTGGTAATGATACAATTTTGGTTGTCATTGACCATTTGACTAAGGTGACATACTTATTACATGTTCAATAGACCTTCTTGGTAGATGATCTTGGGAGGATATATGTCATGAAGTTCATATGTATTCATGGAGATCATCCTTCTGTAATTTCTAATAGATATTATCTCTTCACATCATAGTTTTGGAAGGGGTTAAAGATGACCAAGGGTATATAGGTGCTTCTGAGCATGTCCTACCACCCTTAGACTGATTTATAAACATAACTTATGATTCAAGTGTTAGTGGACATGCACCGTGCATGTATCATTAATTTTGGGGGTTCTTGGGGGAAATATATTTCCCTTGTAAAGTTCCCTTATAACAACATCTTTCTAGTTACCATTCCGATGGATCCTTATGAAGACTTATATGGTAGGCCTTTTTGTTCATCTATGTTATGGCTAGAGGCAGGGGGAGAGCTATTCTTGGACCACTTCTCATTCAGGTGACTATAGATTAGGTTTAGTTGATTAGAAAGCGCATGATGATAGCTCAGTCTAGACAAGATTCATATGTCAATATATATCGCTGACCTCTTGAGTTAAAGGTTGGAGATTGGGTTTTCTTATGAGATTCACCTAGGTTGGTTCATAGAGGTATTTAGAGGTAGGTTAATATATCACCTTGGTTCATTAACCCTTAAAAGTTTTGATGTGGATCAGACTAGTGGAATATGTGAAAGAGTTTCGTCAAAGATACTGGTCTATGCACGATTTTTTTCATTCTCTCAGCTTCATTGATGTGATCTAGACCCATCAAATGCCTTTTATCCTGATGAAGTTGAGCTAGATATAGATTATTACTTCAAGGATTATCGAGTTTGTATTGTGGATTGGAGTATAAAGACACTCTGAGGAAGGTCCGTTCCTTTGGTATGGGTGCTAAAATAGCATAGAATAGTACAAGATGATACCTAAGAGTAGGAAGATAATATAAGAGATGAGTGGACAAAACTCTTTGCTGAAGATACCTCTTTACAATAAAAAGGAAAACCTAGGGATGAGTTCTTTCAAGGATGGGAGGATGTAATAACCCTTCTATTCACAAAGGTATGAATCATTTGTTTTTCAATATGTTTCCATTTTTTTAATCTTGGAAATTATGTGTTACGGAATAAGGAAGGTCCCTAGAGTATTCATGGATTTTTTGTAGCCCAGAGTTTTGGAAAATGGGAGAACAGGGTAGGACACTTGGTTATCACATGGTAATTAGTAACTATGCAGTATAATCGTAAAGGGAACCTTATGAGATATAAGGGCCAGACAGTTTGTCTTTAGCCATGTGACCTAAACAGCATGAATGTTTTGGATTATTGACCATCTTGAAAGATTTTTTTTTATTTTTTTCACATAGTAAGGGAAACCATACAACTTAACCATGCATGGTATCTCCTTGTACATCAGGATTAGCACAATTTTCACACATTTTGGACTAAAAACGTGCCCTTGTTTTTTAGGGTGAATTATCCATTTTTACCTTTTCCAATATTATAACAATTTTTCCTCTCACCTCTTAATTTCTAGTGGATGAGCAACCTTTCATCCTCCCATGTGACCCCATCTTATTCAACCTATTCTCCTTGATAACTCTCCCATCCAAATTTTGAATTGAGTATCGAAGGAATCATTGGATGGCTAGTGGTATGCTCTTGAATCCTCTTCCTTCTATTTTAAGTATATATTTGGATTCGTTCTACTATTTAGGTGAAAGATCATTTGACCTATTTTGATGGAATTTATCTGTTAGTCATTTTTCTTCCAAACTACTTTGAATCTGAGGTTGCTATCAAATGAGGAGTCACAAACAACCTAAATGTTCTAGTTGTTTTCCTTTAAAATAAATTAGTTTTCATGGCCGTGTTGTAGTTCTATACACCATCCATTGTAGCGTGTTGCCTTAATTTGAGGTTTTTGTTTATGAATTGATATACACTCTTTGTTATACTTCTGAGGATCATAATTAAGTGAATAGAGAATGCTGACCTCAATTAGGGACACCCCTAGGGTGTTCTGGCTTGAAATTCCCCTTTGTATTTAATCGATTGAATTCCTGTAACACATTCTATGCATTTATCCTAGTTTTTAAATCGATTTTTCCACTGTTATATAAATGTTTGTTGAAATGAAAAACGTTATAAATTCTTGGATTTATTTATAAATGGAATTTCACATATAGGTAATTTCCAATTGATAGTGGCACCTTCTAATTTCTTCCTTGAACCTTGTAAACCATTTTTAATTAAACAACTTGTATAAACTAAATGTATTTATTCACGATAGTTGGTCAAGACTAAATGAATTAAATAGAAAAAATGAATAAATTCCAATGGGTGTTAAGGTCCCACAAATTGTTCTATTTATTAATTCCATGGATTATATAAATTATGACACCCTCTTATATATAATGGGATTGATTATTAAATTGGCCATGAGTTGATCACTTGGTTTATTATATAATTAGGATTAAGACTTGATATGGGATATGGAATAATGGTTAAGGGTTCTATTAGGAATAAATATTCGTGCTCCCTGACATCAGATGTTGAGCATGACGTCTCACACCATTAACATTATTTGTAGGATGGGAATGACACACCACATATCTTGTTTTAGGTGTTGAAATGATGAAACACCCACCATGTCAAGTGTTGAGAATGACTTTTATAAACCATCATGAGATATAGGGATTGTACCCTTTGTCTTGAGCTTATAGGATCATTTAGATTGGTTATAGATGACTGAGTTACACCCTGGTTTAGTCAGCACCTAGTATTTTTGGTTATTGGCTACTTACATCTACATGCACTTAGTCTAAATAGGTGGATGAAATATATAAATATACTATAAATATTATTACTATATACATTGTTACTGATAAGACAATCATTCCATCCATGAGCTGAAGTAGATATATCCACTTGGTTCCCTTTAGGAACTTGAGCGGTATGGTGATTTTTTATTCAGCATTGCATATTATTTCATTTATATCTAAACAATTTTGTTTCAATATACACTACTTAGATTACTTTTAGACACCATTGGTGGTGGCCTACTTGGATTTTATCTCACAACCTACTCTGGTTGCCTTTGGAATTAATGTAGATTACTTGTCTATAAGTATAGATAAGGGAAATCACCCTGCAACTGATTATTGATATGCTTAGGTTATAGTTGGAGCATAGAAGTAGAGTATCGACATATTCTTTAGATGATAGAGTATCATTATTTTGATATTTTATAGTTTTTCTATAGCATGTTGCATATGCCTATCCCATATTTCCCTTTTGTATATTAGCATTGTCATGAACCGTCCTCGGTGAAGTTCCCAATCAGGATCTAAGTATCACTGAGAGGGGGAGGGGGTGAATCAGTGATATCTTTTTCTTTTTAAGTTTCCCCGTTTTGAAACAACCTTCGCCTCCTGTTAAAGAGTTTCTTCCCTACTGAACACACACAACCACAGGAACACAAGATTTATAAGGTTCACTACTCAACAAGACTAGCTACGTCCTTGGTATGGTACAGAAACAATCCAGTACCACACAATCCACTAGAAAACAATCCTTTTATGTGGAATACAACGAGTAGGATATAACCTTACACTCGTGCAGCACTTTAAAAACAATATAATAGTGCATGTGCTCCCTCTTAGCACAAATAGGGTAACACAATGATTCAGTGCTTCTTTACAATTGAACAGATGTATTCTCTGAAGTACAAATCTTCACTTTCTTACCCAGAAGCCGGTAAGAACCCTCTTACGCAAAACTGAATATGTGCGAAGACCCCAAATATTTCGCGCAGCCTTTAGGGTGACTTGCGCGCAATTCAAATGACTTGCGCGTAAAAACCCCTTTTGGCGCGAAAAACATTTTCGCGCAACTTTCCTTTTGCGCGCAACTTTTTCCCTTTTCGCGCAACTTCTCAACTTTTCGCACAGCTATCCTCTTTTCATGAAAACTTCTTTCTTTTCGCGCAACTCACTTAGCATATAATTAATGCGCACCAGAGCTCGAGATTTCTTCTAAGTGTCGAGCATTAACAACTAACAAGGATTAGCCTCATATTTATAGGCATTTTTAAACCCGCGCGAAAAACACTAATCCGCGCGTAAAACCTCCTCCATGCACGTAAAAACTCTTTTATGAAACTTCATATTTCGCGCCATGCTTCAATATTTCGCGCACCTCATGCCTTTGCCATTTTTCATCCTTCTAAGCACGAAGAACCAATTGCGCGCAAAATTCCGCACCGCGTTCCATATTGCGCGCAAACCCAATCTTTCCTGCAACATCAGATTTCACGCACTGCTCCAATATTTCGTGCATTTTATGCTTTTGCCAATTTTCGATCTTCCGATCTCGAACCATCATTTGCGCGAAAACTTTATTCCTCAATTTCGCGCACCATTCCAATATTTCGCGTATCCCGCAGATTTTTCGCGCAACCCGCTACTATTTCGCGCATCCCGCAGATATTGCGCGCACCACTATATTTTTGCGCGAAACATGCCTAAATTTCAGCGCACTCCATTCCTTTGTCATTTTTCAACGTTCTGACCTTGAATAACTCTTTTTCACGTATAAACCATCTTCAATCTTATGCGCAACATCCATTCACATTTCTTCATCTCCCGTTTTTCAGGCCCTAAAATTTGGCAAACACTGGAAAACGGCGCCACCTTAAACTGTGCTTTTCTGCCATCCCCAGATTGTCTATTGCTTTGCCATTTTATCTCTTTCCTGCTTCCCATAACCATTCTTCTGCTCTTATCACAAATCCCAATATCGTGATATTTATCCTTTGATAGATCAGCTTAAGCATCGTCAGAGTTGCAATGAGAACTGAATCTTTCCTATCTTCCAACAGCATCATTCCTTCCAATCAAAACATTATATGACTGACATCATCATTTCTCCCCCTTTCCTTCATAAGGCTTGCATCACAAGTTCTCCTAACTCATGATTTGTGTGAAATACATACCAGCAAAGCATCGTCTGATTTATGATCCTTCTACAAAGTGAATTGATTTATCGCCTTTGACAACAAAATACAACACTCTGCAAAAGATAATTCTTCAAACTGTCATCTTCATTCAACTTGGTCCCAACAATCTCCCCCTTTGGATTTTGTTGTCAACAAAGATTCATAAATCACTTAATTTTGAAACCTTTTGCAATGGATTACTTATCAATAATTCTAAGACTACGTGAGCTAACTCATTGTAGGAAACAAGATTTATTGACAGCCAAAACCATGCTGTCCAAAAGCAGTGACTGTAAAATCTCATGAACATACCTCCTCATCCTTCTTCAAAACATCTTGCAATCTTTTACTTCAGCATTCTTCACTCTTGCAATAGCATTCTTCACTTCATCAACTTTCCTGTAAAACAACTTTGTTTCCTACAACCACTCCAACAAATAGTTAGAATAGTTCACTCACATACATGCTGAATTCACAGCTTACCCACAACTCTCCCTTAATACATTCTTCCTTATGGATAGATTTATGAAACAATTCTCCCCCTTGACAATACTATCCAAAGCTAAGACGAGAGAGGGGACAGAAACATGTACCTTAACCTTGATGAGAAGGAGGTTGTACACCCATGTTCAACCTCAACTTTGCAAATGGTTCCTTCGGTAACGGTTTTGTAAATATATCAGCAACTTGTTCAGATGTAGGAACATACTTCAGCCTCAGTTCATTCTTTTCAACCTGCTCTTTGATAAAGTGGTACTTTATATCAATGTGTTTTGAACGAGAATGTTGTACTAGATTTCTTGTAAGATTGATTGCACTCTGATTATCACAACCCAAGAGCAATGGTAGCTTTACTTCAACAAGTAGATCTTCTAGCTGAGTCTTCATCCACATTAGTTGAGTTGCAGCTTGAGTAGCAGCAACATACTCAGCCTCAGCTGTGCTAAGAGTTACTGAATTCTGTTTCTTGGTATGCCAACTAACACAGCTTTTTCCTAGAAAGAATAATCCACCAGATGTGGATCTTCGATCATCAACATTTCCTGCCCAATCAGCATCAGAATACCCAAATAGATCAATATTTTCAGAGCCATCATACCGGATTCCAAAGTTTGTTGTGCCTTTGATATATCTGAGAATTCTTTTTCCAGCAATCAAATGTGATTCTTTAGGAGCACTTTGAAATCTTGCACATAAAGTAACAGCATAGACGATGTCGGGTCTTGAGGCAGTCAAATATAGCAGACTTCCAATCAGTTTTTGAAACTCTTTCTGATCAACTTCCTTGCCTTCTCCATCTTTAGAAAACTTGGTTCCCACTGAAATCGGTGTGGAAACTGGTTTCGAATTTTCCATGCCAAACTTCTTCAGAAGTTCCTTAGCATACTTTTCTTGAGACAGAAAAACATGATTCTTCTTCTGTGAAATTTGTAACCCAAGAAAGTACTTCATTTCACCTAGCATGGACATCTCAAATAACTTCTTCATCTCCTCAGCAATTTTTTCACATGATCTTTCATTATCTCCAGCAAATAAAATATCATCGACATAAACAATAACGATCAGTGAAAACTCCTGACATTTCTTGATGTAGAGATTGTTGTCAACTCTCCCTTTCTTAAAGTTCATCTTCTTCAAGCAAGTATCTAATTTAGAATACCATGATCTCGGAGCCTATTTTAGCCCATACAGAGCCTTCTTCAACCTGCACACATAGCTTTTATCTTTCCCAATAAAAAATCCACAAGGTTGATCAATGTAAACTTCCTCGTCAAGATCACCATTCAAGAATCAAGATTTTACATCCATTTGAAAGATTTTGTAACCTCGTTGTGCAGAAATAGAAAGAAATATTCTGATTGTTTCTAATCGAGCTACTGGAGCAAAGGTTTCATCAAAGTCAATGCCTTCAATTTGTGAATACCCTTTGCAGACCAATCTTTCCTTGTTTCTTATTACATTACCTTCTTCATTCAGCTTGTTTCGAAAAACCCACTTTGTACCAATAATGTTCTTGTTGTACGGCTTGGGTACAAGTTCCCAAGTATTGTTCTTCTCTATCTGATCAAGCTCTTCATTCACAGCATGAACCCATTCTGGATGCTCAAATGCTTCATTTACATCATTCGGTTCAACTTTCGAATAAAGAGAAGTATGTGATATAGCATTAGTTGTTCTTCTTGTTTGAACCGTCTGATTTTTATCTCCAATAATGTTCTGATCCTCCACTTGTTTCCTCAACCTAGGATGAGTTGTTTGAGCTTCATCCTCATCACTTGATATTTCTGAGTCAGATTCCTCTTCTTGAGTAGGATGAACAAATTCTGCAACATTATCAGAATTGTTAACAAAATCTTCTCTATCCCGCTCGACTTCCACATCAACATATGAATGCTTTTCTTTCTCAGCACTTTCAACAACTTTTACATCTGAAGAATCAATAATTCTTCCTATTTCTTTATTGAGGCATCTATATTCTCTTCCTTCTGGAGCATAGCCGAGAAAAATTCCGTCATCTCCTCTTTGCTCGAACTCTCCCAGATTTCCACCTTTCTTCTTTATAATACATGGACTCCCAAAGACTCTCAAGTGTTTCAGACTTGGAGTTTTTCCATAGAACATTTCATATGGAGTCATATCTGAGTTGGGCCTATAGAAACACCGGTTCTGAATATACACAACAGCTCTCATGGCTTGCCTCCAATAATAATGAGAGAGACTATGTTCAAGTAACATAGTTCTCCCCATTTCCACCAGACTTCGATTCTTTCTTTCAGCCACCCCATTTTGTTGAGGTGTGTATGGTGAACTAAACTCATGCCGAATTCCATGTTTCTCAAGATAACTTTCAAACTCTTCATTTTTATACTCACCACGATTATCAGTTCTCAACTTATTCACTGAATACTCACATTCTTTCTCTGCTTTCCTTCTGAAACTCTTAAACATTGTTAGAGCATCTGACTTATGTCTCATGTACATAACACAAGTAATGCGAGTAAAGTCATCAATGAAAGTAATGAAGTAATTATCTCCATTTGAAGATTGGTTGCTCATTGGCCCACATATATCTGAGTGTATGAGTTCTAAGGGTCTTTTTGAGCGAATTTCAACTCTCTTGTGCATAGAATTAGCAATCTTCCCTTTCTCACAAATAGTGCAGCACCAATCTCTTTCTCTTGATAAATCAGGCATATCCCGAACACTTTCTCGCTTTGAAAACTTGCACATATTTCTCTGACACATATGCCCCAGCCTTTTATGCCATAATTTATTTTCATCCACCACACTCATGTAACAAGAGTTCTGTCCATCCCCAACTTGGAACAAATTCCCTCTTGTACGCTGGCCCCTTGTAACTATGTTTCCATCATTTTCACTTTTTACAACAAATCCATCTTTTCTGAAGATCACTTTGTTGCCCTCATCACAGAGTTGTGACACATTGAGAAGGTTGTGTTTCAGTCCATCAACATATAGTGTTTTTCTGGATTTAATCTTTTCTTTTCCAATGATGGCCGATCCAACACCTTTGATCCTTAGAGATTCATCATTTCCAAATGTCACAGTTCCCTCTTTAAAGTCTTTCACATTCTTCAGCAGCTTTAAGTCTCCTGTCATATGATATGAACATCCACTATCAAGAATACATGGACGTTGTCCTTTGGTAGCATTCAAAGCTGTTTCAACAATAAGTGCTTTTTGTTCTTCCTTTTCCTTCACTTTCTGTTTTGCTTTTTCCAATTTCCTAGCCAAATCAATGTGTTCTGGCCAGAGAACCATGCATTCTTTCTTTTCAGACATATCATACTTGTCCCTTTTGTATTTTAAAAACTCTGTCTTCTGAGGATTATTAACAAACTTTTGTTGCTCTGGTAACACACTAAGGCAGCCCTTAGCAAGATGTCCAGGTTGATCACATCTTTCACAATAAGTTTCCAGTGGTTGGAATCTATTCCCAACTTTCACACCAGTCTTCTCAGATATCTTCTGAAACTTATTTGGAGATCTTCTATTTTGAAAGCGCTGACTCCCCCTCAATCCTTGTCCTTCAAAAATTTTGGAATAGTTGTAATGTTGTTGGTTAAACCAACACATACTTTCCATGTGTCCGAATCCACCACAATACCAGCAGCAACCATAGAAAGAATATTTACCTCTGAAACTTTTATACTGAATGGAGTTGTGAACACGCTTCTCAAAAACCATCATATTTTCATTTGTAACTCTCTTCTTCAGCTCAGATTCAATAGTACCAGAAGTATTGGAAGATTTTCTTGACTCAAGGTTTTTATGCACTTCTGATTTTTCTGCATTGCTGATTTTGACCACATACTTTGTCTTTCCAGCCTTGTTCTTATCAGAACCAGTTTTGTCTTTCATTTCAACCTTTGAAGGTAAGTTTTGTAGATACCTTTTTGGTTCATTCTTACTGGAACATTCCCCTACTTCTGAGATAGAATTTTTGGAACTGATATTAATTTCTTTAGCTTTATGCAGTTTTTGTTGGACAAGTTCCAACTCTTCTTCTTTTGCCTTCAACTTCACTTCAAGATGATCATTACGATTCTTTGTATTCTCAAGAGATTTTTTCAGATCATCAATCTCTTTTTCCATCATGATTTTATCATCTGTAAAACCTTGTTGTTTGTTTACTGTGGAATTTTCTTTTATTAACTTGTTGTTTTCTTTCTCAAGTTTTCTGATCTTCCTCAAACATTCCTTCAGCTCTTCTTTCAGATACAGTTCAAGTTGAGTCTCTTCTTCTTCAGTACTACTACTCTCATAATCATCATTACTCACTGTTGCAAAAAAGGTACTCTCTCTTGTTTATTAAGTAGCAGATTTTTCTGATTCAGTCTCGCTATCATCATCTTCCTTATCTTTTGACAAAAAGCTTCTTCTTTTTGATTTAAAGAACTTTTTATTCTGACTTCTACTAGAATATTTATCTTTTTGATCCTGTTTCTTCCAAGACCTTCTTGGTCCCCTGTCTTCTTCATCACTGACGGCATCTTTCCCCTTTTGAGGGCAATTCGCCGCAAAGTGGCCAACTGCTCCACATTCAAAACATTTCAAAGGGAGTTTCCCTTTGTATTTCCCTGTGCCTCTTTTAACATTTTTAGAAAACAAGGATAAAATTTCATCAAAATTTTGACATACCTCATTTTCAGAGTTGGATTCACCAGCTTCTTCATTAATAAGAATTTTCTTCGACTTCTCTTTCTTTTCTGCCCTGAAAGACATTTCTCTATCAGTTTTTGCTTTGCTCTTCATGGTCTTCTATCTTCTCATCTCATAAGTGATGAGATTACTGTGCAAATCATCAAGAGATAATGTTTCCGGATCTCTGTCTTCTAGTAAAGAAACTTTAGCATCAAATTTGTCAGGCAGAATTCTCAGGATCTTTTCAACAACTATATCATCTTCTAACTTTTCACCAAGGCATCTTATTGTACTGACAATGTCATTAACTCTGGTAAAGAATTCCCCAATAGATTCAGATTCTCCCATTTTCAAGTCTTCATACTTCAGCCACCAGATTTGTAGTTTTGCCTTCTTCACTTTTGTATTTCCTTCATAGATATTCATTAGCTTATCCCAGATGCCTTTAGCAGTAGTGACACCTTTCACTCTTAAAAACTCACTCTCAGAAAGTGATGAGAGTAATGCATTTTTATCTCTTCCATCATTCTCAAGATTCTTCTTATCGACAGGAGTAAGAGGGACCTTGTCATCAATATCAGGAAATCCATCTGTTGTAGTTTCAAGAACTTCATATCCAAGAGACATAAGATATGGCATCATTCTTTCCTTCCAGATGTGATAGTTCTTTCCATCGAATATTGGAATCCCCTTACTGTTCACGCAATTTAGATTTTCCATCACAACTTCTCTTCAAACACTTCAGCAAAGAGTAAACGAAGGCAACCTCCCTCTGATACCAATTGAAGTTCCCAATCAGGATCTAAGTATCACTGAGAGGGGGAGGGGGTGAATTAGTGATATCTTTTTCTTTTTAAGTTTCCCATTTTTGAAACAACCTTCGCCTCCTGTTAAAGAGTTTCTTCCCTGCTGAACACACACAACCACAGGAACACAAGATTTACAAGGTTCACTACTCAACAAGAGTAGCTACGTCCTTGGTATGGTACGGAAACAATCCATTACCACACAATCCACTAGAAAACAATCCTTTGATGTGGAATACAACGAGTAGGATATACCCTTACACTCGTGCAGCACTTTAAAAACAATATAATAGTGCATGTGCTCCCTCTTAGCACAAATAGGGTAACACAATGTTTCAGTGCTTCTTTACAATTGAACAGATGTATTCTCTGAAGTACAAATCTTCACTTTCTTACCCAGAAGTCGGTAAGAACCCTCTTACGCAAAACTGAATACGTGCGAAGACCCCAAATATTTCGCGCAGCCTTTAGGGTTACTTGTGCGCAATTCAAATGACTTGCGCGTAAAAACCCCTTTTTGGCACGAAAAACATTTTCGCGCAACTTTCCTTTTGCGCGCAACTTTTTCTCTTTTCGCGCAACTTCTCAACTTTTCGCGCAGCTATCCTCTTTTCATGCAAACTTCTTTCTTTCCGCGCAACTCACTTAGCGTATAATTTATGCGCACCAGAGCTCGAGATTTCTTCTAAGTGTCGAGCATTAACAACTAACAAGGATTAGCCTCATATTTATAGGCATTTTTAAACCCGCGCGAAAAACACTAATCCGCGCGTAAAACCTCCTCCATGCACGTAAAAACTCTTTTATGAAACTTCATATTTCGCGCCATGCTTCAATATTTCGCGCACCTCATGCCTTTTCCATTTTTCATCCTTCTAAGCACGAAGAACCAATTGCGCACAAAATTCCGCACCACGTTCCATATTGTGCGCAAACCCAATCTTTCCTGCAACATCAGATTTCGCGCACTGCTCCAATATTTCGCGCATTTTATGCCTTTTCCAATTTTCGATCTTCCGATATCGAACCATCATTTGCGCGAAAACTTCATTCCTCAATTTCGCGTACCATGCCAATATTTCGCGCATCCCGCAGATTTTTCGCGCAACCCGCTACTATTTCGCGCATTCCGCAGATATTGCGCGCACCACTTTATTTTTGCGCGAAACATGCCTAAATTTCCGTGCACTCCATTCCTTTGTCATTTTTCAACGTTCTGACCTTGAATAACTCTTTTGCACGTATAAACCATCTTCAATATTATGCGCAACATCCATTCACATTTCTTCATCTCCCGTTTTTCAGGCCCTAAAATTTGGCAAACACTGGAAAACGGCGCCACCTTAAACTGTGCTTTTCTGCCATCCCCAGATTGTCTATTGCTTTGCCATTTTATCTCTTTACTGCTTCCCATAACCATTCTTATGCTCTTATCACAAATCCCACTATCGTGATATTTATCCTTTGATAGATCAGCTTAAGCATCGTCAGAGTTGCAATGAGAAATGAATCTTTCCTATCTTCCAACAGCATCATTCCTTCCAATCAAAACATTATATGACTGGCATCATCATTTCTCCCCCTTTCCTTCATAAGGATTGCATCACAAGTTTTCCTAACTCATGATTTGTGTGAAATACATACCAGCAAAGCATCGTCTGATTTATGATCCTTCTACAAAGTGAATTGATTTATCTCCTTTGACAACAAAATACAACACTCTGCAAAACCTAATTCTTCAAACTGTCATCTTCATTCAACTTGGTCCCAACACTCGGGGCCCGTGCCGTGACTACCCCAAGCCCGCCTTCCATAGGCCAGGGGCTGGCGACTAGCACCAAGGCGTAAATCCTCGTAAAAAGGGAAGACATTGCCTTTGAAAAGTAAACAAACACCACAAAGCAAACAAGCAGTAGAAGTAAACACTAAGTAAAAACTAAGTACAACAGTAAGTGCGGAAAAGTATGTAGGGCAGAATACAAACCCAAACTAAAAGTAAAATACAACTGGAAGGGAAAATAGTAACTGAAAAGTAAAGCCGCAACGTCGAGCTGTCCACTGGAAATCCCACCTGAAGGGTGAGTACAGATAGCCTCCACAGCTCCTCGGGTCTAGTCGTCCGCTCCGAGAACGTCCCGCCCAGTGGTCCACCTCTAGGTACCGTCCTGCTCCGCAAGCCTCAACCACGATCAGCGATGTCCGTCATCTGCAACCAACACAACGTAGTGCGGGCATAGCCCGTGCAGGGGTGAGTATAAGCTACTCAGTAGGGACCCTGAGACCCCCGAAGGTCTCCCAAAATCCACAAAGGAAAGATACAATCACGAAGTAACATCCGACACTGCTTAGGTATATTCCCATACATATACCTAAGTCATCAAATCCAGCTCGCTCCAACCTCCGAGCCCAAGTACAACCCAGTCCACATAGGAAATCATAACCCAGTACACACAGGAAAGCAAACGAAATCCACACAGGATAGCACAACACAATCCACAAAGGAATACAAAATAGGATTCAGCTCACATAGGTATACTTCTTTGTATGATGATAGAGATGATCAGATATATCCACTGATTCATCTAAGCCGTCGGACCCATAAAGGATCGATAGTTACTAACCCCCGCAATGACCCACACAGGATCAGACCCACATAGGATCTATAGGCGATGACCCACACAGGACCGCTGAGCGCTGACCCACACAGGATCGGTCCCACACAGGATCTGTAGCACCGATCCGCGTAGGATCGATGAGTGCTGTAGTCGTCGCCGTCGAATCCACTGAGGATCTCTGCACAGTCGTCATCGTCGTTGTAGTCACAACCAACTCTAGGGTTCCCGCACACAGCAAGCTCGTTCGGGAGGGTCCGCTCCACGAGCCAAGAGACTGATAAATCAACTGACACATAGTCCGGAGTTAATGTATCCAAAAGTTATGTATCATCAACAGGAACTCAACGCCACAGACGCCGTGTCAATCAGACGTCCGGTCTGAGAGTTATTGGCTTTTTCGTCCCAGGGGCCCGGTTGGTTTTTTAAGTCAAAAACAACCCGACCATACTCCACCTGTGTCCAATCCTTGGGCGGAGTAAGAAAAAAGATCCGTCTCACTAAGAGGAATCCAGCAAAGTCGACGACATGTCATTCGGATATCCAGAGCTCAAGTTATAAGCGTTTCCGCTCTGAGGGCCCGGTTGGTTTCATGTACGAACCAACCTGGTCGAACCCAAAGTACTCTGAAACCTTGAGTGCGATATTTCGAAACGACCGTCTCGATCCAAGGATCGCATCTTCATTGACGGTGCATCAATCAGAGGTCCATAGATCAAGATATGAGCAAAAGACCAAAAAGGGTCAAAAAACGGGGGGTTTGGGCCCGGACCGACCCGGCCCAACCCCCCTGGGTCGGCCTGAACAGGGTCGACCGGACCCGAGTCTGGGTCCAACCCGGCAGGGCGCGACCCAGCCCAGCTGGCGCGGCCCGGCCCGGCTGCCGCGGTCCGACCCCGCCCGGCCTGGGCGCGACCTGGCCGACGCTGGCCGGTTGGCCGGCGGGTCGGCTCGGCCGGTTACTGGCGAGCGGAGTGGGGGGCGCGCTGCCCCCGCGTGAAGGAGCCGCGGCCCCGCGTGGGGCCGCCCTTTCCAGCGGACGCAGCCGACTACCGCGTCCCATCCCCCTCCGGCCCCACGCGGTCGTGGGACGGCGCGCTGCCGCCACGGCTTCAGCCGCGGTGGCTCCTTCCGGCGGCGCACCGGGCGCCGCCGCCACCTACCGCCGGCGCCGCTGTTCTCGTGAGGCGCACCGGCGGGCTGCTCCATGGACCACCAGACAAGTTCCGGTGGTCTGAAATTCACGCTGTCTTCGCCAAAGGCCCTCCCGGGGTCCTTCCTTCACTACGAGGACCTCACATCGCCCGTGCGGCTTACTTTGTCGTCGTCCGCCATTTCGCACACCAAGAACAAAAGGGCGGTGTGTTCAGACTTGTTCGTTGGTTCTCACCCACCGCGTTAGCAGTTTTAAAAGTCTCACAACAAATATTTAATCATACGTCGCGGGTATAAATCACAATGATTTAATATAATCAACCCCTACCTCAACGTTGTCGTCGAACGTGAGATCGTCGCAGAAGAAGAGGATCATCGCATCGCGGAAGGGGCGTCACTTTCGTCGCGGTACACAGCGTCGTGTAGTCAAACTCCAAGGATTAAAAACACACAGATTTAATTGCATCAATTAAACCCATGTTGAGGATAAAATTCACAAAGGAATTAAAAGAACCGCAACCCCCTAACTCAATTGGTTGTTGATCGAAGATTGTCGCGGGGAAGGAATGTCGTAGAAGAAACATCGCGGAAGGAGAGGATCGTCGGCGTCGTCGATCTCCGAGGGTCTGGCGTTCTTCTTCTCCCTTCGTCGGAGGCCGGCGTTCTTCACGTTCTTCACGAGGGAGAACGATGATCTTCAAGTTTTAGAGTTTCTCCAAAACCTCTCAACAAGCCACCCCTCAACAAAAAGTGTTGGTCTTATTTTATTATCATGCCAACAATTTGAAAATCAAGATAAGAAACCAAACAATTAATTTGAAGAATTAATTGTAACAATTTAACTGCCCAATTAAATGGGGCGTTTCTTAACCAGAAAAACACATGGTTGACTTTCATTAAAGAGGGGTTTTCACGGGTGCGTTACATAGAGGAAAAGAAACGGTGTGGCTCGTGAGGGCCTCACCTCACAAATATCCTACCAAGTGGGTAGGATATCTTGGGACCCACCTTATCTTCTTAACTTAGCTTAACTGGCTTTAAGTGGCTTTAAGTGAAATAAAAATAAAGTGTTGCACCACTTTTATTTTATTTCTTAACTTAACTCCAAAAATTTACAACCACACCCGAGTAAACACAACTCCGGAAAAGGCATTTATAAGTAAATATCGGCGCTGCAATTCCATCGGTGGCCTCAGAATTCGATTCCGAGCAACGGTTCAAAAGTTAGAAAAACCCACTCGTACGTTCACTGAAGGTACCCGATCCAAACTTCGGAAAATGATTCCGGGCACATCGGGCCTCGGAATCATGTTCCGTCAGAAACTGCGTTCTTGTAAAATTCCAAAGAAAATTAAGAAAAAAATTTCCTTGAATTTTATGGGTCTTTACAAGCATTACCTGAATTCATTTTTATGAAATAACCTTGTGGATTTTGATTATTATTCAGTTTCTCAGTTATTTACATTTCTATAGTTTATTATTTTTATGTCTGGTATATCCTTCTTCTCATTATGATGGGTTACTGGACTAGTCATTAGTGTCAGTTATATTTTGCTTTAGATATTGAAATTTATTTTTTATATCTTCTATTACACTTTGGTTTGAGGGTATAGTCTTCTCACTATACCATGTTTACACACTCGCTACTATTCAGTAGCCTCTAGTGTACCTAGACCTGGGCTTGAGGCCATGTGACCCACCAGCTCGGGGAACTAGTTAATTATATCTTGATCTTAGACATCACACTTTTTTGGAATTTTGTAAATAAATTTTTCTAAACAATAACATGCATTTCCCATGCTTTATTAATTTAAATATGAAATTGTTGAAAATAATAGAAAGAAATATATTTTAATTTTTCACTGTTCTAATCTGAGTTGCAGAACTTTTATTTAGAATGGTGAAATTGAGAAGAATTAAAGATATATTAATGATGATTTTCAAGATGAAAAGACTAATTAAATCAAATAAATGAATCGTGATATCGAATTAGTGGCAATTGGGAATGCACCACTAATTGAGCATCTATATGGTAATGCTGAATATTAGTTGTATACAAGTTTTATGAAATTTATTGTTTCATAAATGGTGTAAATATTTATTAACATGAAGGGAAAATGGATGGATTGAAAATATTTTTACAGATGTTATAATATTATTGAAAAAAATACTTTCTAAAGATAAAAATATTACATATTCACATTATATTGTGAAGAAAATATTAAGATCGATGAGTTTGGGGTATAATAAAATACATGACCTCTTGAATGAATGTGTTCTATATAGGAAATAATATAAATGTCTTTTAGAGTGTCCAAAATATGGTACATTATGTTATAATTTTAGAAAACAAATAATAGTTTGATTTAGTAGTTACGAATAATCTTGCTAAGGAAATTGGGTATCGTCCAATAATTCATTTTTTAAAATGTTTTTTTTGAAACTTTAAATGATGTAAAAAGGTTAAGATGACATGAATAACATTGAATATATGATGGATTTTTTTTCATCTTGCTAATTTTTCATTGTGAAAAATTATTTATCAATAATTTTCTATATTCCTAAATTAAGATACAAATATCATACTGGGATGTGCACAGATGGAATGAGTCTATATCAAAGAATTTATTGAAAACATAGTTCCTATATTGTTTTATTAGTAAATTACCACTCATGTCCTGAATTTTTTTTGAAGTGAAAATATATCATGTTGAGTTTAATTATATCTAGACCAAAACAACATGGAAATAATATTGATGTTTTATTTTCACAATTAATTTATGAATTGAAACTTTTATAAGAGGAAGGTATTAGAGTGTATGATTATTATAAAATGCAACACTTTCAACTTAATGAAATGATTATGATCACTATAAATGACTTCCCAACATATGAAAATTTGTCTGGATATAATGTTAAGTTGTATAAATATTTTCCAATTCATGAAAAATGGACATAATATTATCAACCAATACATGGAATCAATATTGTATACATTGGTTATTAGATATTTTTGTCTATGGATCACTCTTATCAAATATTAAATAATATATTCAGTGACTCATAATAATTTTTTATTTCTCCAAAACCCTTTTACACCTATTATTATTTTGCGAGGGTGAAAACCATTGATATCACATTTGGAAAGACATTTTTTTCATAATGATAGAAATATTTAAAGGAAACAATCAATAATTGTTGAAATTACCTATTGGATATATCATAAGGTTAAACAGAATATGATGTTATGAATTTGGAGAAGAATATCAATGAATGCTTGATTGGAACATTGTTATAAATTTAAAGAAGTAATAAAGATGGGTTGAATGAAATATTTGAATTTACTCTCAATGGGAATAAATTTAGTGTTAGATACCACTCCTAATGGAAGACGAACAAACCTGCAACCAGCATGACATAAATTTTCCAAGAGGGAGAAAATTAGTTTTTTTTCACTAACTCTATGGTATCAATGTGACGGATGGTTATTATTAAAATGTAAAAAAATTTGTTTCACTGAAAGATTTGCAGTTGATAGGTATTAAATATCATGATTACCACATCATTATGCAACAAATCTACCAGTTTCAATACATTGAATGTTACCCATTCTTGTGAGAATAACTATCATGTTAGAGTATTATTTTTTCAATTCAATTTGTAACAAAGTTATTGATCTAAATTCATTGATAAATTTAGAGAATCATGAATTTTCTATACTTTTTCAACTGGAAATTTAGTTTCCACCATTCCTTTTTAATATCATGGTACATCTAATGATTTATTTGGTGCAATAAATAAATCTTTGTGGACTTCAATATCTCTATTGGATGTATAATTTTAAAATGTATATGAGGATACTGAGGAATATGTTATGAATATATATCTACCTGAAGCCTCTATTATTGAGAATTATATTTATGATGTGGTTGAATATTTTTGTACAAATTAATTTTTTGTAGTGGATCACATTGATTATCATAAATTTCACGATAAACAAGTCAGTTCTAGGTTAAAGGGGATATGTGAATTGAATGTAAAATCATTGACAGTGAATAGATAAACCATGAAAAAAATTTCATCTTAAAGAACATAGAAGAAGATTATCTATATATAACATTACATATTAATTTCTTAAAATAATTTTATCAAAATAAGAAGGATTTTTAGATTTTCAGTGAGAATAATTTTTTCTATGGTTAAAAGAGATTGTTAATTATATACCATATTCATTAGAAACATTGAGATGTATTGAAGGAAGAAAAATTTTAAATATTATAACATGGATAGAGTATGAAATTAATGGATATGAATGTAATACCAAAGATCATGACAACATAAGTGGTGTTCAAAATATTAATGTGTTGGTGTTCATAGAATAAATTCATTTTTGGAGTGACAAAGATGAGAACCCAGTCTCCACATCAAGTGCATATTATGGTGTTATTGAATAAATATATAATATGATTACATTAAATTCTGAGTTATAATGTTTAATTGAAAAGTTTTTATCAGTGAAAATAATGTTAGACATGATGAATTTGGTATAACACTAGTTAATCATAAAATATTGGAATAAAAATATGATCCTTTCATCCTGAAAACACATTATTTTTTTATGTTCTTGATCTATAAAATGTGAAAGTTTCTATCATTTTATAAGGGAAAACCATATTTTGGTAATGAAAAACATGACGATGATAATAATTTATGTAATATACCTACTTATATGGAAGGATTATCAAATAATATTTAAGGAAACATCATAAGCATGGTTTGTTCCATACATAACAATCACGAGGAATGAATATGGGAAAACAATACTTTAGTAATTTTATAATATTACAGGTAACATATATATATATATTATTTATATTTTTAAATTTCATAAATTGTTAGTTATAATAGTTTTAATTATGTTACTTAAAGAACATATCTTACCAAATATGATATTTTTTTGTTTATATTAGTTTAGTTTTATTTGTATTTTTTTCATTTATTCAACTTTATATATGAGTGTTGAATTTTTATGACTTTTTACTTATGTTTTCTTCTTTTTTATATATCATTTTATGTTTCATAAATATTTTTAGTATTCTTTTAAAACCGTTATATTCCATTGAATTTGATGAATAATAATATTATTATTATTCTTTTTAACATTTTTGTTAGATATAAAAAATATAATAAATTATGTATTGTTTGACATTTTTTTTGTTTTTTTGTATAATTTTAAAATTTTTATTCAAATTTTTATGGAAAAGTTGGAATTGTATAATCATTTACTTAATTTTTGTTATCCCTATTTTTTTCATTTCATATATCATTAATGTTATTATTATTTTCGTTGACTAAATTAATAAATATGGATAAAAATGTGTTTATTTTGGTTTAATTTTTATTGGATTATTTTTCTTTTTTATTTAATTTTATATGTGATAGTTAGATTTGTATATTTTTTGTACTAATTGATTGTTAATTTTATTTTTCGGATAATGTTATATTAAACATATGATAAACCTAGATCTTCTAGGGAGGAATGTACACATACTTCTACTGAGGAGCCTCCTCCTCCTTCTATATAGGAGCTGTCTACTTCTACTAGGGTATAAAAGGCTTCTAGGGTCGGTAAACGTGGAAGTAGACATATAAAAAAATTATAAATTTATTGTATCTAGGACTAGAGGATATATGTTGATTTTGATGATAAATATATTCCTATGGTTTTAAATTAAAGAAAATTCAATACTTTTATTACAATACAAAATTGATCCAATGTTATTTTTTTGATTTATGATTGGAAAAGTGTCAATAAATCAACAATATCTCACTTATCAGAGATAATTTTAGTAAGACAATTTGTTATTATTTTACTAATCATGAAATTTTTTTGATCATATGGGTTTTTCCCATCATATTATATGACATATGATATACCCGATAGAAGGTAATCTAGTAAGAAATGTTTAGCATTGGCTTCTCGAAGATAGAGTAATTTTAGATCAAACCTCAGATTAGATTTATTTTTTAAGGATATAAAAGATAAGAATCTAGGTGATATATATCCTTTTCAAGATGAATATAAATGGAAGTATATTTTTAAAGTAAACGACAAGAATCATTTTTGGTAAGTGAAATGATAGATTTTATAATTTTATTTATATTACAAGTCATATTAATGGTTTATGTATTCTTAATTTAATATAATTGAGGAGATATAATTAGGAGATCCAAAAAATGTATAACCTGATATATTATCTCATAGAGGGTATATGTTATTGAAAAAACAAATGATGAAACAAAAATCTCAAAAACTGAGTGTTGAGTCATCAGACTCTATAGAGGTTGGGAATTACCCCTACTTGACATGATGAATGGATGAGGGTATGAATGAGAAAAAGGGAAAATATATTTTGGAATAATCAAGAGGTATAGATTAAAGAATTTTAAGAATTTATTTAATTTATTTATGTAATTTGAGTTCATTAAACACTTTATATATTGTGATTCACTAGTGAATTTTTCAAATACTCTATACAAGAATCCCTTGAGGAGAAGAGCACATGGGGACTTTCATACTATAGGGTAGAAAGTATATTTTTTTTATTGCATTAGGAAATCCAAAACACTAAGATCACATACAAGAATACCTGAGAGGTGTATATGTAAAAAAAATCTATTCATTCTAGAAATTCTTTATAAGAGGATGTTTGTAATGAAAAAATATAATCTTTAGAAGCTAATGTCCAAGAAAAGGATTGGACATTGAAGGAGATGATTAAAGATTCAGTTCAATTGATGTTTATATATTTTCAATTATATTTTCAGGATAGATATGCCACTCCTCCACCTTCAACTTTAGATCCCATTCCTCCACCTCCTCTTCCAAAACTTCCCAAATATTGTGAGTTCTATGTTGAGGGTCCCCATCATCATATTTTTTCATATGGGATTATATTTTATATTATAGACACTGTTCATTATTAACCGATAGATATAGAGTATCTATGGGTCATCGTGTGAGATATTATACATAGATCAGTAAGAGTACCTTTTCCTACAGATGAGGCCACTACAATTGGACAAAGTATCCACTATTTTTTAGTTTATCTATCTATAATTTTATGAAAAATTACCACTAATGTATTTATATACTATATCCTTTATTTCATATTGGTTTTAATTTTTTTAACATATTAAAATTTATATATTTCTCTATATTCTATTGGAATACTTTGAAGGTAAATTCATTCTATATTGAATACAAATATTACATGATTCTATAACTTTAGATACTGCTTCTTCTAGACTTGATTGATTATTAATATATTCATATTTTTTGTTGGGAGTTTATGAAATTCCAGTGGATGCTAACATTTTCAAGAATGAAATGAATTTGGTTATTTTAAAGAGAGGTATCATAGATCTTGTAGCTGGTGATTTTTTAGGCATCAACATGATGCAGGTAGTTTATATATAAGTTTATTTTCATATTTATTTCGTAATTTTAATTTATTAAAACTTAATACTTATTTTTGTTTTGTATTAGGTATATTTATAAACTTTTTATCCAGTATGATATGAAATCAATATATGTTTTTTTGGACAAAAAATTTATTTCTCCAATAGATATGATAATGAAATATACAGAAATACAAGTATATATTTCTAAAATATTTCAAAATATTTCAAATCAATGTTGGATGCTTCCTTATCTCAAAGAGAATAGAATATATATTCACTATAGTGTTATTTCTCTTAACTGAATAACCAATCACATTTTGTTTTTTGTATATTAGTAGAAATTGGATGTTGTGTGTTTTATTGTCCAAAAGGGGAGAGAACTTACTAGTTATTCTCAATACATGGTGATGTGCCAGAAAATTTTAACAATGTATTGAACACATAACTTTTATATTTGAATACTTTTATATTATAATTAATTTTAATTTCATTTCATATATATCATTTTCAAATATGGAATGGGATTAACTAAGAGATAAAATAGGAAATAAGACAAAAAAGATCAAATATGTATAAAAAAGGTGACTTCTCATTTATAATTATTACATTTTGGCTAAATGTACTTAAAGTGTTATTTTGAATTGAAAAATTCTTTTAAAACTGAATTTTTATCTTCAAGAAGTAAAGAAATATAGTTATTATTTTCTAAGACTTTTATTTTGAAATAATTTCAATCAGGACTGTTAATAAATTTCATAAGGTTAGATATTATTATAATCGTTACTTTAATTTTTATTGTTGTTATATTGAGAATGCATGTTAAATGATTTCTTTTTAATTTGTATATTTTTGATGAACCTCGCCATTTTTTTGAATAAGTGATAAATCAATAAAAAATTAAATTTTAAGATAATTATATAGTTTTTCGTGTATTATAATTTATTTTTAATACCTATTTTAAAGTTTAAATTTCAAATTGAAATGTTAAAATGATTTGCATTTGTAATTATATTTTTTGGTTGTTTGTGTTGTTATTATCTATCTCTGGTAATTCTATTGTGCTTCTGGGATATTATACTTTAATTTAATATAAAAAATTATTTTTTTACATTGGTTATTGTAAAGTTGATGTAAAAAGTTTAATAATATTTGTTTTTCACATCAGTTGTTTAAATTAAACAACATAATAAAGGGTTTTTCATGTTAGTTATTATATTAATGATATGAAAAACCATTCCCATTTTAGAGTTTTAGACTAAGTTAAATTATTTTTTAAAAAAATTATGTGAAATATAGTTTTTAAGATTAGTTAAAAATATTCGAGGTGAAAACATATTTTCAATGCCACTTTCAATAACTCCTTATGGTATTCTATGTTAAAAGAACAAAAAAAATTAATGTGGAAAACCCAATTTTACACTAGTGTAAAGAACTATTATGATGGATTTGAGTATAAGTTAAACTAATTAGGTTGGATAAACTAATAGGAAAATAACCAGGTATTACCAAGTACTGAAAAAACAAATTAATATATTGAACTATAAGCGTGATATGTTAGTCAATATTTGTTCATAGGGTAAGACATATATGAATTGATGTTTTCATATTCATATTTTGGAAGATATAATAACCATTTTTTGTATTTGTATTTGGTTGAAACATGATAAAAATGAATCTAAGAAAGGTATTTATACTGAAACCATTATGTCTTATAACAAAATAATGTGGAATAATTAAATGGTTGATAATGATAGTATATTCCTATTATGATGGAAAATGTGAGTTTTCTAGTCTTACTTAAGTTAGCGAGGTTGATAAATTAATAAAATGAAATCTTGATAATCTTAGTTCTTTTAATTAGATACTGGTATTTATTAATGATATTATATAATTTTATTGAATTTATGTGGATTATGTGAAACATCTAAGGATCATTCTTATGTAGTTACACTTTAAAGGTTTGGAAACATATATTAAATGGTATCAATAAACATGAAAATTGATGTTACGATAAGGTTATATTTTTGGGATAACTATTAGATAACACATGAATGGGGTATGAATAACTATTTTTTAATATATTCTAGACATTGAAGCAATAAAGGGTTGATTGATTTTTAAGAAAATATAGTTAGATTTTATTGATATCCTTGGTATTGATTATAGATTTAATGAAAATGTGATCCATAATATTTTTGGTGAATTTTATCACATTTTTGGGATTATGATATATATTAACTACTGTGTGAATTTATAAACAAGTTGTTAATACATTTAGGGTTAAAGATAAAATTAATTTTTAGAGGTATATATTTTTTCACCGTGGTCTAATGTATTGGAGATTTAGATGGTTTTGAGAAAGTCTTATTTTAGAGAATTAATGATTAGGTTATATAATTAACTAGGCATATGATTATGTGAATTATTAATGTTATTTGAGGAAAGATAAGTAAATTTATATTTCCTAAGTGATTAATGTAGATGTTATATTAAAAGTTATATTCCAAATGATGAATATGTTAAAAAAGTCTCATCTACTGTCATCAGTGAGTAATAATTAAAATTGTGGGGACACAATTTATTTAAGGGGGTAGAATGTAATGACCCTAGAATTAAATATATATTATTATTAAATAAATAATATATTAAATAAAATTTTTATACAATATATTAAACTAAAATGAAAAACATGATGTGTTTTTGAATATTAAATATGACCATTAAAATATAAAAGTTAATTTAGTCATTATAAATTAAAACAACTATATTAAAAAATCTATAATGAAAGTAGGATGATGTGGAATCTAAAAGATAAATTATTACTTATGAATACCATTTGTATGAGCTCATAAGGTAAGCAGCCTTACTAGGTTTTTCCACGACCAAGACAAAGATGAACTCAGAAAACAAAGGTTTGGGAAAAATAGTATGCAGGGGAAGTTCAAGATCATGGACATTTCCACAGGATCTATGATAAATAAATCTCCACCAAAACTACAATTAGAGATTATATAATACTTAGTTTTTACATAGAGATCATAAGGGGTTATGTTAGTTGAAATTATAACCACATAAACATGTAATAATATATTTATATGTATAGATATATCATGAATTTTTATACTTTTCAAAGATTAACTTTTCTCAATCCACTTATTACTTAAAAAATTTATTTCTTAGAAAGTGGAATTTTATTTCAAGGTAATATGTTAATTATTATTCAATGATAACAAAAAATATTAGTTTTATTAAAAATAAGTTAACACTATATTAATTTTTAATTTACAGAAAAAATAAAATTTAATATACCAAAAGTCTTTTTTACTCTAAAACCAACTTTTTTCTATTTTTTGTTTTTTTAATAATAAAATAAAATATATAAATTTTAGAATATTAATTTTGAAAAATTAAATTCATATTTATATTTTTCATGGAAATATTATCATAAGAGTAAATTGTTATTTGTTTTTTAAAATTGATATTTAGATGAATAATGAAATATACTGTTTTTAAAAATATCATTCCTTTTATAATATTATTAGTTGTTAAGAATTATTTAAAAATTAATGAAACCCTTTTCTAGAAAAAATAATAGTTTTATGAGTTATTTTTTAAATTTTAAAATATCTTTTCTAGTTTACAAAACAATATTTCATATTTTAGAACTTAATTAATATTTTTCTCAATAATTTGTTTTAATCCATTATATACTTATTATTTTAAAATAAAAATTTTTCACTTTTAGAAATTGAATCAAATTAAATTGATTAAAAAATTTAAAATTTGTAGGTTCAAATTATATAATAAAGAACATTTATTTTCTAAACATAAAAGATAAGTTACTTAGGTAAATAAAAGTTACTGTAGTAAAATCTAATATGATTAAAGTAAAAAAACCAGAGTAAATGACCTAAAAAAGGTCTAAAATATGCTTAAGTATGTGTGGTTTATACCTTTATCAACCATATAAATTATTATCTTCATTATTTATTAAATTTGTATCCACTTTCTTTGATATTGACTTCACATTTTTAAAAGTTATGTGTATTTATAAAAACTTCCACCGCTTTTCACTTTTAAAAGGGGGTCTCCTCTCCTCACATCCCCTCACACCAAAACCCCTATGTTCTACCCAAACTCCACCCAAACCTCTATCCAACACTCCTATATAACTTAAATAGGTTTCTATCTTCTAAAAATACTATTATTAAATGTTTTAACCCCCTTCACGAAGGATATTATCCGAATAGTGGGGAGGTTAGAGTGAATTTTTGGAAGAAAAGATCAAAGGTAATGGTTTATCGTGTTAAAATTTTACGCCTTGAGACATATTTATTATTATACGCCATTATTTATTTGGAATGGTGTATCTAATACACCTTTAATATTTTTCATCATGATACTCCCATTTTTCTTGATATTTAATGTCTCATTTGAAATCATATCCTTTAAAGAGTTTGATTAAAATGTTTCAGTTATCAAAATGGTTTATTTATCTAAAATTTAATTTCTTGAGAGATATTTATTATTACACACCATGAAATCTTTGATAGGTTGTGATTATAGAACAATTAATTTCTTTTACCATATTCATGTAATTCATACAGTTTTAAGAGACATATAATGTTCTCTCTTTAAATGGATTTTCATTCAAAGGAAACCAAGGTCATAAGGTTCTTTATTAACTCATCTCCCCTCATTGAGATATAATTATTCT
Organism: Viscum album; assembly: GCA_963277665.1. Classification (NCBI taxonomy): domain Eukaryota; kingdom Viridiplantae; phylum Streptophyta; class Magnoliopsida; order Santalales; family Viscaceae; genus Viscum; species Viscum album. The sequence continues at coordinate 498,376,529 of OY728133.1, forward strand.
TAATGAAATTATTTCTTCCAGGATTTATTTATTCCAATCATATTTTATTTAACTATACTTTCTCTTCCTTTAGTGATGAAAGTGACTTTTAAATATAGATATTTTACCTTGATGAATTTATTTATGAAAAAGAATATCATTTTTAAGAATATTTTCCATCCTATTTAATGGTGGTTTCTCCTCCATGTCCATGTTTTATTTTCTTGGCAATGTTATCCATTATATTTTAAAACCTTATTAAGTGTTATCTTATACGACCTTCATATTTCCTTTATCCTATATTCAAAATTATGTTTTATTAACTCTTTTTATAATATGGATTTTTAAAATAAGTATTTAAAAATATTAAAAAGGTTTTCCATCATTTAATAATAAAATGTTTTATCTTCCACTACAAATTTGTTTTGATATATTTTTTATATTTTCATCTAACATTTTTTTATTATCCTTATTAAATATTATTTTCTATTGTTTTCATTTCACCTTTTCAAAAATGACGTTTAAATGTGGTTTAAAATTTCTTCTTTTAAAAAAATGTTAATTTTTTTTTCTAAAAACTCTTTTATGGGTTATTATATTGAGTATACATCATAATAGGAAACACCCATGAATTCCCACACATGCTGTAGAAATAATAACATGTTATCTCACAATTTTAGTATAAAAGAGGAAAAAAATTATGGAAACCAATAATCAAGATAGATATTTATAAAGCAGTGAAAATAAAACGTACACCGAAATACATTCCTAACACTATGTTACATCCTAACTCAAACCATCGAGTCTGAGTTAGATGGTCACATGACCTTATGTGTGTCTACCCATATACAAGAGGATTCCGACTAATAGTGAACGTCTAAGGTGGTCAGTGGGGGAGTCTATACCCTTAGTATCATGTCATAATTGAAATAAATAAATTCAATAATAAATAATATAGTCATTAGAGTATCATATGGAAGATAAAAATGGAATACATATTATACATGTAATAAGTGGTATCCTAAAGTGTCATCCCAAACTCAAGTATAAGTGAAGATAAAAAAAATAACGGGTCATTCGGAGTTCATCCAATTCCACCACCAACTCCATGCATCTCTTCTCAGCCTTTCACTACAGGGACCTTTACCTTTACTATGCCCCTAGTCATGAAATATAAAAGAACACCAAAATTCTTAAGTATGGTGTGAGTACAAGACTCATCAGGAAACCCCTAATGTGTCTTTAATAAGTGTTATCAATTATAACATGTGTATTCCATGATAATAAAAAAATAGAAATAAGTATAACAACATAAAATCCAAAAAATGAGAGGTCACATGCTAACTAAGCTACTAAAAAACCCTGGATGTACTTGGTTTGGTTCCCTTCCAGAAGGATAATCATAGATTTTCAAAGTGTACAAGAAAAAACCACTAGTATCATAACATGTCTCCCAACAGTCTCATGAAATCGAGCCAGATTAGGCCCCTAAACCATCATATCCTAACATCATCATGATTCATGCCTCCAGACTATCATAAACCATTTATTCCTTAGGTCTTGACCAAGACCATCATGCCCCTAATGTGTAACCTTGGGTTAGGCCCCCTAACCATCATGCCCTTAACTAGTTCTTAGTTTCATTTTCGTCAGTGTCACAATCCATGAGTACTCCACCTATAAGGGTTTCACATCACATGACGGTCCATCTATCTCAAGATCGAATAACAACCTCAAAGGAAATAACAAAACACTTCATAAGGTAGAGTATACAAGGAATACAAATCATATCATCATTGTAAATTATAAAAAACACATAATAACACGTGATTATAATCAAATATTTTAGTAATATACTCTAGAAATAGTCATGGAATAAAATATCATAATGGGTTTCATGGGATATACACACAACCACATGTGATCATAACCAGGTATGATAAACAAGGTATTCCAACACAAGGATTATATCAAGGAAACAAGTGTAAGTGAGTGCCCAAAAAGTTAAGGAACTTCCTACCTCATATTCGTTGAAGTTAATGTTAAGGAAAAACCAACTTGTGTGATTCAAAATTTGGAGTGGAAACCTCTACTTACAATAACACATCATCATGAGCCTTATTATCATATTTTTTTGATGCATAAACATTCAATGTTTATTAAGGGTTCCTATAGAAGATTATATTATTTTATTTCAAAAAGAAATAAGACAACACCTGTAATAAAATATTCTCTCTCTTGGATAATTTTTTAATTATCAAAATATTATAAAACATGTTTTAGGAATATATTTATCAAAGAATAATTATAAAATCACATGTGATATTACCCCATCTCTGTAGAATAGTATTCATGTGATAATCATTAATTATTATTCTTTTATATTCTAGGATAATAATTTTCTTATCATCTTTGATAATTTTTAGATTATCACCATTAAAGAAAAAAAATATTCAATTTATCTATAAGGTTTATTTCACAACTACACATGAAATAAGGACAAGAGAAAAGAATAAATTCCTACCCATAATGATCTCTATCAGTCATTGTACTTAGGAAGATAAGTGATGTGAGGGTTCTTTAATTCCTAGAAGATCAGAAAAGGAACCTAGTTCAATCAAAGATGCTTCAGAGTTATCACCTAAAGGGATTAACATGAAACTCAGACTCAACAGATCAACAAAAAATGAAGGCTATCTGGGTTAAACTACTTTATAAATAACAAATAATGTATAAGTTATCCATAATAAAAACCAAAAATTAAATATCATATTTTAATTTTTGTTTTAAGTGATTCATAATAGTAGAATGTTTAATTTCATCCATAAATATAAGTCATGATCCGTAATTAAATTAAGGATTCAATTATCATTATTTTTTTCATTCAAAAAGATTCAGATACACGTTATATGAGCTTATTAGGGAAGAATAATATAAAAAGGAGGTAAACACCAATTTTCTCCCAAAAAAGGGAGATGTGTAAGGGTAACATGGTTTAACCATATGCAGATCATGGGAACCATATAAGGGTACAATGATTTACCCTTATTAAAGGCATAAAACTAAGCTTACCCTTACATATACCTTCCTTTACCCTTACAAAGCCTTTAAAACTCTAGCTTACCCTTACGTACACCCTAATTTACCCTTATGAAAATCTGGATTACCCTTATGTGTGAAGAGGAAACATCGTGATTACCCTTATGAAGCATAGAACCACCCTTATATAGTGCATATTTACCCTTATACAATGCATTAAACCCTTATTCAATGCACACCTTATCCTTTCATAGGCTAGGCTACCCTTACACAATGCATACCTTACCGTTTTGTGATGTAGGATAACCTTACCTAACACATAACTTACCCTCACACAATACATGTTTTACATTTATGTAGCACATATTAACAGGTTATACCCTTACACAATATCCTATTTCCCCAGAATTAACTCAGATAAAAATTATGTTACCCTTATAAAGGATATTAAAAAGCCTTCTTTCCCTTATGTAACGCTAAAAAAACTATATCTAACTTTAAATAACCTCATAAATAATGAGTAAGGGTGATTTTTATTGACTAAATGGAAATTAAATTTTGATTTCAATAAAGCACTTTTAAGGAAAAAGTGGGAAACCATGCAAATCCAAAACACCAAGTCATTAAATACAGAAAGAAGACATAAAATCATTAATGAAAAGAATAATAATCATGAAATATGACACTCTATATAACCCCTATTGAAGTTTAGATACATTTTTTCCATATCATTCTTAATAATATCTTAAAATTGTTAAACTAAATTTTCACAAGTCTATATATTCTTGTAGGATGATCTTCATTTTGTTGAAGCATCTTGCTAGAATTCAGTATTGTTTCTTAATACACACCCTTTGATCCATATTAAGACCAAATCGAATCATTATATCATATATTTTCCTCACCTCCTCTTTTGTTTATTTGATTTTGAAAACTCTTTCTAGCATTTCTTCCTTAGAGTTGAGAATGAGCTCCACGCATTTTTCTTTCTCTCCTTCTACTATTGCTGGCGTTCTCTTGTCAATAGGCCATAGTTCTGGAGGTGGAACTTCCATTATGTCACCAAAATGCCCTTTTCCCTTAGGAACTCTATAATCTATCATTATATTTTCACCTTTATGTTTAATGTTCTTCTTATGAAACTATTCCTTTCTAGTTCCCTTAAAATCATACAATTTTGTTGGCCACCCCCTTTTTAGCCAACCTTATTTTGATCAGTTTTTGAAAGCATAAATATTCCTTACACCCTTTGGATTTATTTCCCTTAGTCATGAATCATCTACCTGAGTCTCAGATTCTCGTATGTCCCTTATTCCTCCTTGGGTTGTGAATTCCTCTAACTTTCATCCCCTCAAAATTGTTCACTAAGAGTTGATTGAAGCTTTTGTCACCAGAATATGCCTTATAGAGGTTGTGTACCTCAGTATTGTCATCTTATTGGTCATTAATCAGTTCTTATACTTCAATACATTCAAAAAATATTCCCCAATTTAGAGTCAGAGAATTCTTGTAGGGACTCAGCCTCCACAGTTCCTTTAACCAACCCACATTTTTAGTAGGGATGTCCTGTATTTAGTTTACATGAGGCTTGTAAGCAGAAGGAATAGATACCTTCAACAAGACCTCATGTTTTGAATCAAATAATATATACACAGTATCCATGTATGATTTAGTTTTTTGGATATCATTATTTAGTTCCAATGAACACACTACATGCACCATCTCATCCCCTTTGGACATGTAAAAGAGCCACTAGATTCAACCTGACCCTTTTGGGCAGCACTAGGAATTGAATACAAACCCTTATCACTAAGGATTTTTTCCACTTCCTTAACCATATGTATCCCATCATTATGGTTATCTCCCTTTCCAATTAACATATCGTCCTTATTTCTTATATCCATGGATACAACATTGAAGGGATCCAACTTCCTCGATGTGTACATCCACTCGAGATGATCAGGGATTTTTAGTACCAACACAACCGAATTGTGATATGTGAAATCCCATTTTAGCTGACCTAAAATATCCACCACCTTCAGATCAAGATCCAAATTATGAGCCACTTTCTGGTTGGAAACAACATTACAATCCCACCCAACATATCCTTCATACTTACAACACACACAAGCACTAAAACAATTCCACCTTAACCTGACACCTCTTCATCATTCTGCTGAAATATATTCATGATCCTATGACGACACAATACCAACCAGTGGCCATACCTCTTTCATGATGTATAGAAATCAACCCATGCCTCATACACCATAAGATTCTTGTGACAAAATTCTTCCCTAGATGAAATCTAGAAAAACTCAATTGGACCCCTAGAGACATCAACTTCTATAAATATTTGCAGTGATATATGATGGAAAATAGCCATTGTTTTAATATCATAATAGTGAAATAGATTTAATAAATTCCTTAACATATAGATTATTGAAGGATTCTAGAAAGGGAGTGGGATTTTGAGAAAACTAACCCAAATCGCTGCGGTTGGGGAGTCACGCTACATGTGGAAATCATATGTCCACATAAATAAGAAGAATTGGGATCCATTGTAGACATGAGGGGCTCTGGAATAGGCCAAGATAAAATATTACTATGATACTAATTGAATCATAATATAATTATTTTCAATATGAATGATTGTTTCTTGTACCCATAAACCCCAAGACCCTAAAAAACCAATTGAACGAATCCATATATGGTCACCATTATTTGAAATTGCTACCAGTGTTGGGTTTAGAAGAGATGAGCCATCATATAACTCTAAATCCGAGATTGATATAATATTTAATAAATCAAACTATTCTATAAATTTAGGGATAATAGAAATATGTAGGAAATGGTGAAGGGAATCAGGATTAGAAAATGGCGAGAAAGAGTGGTGTTGGACCCCCATGAAGAATGATTAAGGTCCCTACCCCTCCAGATAGGGAGGGGTCGATGTATCATTCATTGACACCTAGGTTAGGGTGAGCGGGAAGAATCCAGTGAGAGGGGCACTATCCTTCATTTGTTGAAAAAATATATTTTCTCATAAAAATATTTATAATTTATAAACAAATGAGCAATAAAGGATCTATAAAAATTGAGAATATTAAAATTATACACCTATAACAACTTCTCATCCTCAAGAAGTATCTCTAAAGGACTATCCCAAAAAAATTAGGACACTAAGCTTGAATATTACACTGTCATTCCCATGTATCCTCTAGGATTCATCCATGGTGCCACAAAATTTTAAAAAGTGGTACTACCTTCCCTCAAAGGAATTTATTACTCTAGTCTATAATCTTCACTGGAAACTCCTCATAAAATTCATGTTTCTCTAATTCAACATCCTTGAAGTTAATGACAAGCATATGATCAACCATGTTCCTATGGAGCAATGGAACATTTCCATAGTAGCAATAAGGACGATCTAGATGGTAAGACAATATCCTAACCCACTCAATGATATCATAGGTTCCAATATAACATGAGAATATCTTTTTTCACTTCCTTAGACATTGGTATCCTAATAAAGTAGTCACTCTCAAGAAAACCCAATAAACCATAGGAAACTCCAAAGGAATTCTTCTATAGTCGGAATACAATATATGCCTACTTTGAGTGGTGGTAGACCCCTTTTGAGTCATTTTCAATCTCTCTATGGAATCCTAAACCATACTGGCCCCAAAACCATTGTCTCACCTACCTTATTCCAATAAAGTGCAGAATAAAAATCCACATGTAAAGAACCTCAAATAATTCTATCTGAATCAAATCTAGGTAACTATTATGATAGATAAACTCAAACAATGATACATGATCACCCCATGATCAAACAAAGTTTTGAAAAAAATATCGAAGCATATCCTCTAGTATGGGTATTGTCTATTATGACTTTCCATCTATTTAAAGATGTTAAGTTGTGCTTACTCTTCTTATAGTCCCTAGGGATTTTTTCATACCCTTACAAAACCATCGTGTGAAATGTTAATCATTGTTAGAATAGATACTAAATGAAACTCAATGTAATCATAGTATCTCATAGACATAAAACTTTCATATATCATCCACTAAGTGAGTCTCTTAGATGGGTAAGAAGTGAAAAAATGCATCATCAGATTGATAATCACCCAAATAGAATCAAGACTCTTCTTGGTCATGGGTAACCCCATCACAAAGTTAATGATGATATAATCCCAATTCCATATGGGAACTCAATGTATCTCGAGAAAACCTATAGAAAATTTATGGCATTACTTCACCCTCTGGTAGGTAAGTGACCAGAAAAAAACCCAACAATGCCCCTATTTATATTTTTCCACATGAACTATCACTTGCATTCATGGTACATCTTTGTTGCACCAGGATGAACCAACCACATAGAGGTAGGGTAAATAAATCATCAATATAGCCTTATATAAGTAGGCACTACTACTATCTATTGAAAATGGATAACTACTTCATCGACCAATGACCACTCGAGTAGTGGGTGACCTCCAGCCAACTATTCCCACATCACAGTACACTCTAAGTCAGTATCCTATACAACTTTTACCTAGTCTACCAAAAAATATGTGACCCTCAAGGGAGAACAAGTCATAGATCCCTGATCTAGGAAGCATCCACCCTTTAATCGACCAAGAGGAATATTAGGTTCCACTTATCCTCAAAAGTCCGCTAACCCAAAACCTACTCAAGCTATGTTTCAATTCTAAGAGAATCTACAATGATGTTTCCATTACCTTATGAATAATAAATATCGTAATTAAATATATGAAGATAATATACATGGAACCTCTAGCTTGAGTTAGTTCCCACTCTATGAAGATGCAATAAAGGCTCTTGTGGTTAGAATCAACAAAAAAACACTCATCAAATAGATAATGTTTCCAACACCCAGATAATTGACCCTGACTACTAGCTCCAACTCATGGGTAGGGTAGTTACACTCATTGAGTTGAAACTATTTAGAGGCATCATCTATCACCTAATTTATATACATCTATACCACTCCCAAAAAAATTCTTAATTCATCTTAGTTTACTACATATCAGATCCTAGGCTCAGGGAGTATCAATATTAGGGTTGTAGTCAACCTCCTCTTCAACTTAAGAAATTCCTCCAGACACTAGTCTAACCATTGGAACTTTACTCCCTCCTTAATCAATTATATCATGGGTTATGATAATTGGTATAATTACTAGATAAAATGATATTATTATTATGGAAAACCCAAAAAGCTACTGATCTAAACATGTTTCAAGTACATGTCCAAGACATCACTACCCCCACTTTCTTTTGGCCTATGGATATACATGTCTAAGACACTAAATTCCCAAAAAACATCACCTCATGAATCTATAAGTCATACTTTGATATCTTGGAATAAATATAATGATATTTAATGATACTTAAAACTATCTGAATATGTCTCACATGATTGTCCATTGTTAACGAGTATATAAGGATTTATTGAACCAACACCAAGATGAATGAGTCTATATTAGGGTGGGAGATCTTGTTCGTGAGATCTATAAAAACTTTTGACATGTTCTCCAGTCTGAACCACATCACTAAATACTAATATAAACCATACCTACTCTAAACTTCCATATTTGACATTCCATTTACTCTAATCCACAGCTGATGATATCCTAATTGAGGATCAATATTGGACAAACCTTTGGTTCCCTATAACTGAACACAAATTTCATTGATTCTAGGAACGAGATATTAGTTCTTCACCATCACGAGGTTTTACTTCCATTAATTAATGTAGAGTCTAATACTACCACCATCCTTCTTGGAGAACAACATAAATTCACCTCATGGTGATGTACTTGACCTAATAAAGCCCTTATATGTAATGTCATCAAGCTTCACTTTGAGATACTTTAGGTTGTTTGACATAATACTATAAGTGGGTATCGAAATGGGATACACAACTAACATGAGATATATTTCAAATTTATATCCTCTATCAGGATGAATTCTTATGAAGTCTTCCAGAAAATTTCCTAATACGGATCCATGTTTGGAGGAGAAGTCAAGGGGTATATCCATGATCTTGTTGAAATAGCCAAGACCACCATATGTGTTATGACCATCCGGAGAGACTCAACCCTAGACCAACTCTACCTAAACCTAGTTCCCCTCTTCGATCATCATGAACTTTCGTCCCTTTGGTGATGTTAATGGAACAAGTCTACAATAACAATCAATGTAATCTTAGAAGCTGTGTAACCGGTCCATGCCAAGAATCACATCAAATATTTTAATCTATAGAATCATGAAGTCCCATGGATTTCCATAACTAATCTTTAATATATATGTAACTCTTTGAATTTCTAGATATGGTCTAATTTCATGCCCAACAGTGTATCAAGGGATACAAACTTAAGGGATAACCTGACTGGTAAGTCAGTTATAGAAACTACTTATACAAATATAAAGGAATGGGAAACCCCAGTATCAAAAAGGGTACTATATAATGTATAAATGGTCAATATTTTACCTCTAATAGTACATGGTCCCATATAATGATCTTCTATATTCCAATATATTTTATAAACACAACCTCCCTTAGATCCATGACCCTATCCTTGAGATTCATGACCGACCTGAGTCATTGTCCATGTATTCTACTAAGGACCTTAACTGAACCTTCAAGTTGTAGATCACATCTCTATAGAAACATTTAGAAACCTCAAAGTCTAGGAGAAGAATCGCTGGAGATGTTGTATCTTACCACACCACCCATACTTTCTTAGATTTTCTAGGAATAACTTATGATAAAGCCTGACCATTTTATAGTGCAATCACTACAAACCTCCTTCTTTCAAAAAATTGCAAATGGGCCCTTGAAATTTCCTATATTTACATCAACACCCTAATGAAAAAACTCATCATCGCACTCTATTTCTCTAGAATTATCATAGTACGGTCTATTAGAAATTGGAAGAAGACTCGTAACTCTATCCTCCTCCTATACTTTCTTGTTCATTAGGGCCTTTCAAAGAAACCCTATGATTCATGTCATGTAAGTAAAAAATATCATCAAGATTTTATAAATCTATTTTAACTCATGATCACTATTTGGATCCAACATACTCATAAATAAATCCTTTAAGAAAACATCCTTGAAGGTCTTCCAATTTAGACCTTCATAACATCCAAAAAAGTTCACTACATCCTACCACAACTTGGAAAGTCCATGTAGCATGGATATCACTAGATTCACCTTTATGTCCTTAGGTGTCTCAATGAGGTTGAAGATAACATTAATGACATCCACCCAATTCTCATCATCCTATGGTCTAATGGTTTATTTAAGGTCATAAAGATACTAGATATGAAATCCATGGCATAGTAAACCATTAATCTCAATGGACGGACCCCCAAACATAGTGGGCCTATAGTCTACAATGCTAGAGTATGTGATGGAAAACTCTAAAGAGCACCCTCTTACTCAGCCGAAGGTCCCAAAAACATCTATGAGGTGAAGTATTTTTAATTAGAAAAAAATTAGGAATATAAACAGATCCTAACAAATATAGGATATCACATAAGGTTATCCGAAGAGTCTACCCATAACCTAAGGTATACCCCTCCTAACACTAAACTTGGTCTCCAACCATGAAAATTAGTCATAGTCATCATATATATACTAATAAAACAACATTATTAGTTCAAATAATTAATATAAAATAGATATATATCATAAAACAGAGAATCTACCATGAACGAATAACTCAGTTCAAGGCATCTAATTAAATAAATACTATGCAATAACAACAAAAGGTTGGAAGATAAAATAGAGTATAAGTAAAAATAAATTAACAAATAAAAAACAATGGGTCATTTGGAGTCGGTCCCGATATTCTACCATATCCATGATCCCCTACTCAACCATCTACCATAGGGAATTTTCCCATCACTGCGTCCCTAGTCGTGAATTATATAAGTTCACCAAAATTCCTGATTATGGCGTAAGTAAATGACTTAGTAGGACACCACCAATGTTTCCTATACAAGTGTACTCAATTATAATAACTGTAAGATATGATAATAATAAATATGAAACAATCATAATAACACACAATACAAAATCGATCTGTTGTAAACTAACCAAGCTTCCATAAACTCTTAGCTTCAATTGATTTAGATCCATGCTAATAGGATAATCATGGAATGTTAGAGTGAGCAGGAACAAGACACTGGGATCAAAAATATGTCTCTCAATAATATCAATTCATTGGCTTGGATCATCTCTCTAGTCCATCATATATCAGTTTCGTCTTGGTTCCAGCCTCTAGATAATTGTATGCCATCTATGCCTCCAGTCAGCCCCCATACCATCATTACCCTAACACGCTACCTTAGATTAAGCCCCAAAGATGTCATTCCCCTACCTTGTCCTCATGTCCATATTCATTTCCAAATTAAGCCATGTGCACTCACCCTATATGGGATGTACATCACATGACGGTCCACGAATCTAAATTAAAAATAACTACCTCCAAGTAAATGGTAACACACATCATAGGGTAGATAATACAAGGTATGTGTAACATATTATCCTGAGAAAATTGTTGAAACACATAATGGCATGTGAAAATAATCAAACATGGAAACATGATACACTAAGAATAATCATGAAATCAAATATCATAATAGGCTTTTTTGGCGTATACAAAAAAACATGTGATCATAATCAAGAATAGTAAACCTGGTATGCCAAAACAAGGATTATATCAAGTAAAAATGTGTAAAAAAGATCCCCAAAAGGTTAGAAATTTCAAACCTTAAAGTCACTAATGTCAACATCAAGGAAAAACCACCTTCCATGGTTCATAAGATGAAGTGGAAACCTATATATCAAATAACACACCCTATTAGGTCTTATTATCATAGTTTTCTTCACATCAATGTTCATGGTTTATCAAGGATTATTATAATCAATTGTATAATTTTATTCAAAATATAAATAAAATACCTCCCATGATAAATTATTATATCTCATATATATTTCTGAATTTTCTAAATATTCCAGCATGTGTGCTAGAAATATCTTCCTTATAAAATAATTATTAAATCACATGTGATAATAGTCCATCACTCTAGAATAATATTCATGTGATAATACTTTATTATTATTCCTTCATATTCCATGATAATAAATATCTTACCATCTTTGATAATTTATGTATCATCATATTTAAAGGGAAAACGTATTTAAATTTATGTAGATGGTCTATTTAACATTTACAAATGACATAAAGAGAAAATAAAAGAAGAAATTCCCCCATATAATTATCTCTCTTAGGCACTGCACTCATGAAGAGGAGTGAGTTGAGGGTTCTATCATGCTTGCAAAATTTGTAAAAAACATAGTTTGATCAAATATGTTTCATAGTTCTTTGTTGAAGGGATTTATAGGTATTTCATTCTCAAAGGATAAAAAAATGAAGTATTTAAGGGTTCATATATTTTATAAATAACAAACTTCATAAAATTTATCCACAATAAAAACCATAAATTAAATATCATTTTTTAATTTGTTTTCTAAGCGATTCATAATAGTAGAGGGTTTAATTTCATATATAAATATCATTCACAATACTTATAAATGAAAATCATTCAATTATCATGATTTTTTGGAATTTAAAATAGTCAAATAGACATTACATAATCTTGATACGAAAGAAGAATCTAAAAATGTGGTAAAAATCCATTTTCTCCCCAAAAAGGGTGTTTTGTAAATTTAACATTGTTTACCCTTAAATAGTTCATTAGTTTCTAGTAAGGGTAAAATGTTTTACCCTTAAAAAATTCATAATCATAGGCTTACCCTTATCCATACATTCCTTTACCCTTACAAAAACTTTAAAACCTTTGGATTCCCCTTACTCACACCCTGCTTCACTTGTACGAAAACAGGGTTTATCCTTATACGAGTGGAGGAAACCCGATGATTACCCTTAAGTAGTGTATAAATACTCTTAAACAACACATTTTTAACCTTACACAATGCATGATTCTATTACACAATACATACCTTGCCTTTACATAGGCTAGGATACCCATACCCTTACACAGGACAAGGTACCCTTAAGAGGCGCGTACCTTACCCTTAGAAAACCCATACAATATCTTTATGCAGCGCATATTAATAGGATATACCCTTAAGTAACAACCTATTTACCCTAACCTAACTCATATAAAAATTCTATTACACTCACATAGAATCATAAAAAACCTCCTTAACCATACGTAACCTTAAAAAACATGGTTACTAATTTGTAACCTCATAAAAAACAAGAAAGGGTGTTTTTATTGAAAAATTTGATTTAATCATAAAAATAAAAATAAAATATAAAAAAGGATTCAAGGATCAATTAGAAATTGAGAATATTATAGATAAGCCCACACACCCATGAAATGTATCAACCTAATGCATCTCCCTGCCAAAGCGATCCCTCTAAACTATCAAACTCAAAAGCATAAACCCATCCCTCCAAACTCAAGTCATCACTTGATGATATGATTCAGTGTTCCCAAAAATTGACATCATGACCAATTCTAATTCAGAAGGACCTTACTATATGCATATGACCACACTATAACCATGTACATGCCATGTTTCCATACCCCAAAACATCCTTGTTTCGAAATTATGTTAAATACTTTTATGGTGTGCATTGTGGGAATCATCCACAACCCAATATTTGAAGATAAACCAATAGAAGAGAGATCAAATAGTGTTTTAACATGAGTTTTTCAGTAAAAAAGAGAATAAATGTATTTATAAAAAAATACATTGAGTTCCATGAGAAAATAGAATGAAAGAGAAGTCACCAACCACAAATGGGTTTGTGTCCAAGAATAACACCATGATCTCATTGATCCAAGCCACTCCCACCATCCCTTCAACGGATCATAAGAAATAATAATCCTGAAATCATTGATATTAGGTTACTTTTAAGAGAAAATAAGAAGGAATAGTGGGATAAATGGAAACGAGTACTCTTACATTTGATTCATAGGATCTAATGTTCAATGATTCATCAAAAAACTACTTATAGAGGGAAAAAGATCACTAAAATAACCTAAAGGTAGTACAAGGCTTGTAAGCCTAAGTTAAGGGAGGAAGAATAAGGTATTAATAGGAAGTTTCATGTTTAAAAAATAATTTAGAGGATTTTTTATCCCATCACCCAGTTAGGCTGCATAGTTTGGAAAATCATGTTCCAACCATTTCAGTTTTTATGGAAAATAACCAGGGCCGCATGGTTTGGAAAATCGTTCTCCAACCCTACAAAATTACACTACTTGAAAAATTACAATATTGATTAGTTACCACAAAATTTACCCAAATTGTGCCCTAACCACATTCCTCCCTCAAGGTATCCTCTCCACCCCACATGGTTACCTAGGAAATCCAAACATTTTCCCTTAATTATTCTCAAAAAACATTCCCTCTATAAAGATTCAAACACTCCTTGAAACCACCCAAAATCTCCTAGAACACAAGCCACAAATTAGATAACTCCAAAATAAATATAAAAGGATAGTACCTTAAATAGGGGTGTTATATTCTCCCCGCCATTAGAATTTACATCCTCAAAAAGCTAGAGGTCAGTGGTGTCTTGGAAGAGTTCGAGTCATTTCTCAAATATAAACTTCTCATGTTCCCAAGTTTCCTTTCAAATCAAACCACACTACCATAATACTTTTACTAAAGAGGTTATTCTTTCTCTGAGCATGCATAAATGTCACATCCAATTTGGGAATAACATGGTCCCAACATTTCACATGGCTTGGATCAGAGTGATAATTATTTAAATCTGATACATGGAACACATTGTGAACAACAATGAATCTCAATGATAAGATTAAAAAGATATGAAATATTTACAATGTCTTCCATAATTTCCATTGGTAAGATACGTTGTAGATCAAATTTTTCTTTATTACCTAAACATTCACGAGCCAATCATTTTAATGCTTTCAATAATATATGGTCACAAACATCAAAATATAATGGTAGATCACGATGATCAACATAATAATTTTTATGGATCTTGGTTGTCGCCATTCATTTCTTGATAATTTGAATTTTAATAGTAGTCTCATGGGA